>CAWUFW010007730.1:600000-972852 GCA_963921515.1 Calotriton arnoldi
GCCAGCCAAGAATTGCAAAAAGCTTGGCATGACCAAAGGCTGTGCTGACTGTATACCAGCCAGGACAGAAAGTGTGGGTGTTGGAACCTGTGGCCCCAGCAGCCCTCCAGGACAAATGGAGTGGCCCCCATACAATAGTTGAACAGAAGGGAGAAGTCACCTATCTGGTGAATCTTGGAACTCCCAGGAGCCCCCTAAGGGTGCTCCATGTCAACAGATTAAAGCCATATGTTGACAGGGCTGACATGGGCTTGCTCATGGCAACTGATGAGGACCAGGAGGAGGAGAGTGACCCTCTCCCTGACCTGCTCTCTCAGAACCCTGATGATGGGTCAGTAGATGGTGTTGCTTTGGCAAGCAGCCTCACTGACCATCAGCAAACTGAGTGCAGACAAGTTCTGCAACAGTTTAGACATATGTTTAGCCTGACCCCTAGTCAGACTACCTGGTGCACCCATGAGGTGGACACTGGGGACAGTCTGCCTGTCAAGAATAAAATCTACAGGCAACCTGACCATGTCAGGGACTGTATCAGGACTGAAGTCCAGAAAATGTTGGAGTTAGGCGTGATTGAGCCTTCAGATAGCCCTTGGGCTAGCCCAGTGGTCCTGGTACCCAAACCTCATACCCAGGGTGGTAAGAAAGAAATGAGGTTTTGTGTAGACTACAGAGGCCTCAATGCAGTCACTAGGACTGATGCCTATCCCATACCAAGGGCAGATGAGCTGATTGACACTTTGGCCTCAGCCAAGTATCTAAGCACATTTGACCTCACAGCTGGCTACTGGCAAATCAGATTAGCTGATGATGCAAAAGCCAAAACAGCATTTTCGACCCCTGGTGGGCACTACCACTTTGTGGTGATGCCCTTTGGATTGAAAAATGCACCTGCCACTTTTCAGAGGTTGGTGAATAAAGTTCTGGCAGGGATGGAAACTTATTGCTCAGCTTATCTAGATGATATTGCTGTCTTTAGTTCCTCCTGGCAGGATCACCTGGTCCACCTCAGAAATGTTTTGGAGGCTCTGCAGAAAGCAGGCCTCACTATCAAGGCCACCAAGTGCCAGATAGGGCAGAGTCAGGTTGTGTACCTGGGCCACCTTGTAGGTGGAGGCCAGGTTCAGCCTTTACAGAGCAAAATCCAAACCATAATGGAATGGGTTGCTCCAACCACCCAGACACAGGTGAGAGCCTTCTTAGGCCTGACTGGGTACTATAGGAGGTTTGTCAAGGGATATGGATCTATAGTGACCCCCTTGAATGATCTGACCTCAAAGAAAATGCCAAAAAAGGTTCAGTGGACAGCTAGCTGTCAAAAGGCATTTGAAGACCTAAAGCAGGCCATGTGCACTGCCCCCATCTTACAGAGTCCAGACTACACCAAAAAGTTCATTGTCCAAACAGATGCTTCTGAGCTGGGTGTGGGAGCTGTACTGTCTCAACTGAATGATGAAGGTCAAGACCAGCCAGTAGCTTTTATTAGCAGAAGGCTGACCCCTAGAGAGAAACGTTGGTCAGCTATAGAGATGGAGGCCTTTGCTGTGGTATGGGCCCTGAAGAAGCTGAGGTCATACTTGTTTGGTACTCACTTCATAGTTCAGACTGACCACAAGCCCCTCCTATGGCTAAAGCAGATGAAAGGTGAAAACCCAAAACTTTTGAGGTGGTCCATTTCCCTACAGGGGATGGACTATACAGTGGAACATAGGCCTGGGACCCAACATGCCAATGCAGATGGACTCTCAAGGTATTTCCACTTTGAACACGAAGACTCAACTGGTCAAGGTTAGTTTAGTGTCCCTGCGTTTGGGGGGGTTGTGTAGGAGAGTAGGATCTGCCTCTTATGTTGCCCCCACTTTTTTTCTGATGTTAGCACTGGTTTCTGGCTATAGTCTGGCTGGGTCCCTGCCAATCAGGGCCCCAGCCTCTCTGTTCTCTCTGAATGACATGGAGTGCACTCTAGGTGCACTAGTGATTGGATACTGTGGTGCCTTATGAGTCCCTAGTATATGGTACCTTAGGTACCAAGGGCATAGGTACTTCACAGGCCTACCAGGGGCTGCAGCATGTATTATGCCACCCCTGGGAAGCAGACTAAATCTGACACCACAGGCCTGCTACTGCAGCCTGGGTGAGGTGGTGCTAGCACCCCTCACTGAGATATAGGTTTCCTATATCTCTCCTGCACACACATATAAACCTATCAGTCACCCCTAAGGCAGGCCCTATCAATCCTGAGGGCAGGGTGCTTGGCTTCTATGTGAGGGGGTGCCTCTGCATGAGCAGGGCCCCTCTGCAGCTCTCAGAGTCTATTCTCTGGTGCTGTTTGTGGATGCGGTTAAACCATATACTCTTAAGTGCATTATATCCTCGCGGTAAAATGCTAACTTTGGAATGGCTGCATCAAAACATGTCGTGTTTGGTGTCAAACATCTTGGAATACTACCCCCCGCCAATTCTGGCGGCGGGGGTAGCATTCCACCCTTCTAGAGGGATAAGACATGTACCTGCTGTGGAAACGCGGTAGAATCCTGAAGAGCCCTGGCATCACAAAATGGATGCCACCAGTCACAGACACTGGGCTGCCCTCCTGCTGATGACCGAAACTCACAGTGGAGGAAGCCCAACAATAGGCATCCTGTCACAGGGAGGTGTAACCACCTCCCAGACAGGGTTTAGTGTATTGGGGCTGGGTGGGTGCACTCTTAGAGTGCTTTGAAGTCCTGCACTGGGGGAGCAGAAGGCTCCTCTGTGCATATGCCAGTTCAAACCGGCTCAGGGGCTACCTGCCCCTGCTCTGGCGCGAAACTGGACAAAGGGAAGTGGGTGTAGCCACCCCTCCCTTGACCCTCCCATAGGTGGGGTCATAGAGCTAGTCCATCCCCTCTTTTTAGTATAAGAGGGGGAACCCTTGAACTTGCCAGTTAGATAACCCCTGGATGACGCTCTACAGAAGAATCCTGGCCCTTCGACGTTCCACTACCTTTGGAAAACAGAAGAATCTCCCTTGGAGTCAAGGAGTGACTCCCCTGCTTGGCAGGCACCAAAAACGACAACGACGGTCGCAAACTACCCCGCTCCCGCCGGAGTCCGAAGTCCCTGCAGCCCAAGAAGTGGATTTCCTGACTTCTCCAAGGCCATCGTGAGTCCCCAGCGAAGCTGAGGCAAGTGGACCCCACGAGTGACGAGGAACCGCGACCCCTGGGTACCGTGCACTATTGTCGAGTGCAACCCCTTCACAACGTTCTACGAACTTGTGCTTTGGACTACGTGTGGTCCCATCCTCCAGCAGGAATCCCTCCGAAGATCAGAGGCCTACACCATCCCGAGTGACCGTGGGCCCCTGTTGAGTGATTCCGCCCGAGGTGTCTTCGCGATCCCTTGCCAGCCGGCTCGTGGGTCCCCAGAAGACTTCTTAAAGAAACCAAAGGGCTCCCCTGGTTGCTCCAGGCCCGCCCTGACTTACCCTCGCTGGGTGAGTCCCTCAGACCTTGCTGGTCTGTGCCATCGACTTTTCTTCATCTCCCCGAGACTTGCTGTTGCCAAGGCTTGTTGGCTCCAATCGAGTTGCCGACACCGCAGTAAGCTGCAGACTTCGTGGGACATACAGAATCCAGCTCCTGGGCATCGTCGACGCCTCCTGGACCTCGTGGCTGAAGAGTCAAGGCACCCGCAACCGACCTGAATCAACCGATGACGGTGGGCATCCATCTTCCTTGCCCCGAGTCACTGCCAAGTGACTTTGAACACTGTCCCCTCTGCTTTCAGGTCATCCTTCTTCAGAATCCAGGCTTGGATTCCACCGGACACTTCTTCAGCTCCCGCAAGCAGCAAGTCTTCTTTGTTCGCCATTGAAAACGACGCCGCGACCCGACACCAAAGGACACCTATGCACCCGGCTTCCCTGGGTGAGGTAACTCCAGCACTACGGTGCTCCTGTGGGTGTGGGCCCTAGAACTACTTACCCTGTAAGTGACTTGCTTGTAGGTTCTCCCGAAGTATCCTAGAACTCTTAATTTCCAACCGCGACTTGCCCCATTGAAGTCAACGGCGATCCGCGCCTGTGTATCCACACTGCACGCGTCCCCCGTGGGTCCTTTACTTACCTGCCTTGGGTGGTTTCGTGAGGCCCCAGCACTTCTGAAGGCCCTAGGCCTTGTCTCCCTGCAAGTCGTTGTTGCTAAGTCCCTTTTTAGTATATGGTCTGGTACGCCCCTAGGGCCCCAGCCATATTTTGTGCTTAACTTATTGAGAAACGTTGATTTGTGCATATGTTTGTCTTCTAATCTCATAAAGAGATTAGTAGAGAGTTATTTAGAAATAAATACATATATATTTGATATATATACCTGTGTGGTGTCTTTTCATTTGGTGATTCAAGAGATTATATGGTAAAACAAGCTGCTTTACATTCCTTCAAGACTTAGCCTGACGGCTGCTCTCCACAGCTACCACTAGGATAGCTTTCTTTAAAAGGTTGTCTTAAACCTATCTACCATAAGAGTCGATTTGCCCTGGTGCAAGGTGTCCACTTTAATTAGTGAACAGCATATACCAGGCCAACTTCTCACACAATACAATATTGAGAGGGTACTGGACTCCCTTCAGACTTTGCTACGGTTCTGGAATACACTACCCCTGTGTCTAATGGGCAGGATAGTGGTGTCCAAGATGGTGTTACTGCCTCGTTGTCTGTACAGCATCCTGAACTCATTGTGCCCCTTTTGGGCCGGAGTGTTTGGCAGCCTGAATGTACTGCTCACCTCGCTCCTGTAGAACGGTGAACACAGTAGAGAGGCTCACAGGACATTAGTGAGGGGGTACGAGGATGGGGGACTTGGAGTGCCAAATCTTGAATTTTACTATTATGCGTCCAACATGCAACACGCTGCCAGATGGTTCGATGAGGGGGTAACTGGGAGAAAGCTTTGTTGGCTGGAATGGTGGAAGACAGTAAACTTCCGGAAAGGATGATGATGGGCTCGGGTGTGCCGGCCAGTTCTCCCTACATTGTGCGTCAGACTTCTGCAATATGGCAGAGAGTGGTGACAGTGGTGATTAGGATGGCTCCCTTTCATAGGGAGGTACCGGTCTCGGTGTTGGCCCCGTTACGGTAGCTAGAGGCGGGCATGTCATTCCAGGCTTGAGACGCTGTGGCGGTAAGCTTGGTGGGGATTTATATAACAATACTCTATTTATCACTTTTCAGGACGTGCAGTCTCAATTTGGACTCAAAAATGGACAATTCTTGCATTATGCAGGTATGTCTGAGGCGGCCAAACAGCTCTGGTTGTCTTTCCCAGAGGCACCACTGGAGTCGGCAGTACTTAGCACGCTACTTATGTCAGGTTCAGGATTTCATCTTGTCTCCTTGATGTATTAGGCGATGCAGGTGGACATGGTGCATGGGCAGCTATGGGTTCAGGAGGCCTGGGAGGTGAACATGGGAGTTCCCTTGTCGGACCAGATTGGGCCTGGGTCTGTGCGTTACTGAAATCTGTATCTGGTAATGACCGATTCAAGTTGGTCCACTTTAACTTTTTACATCGTACATATATGACACCCACAAGAATGCATAGGTTTAATTTGGACTGGTCATCTGCCTGTCCCAGGTGTGGTTCAACGAATGCTGATTTTATATATTTGCTGTGGAGGGGTTTGTTGGTGGGGGTCTTCTGGTTAGATATGGTGGGCAGATTGCGACGGGCCCCTGGCCTGGATTTTGACCTTGCTCCATACCCTTTGTTTGTTGGGGAATATTGTTTGTCCAAGAAAGCATAGGATGGCAAATCGTGTTTAGCAGTTGGCTCTAGTGTTGGCAAGGAGGAGGTTGGCCATTACCTGGTTGGGAGTTAGGGCCCCAGCGGAGGACCTGTGGATTCGGGACGTCTTGGAGTGGCGGTTGGCAGGAGAACTGCTTCTCCAACATGCTGCACAGATGCAACATTACAAACAGATCTGGAGGTTTGGGCGGCACTTTGTGACAGATTTCTGAGGGAGGAGGAAGGGCTGTCCAAGGATGATTTGGCTGATAGTGTCACATCCAGTGGGGAGGGCCCGGTATGCACTGGGTGAGGGACATTGGTTATATGTAGTGCAGCCTGATAACTGTCAAAACCTATAGCTCTCATGGTGTACTGTTTTACAACTGTATACGTGCCATTGGTGTGAATATGACTGTATTGTTGCTAAGGATTCATTGCGACCCATTGTTGATTATGCTACTTGGTTCTTTGTGTTTGATGAAAATGATAAATAAGGGGTTTAAAAAAAAAAGTTTGAGGTTTGTAAGGGATCCTGGGTAAAACAACCTGGTGAGAGCCACTCAGGTCACCCCATCCTCGATTCCCCAAGGTGTCTAGTTTTTAAAAATGTACAGGTTTGCTAGGTCTTCCTAGCTGCGGGCTGAGCTAGGGCCCAAAATCTACAGCTACCCACTTTGTAAAAAAACGGTCAATTTTGAATAGATAAATGTGATGTATCCATGTTGCATTTTGGGCTATTTCCTGTCTCGGGAACTAGACCTACCCAAAAAAGTGAGGTACCGTTTTTATCGGGAGACCTGGGGAATGCCACACGGAAGGAAGTTTGTGGCTCCCCGCAGATTCCAGAACTTTCCATCACAGAAATGTGAGGAAAATGTGTTTTTTAGTCAAAGTTTGAAGTTTGCAAGGAATTCTGGGTAAAAAAACCTGGTGAGAGCCACCCAAGTCACCCCACCCTAGATACCCCAAGGTGTCTAAAGATGTACAGGTTTGCTAGGTTTCCCTAGGTGCCTACTGAGCTAGGGTCCAAAATCTATAGCTACCCACATTGGAAAATAAATGTCAGTTTTCAGTGGAAAAATGTGATGCGTCCATGTTATGTTTTGGCCTATTTTCTGTCGCAGGCACTAGCCCTACCCACACAAGTGAGGTATTATTTTTATCAGAAGACTTGTGGGAGCATAGAATAGTAGAACATCTGTTATTACCAATTGGAGTTTGCTGCATTTGTGCCTTTCAAAAGGTAAGCTAAGTATAAAAAAGAAGACATTTTGAAAAATACCCTCTAAATCATTGCTAATATAGGCATCGACAAATTTGGAGATGTACAAATAACTACTGCTCCTAATCTCCATATAACTCATGCCCATTTCAGAAATACATAGGTTTCTTTGATAACCATTTTTCACTCTACATATTTCACCAAATGAATTGGTCTATACCAGTAGTTAAGAGGTTAATATTATATGTTCGTATGAAAGATTAACAAGACAATAAGACAGGCACAGAAGCTGGCCCTGAGAAACTCCTCAGGTGACATCGATAGAGTATGAGGAGGTGTTACCCGACCTGAAAAGTTAGCAACAAAGAAGGAAAAACAGCTCTTGGAGCCTTGTTTAAAGGAGTTCTAAAGGAGGTTGCTGACTGGATGGATTGTTTTTGTTTGAAACTCAGTGCTGATAAAACTGAGGTGTTGGTGGTCTGTAAAATATAAACCGCTGGAGATCAGTTTGTCGGACAGAATCTTTAGGTAGTCGGTTTCAGCCCAAACCAACTATTAAAAATCTGGGCTTCTGGCTGGATGAAAATCTCACTTTTGAGAACCAAGTTTGTACACTTGCCTCCACATCTTTTTGAAAGATTTTAGACCTCCTCCCACTGCCTTCGCGGAAGATTGTGGAGCAGGTAATGATTTTTTCCCAGTTAGATTACAGAAATTTCCTCAACCTTGGATGCCTGCTCCAAGTGTTGAAGACTCCAGGTGATCCAGAATACAGCTGTGAGGCTGTTACTGAAGATACAGAGGTATCAATTGGTATCCAGGTCCTTGGCTTCCTTTATGTATTGCCCACAGAGCTTATGATAAAAAAAGGTCCTCAAATTCAGTTTCCTATGATTTGTCCTTATGTGCGGAGATCGTTGAGATAATCTACCCTTAAGTTAGCCGAAATACCTACAGTGCAGAAAGCAAGGAGTGGAGGTCGATCTTTCTCCTTCCTAGAGGCAAAACAATGGAATTAATTACCTACTAGTTTGAGGATGACAGAGGTAGAAGGTCTACTCAGAAAACTATTAAAAACCTAACTGTTTGGTGATTAAGACTTATTAGAACATTGGAATGTTGGGAGCTCCATTGAAGACAATGGAGTTGCTCGGGGCTTATAATGGCTGGTATAAGCCCAGCGCACCAACATTCTAATGTTTGTCTTTTTGTTTCTCCATTTTTAATTTAGAACATTCTACCCTTAGTGGGTGGAATGTTCTAATAGCCTTATAGCCCTTCTGCCTCAGGCTATACCGGTTGTTAAAGGCCCTCTCCCTCGTTATAGGCCCTCGCCTGCTGGCTCGGGCCTATAACTCGGGATCAGGGCCTTTAACAGCCGGTATAGCCCTCGGCAGCGGGCTATAAGGCTATAATAGTGCTCTGGTGCTTTTAGCTCTGGGAAGCCCGGGAAGGTAGCCATATGCTATACAAGTACGTTCTAATTGAATTAACTCTACCCTGAAACACATGGGTTTCAAGGACCTTGATAAGACTGTGGTAATTGATAGCAGGGCCGGACTGGGAAACCAAACCAGCCCTGGCAAATTTTGTCAGACCAGACACTGTACGGTTCATATTGAGTGCAGCGAGCGAGCCAGACCACAAAAAAAGTGTTTGGGGTTCTTTCATCCAAAGAAAATTGGAGCAGAAACTGCACATTCTGCAACACATTTTTCATTATATATTCAATTGCATTAGCTTTTAAAGCATATTAGAACATTGGAATGTTGGGAGCTCCATTGAAGACAATGGAGTTGCTCTGGGCTTATAATGGCTGGTATAAGCCCAGCGCTCCAACATTCCAATGTTTGTCTTTTTGTTTCTCCATTTTTAATTTAGAACATTATACCCTTAGTGAGTGGAATGTTCTAAGAGCCTTATAGCCCTTCTGCCTCAGGCTATACCGGTTGTTAAAGGCCCTCTCCCTCGTTATAGGCCCTCGCCTACGGCTCGGGCGTATAACTCGGGATCAGGGCCTTTAACAGCCGGTATAACCCTTGGCAGCGGGCTATAAGGCTATAGTAAATGATGACCTTACAGTGCACCAGGATTCAACAATCTTTGTTACTGGTCTTCAATGATTCCCTCACTATCACCATCCAGCCTTGCCCCTCATCTCTCCATAGCCCCTCTCTCACATGTATTTCATTTGTTTTATAGCGCCTCTCATACCAGTGTAGGGTGTTGTAGCACTTGACATTACACAAAAATACACAGATAATGAATCATACGAATGTAAATCAGTGTATAGAAAATGTTACATAAGACAAAGAAGACTACAAGGTGTAGGATTGTTTCATCCATACTGGTAGGCATTTTCTAAGAGTGCTTGGTATGGAGAAGCACAAACTCAGGATTCAGAACATAACACAGTGGTTAGGGTGGGCTTTACTATTAAGCATTTATTTCTACCCAAACAAACCGTTTTTAGCAACATTAGGATAATTAAAATCTCGGAAAAAAACATAACTTTCTAACCTATACCATGCAGTTTGCAAGCAGCTCTTTGATGGTACTTCATAGATCGCTATGCTGGATTATGATTGCAACTTATGCACTGCACAGTAACAAAAGGGTCTCTATGACAAAAGCAGTAACCCACTGAGCTATGTACAAAAATACTGTTCTGTGATTTGCATGGTACACCTCCTTTGCAGCAAGCATATTAACCCTATGTGCTACCTTAGATGAGTCAAAACTGCCACTAGGCAAAATTCCGATCTCTCTACAGCAGCAACATTAATCACTAGAGTTATGTTGACACTTTTATTGTTGCCTGAAAACTACTGGATATAAAAGGAACTCTGCAGTTGGCTATTTCAAAACTGTTGCACTGCTACAAAAACGGCCCCCAGTAACAAAACTGCTCCCACCAGGGTCGCACTGGCCGTAGCAGGCACCAGGCGTTTTCCTGGTGGGCCGGAAGGGTGGGGTCTGGTTTTTGAGCGGTGGTGGCCGATTTTGTTACTGGGTGCCGGTTTTGCAGCAGTGCTACAATATTGATTGATAGTGTTGAATGGCAGGCTAGCCAGCAACATATTTCCTCACAACTTTGCCAAGCACGACTTTGCCTCTGGCTGCGAGTTACAATGTGGTTCGGGATCTGTATGGTAATCAGGGAAGGCAGGTGTTTATAATAATAATGCAGAATAGTTATATGTTATTTTTAGAATAGAAATTAGGATGATCTCTTTATGGAAGAATATGGTTTTAATGATTTTGCGAAGATGAAGGCAGTGGGGTTTTCTTGATGGAGTAGGACTGTAGTGTGGATTGAATTAAACAATTTCACTTGTAAAGTAGTTAAGGTATTCTTTGCCTTTGCAGTGTGACTGAGAAAGATGTAGTCAAGTGGCTGTTTAGAATTACATTTCACCAGGCTGAATAGGGTATTTTGGTTAGTTCAGTGCTCTGTTAATCTTGGCTTGACGATATTGAGCTTTAACGAAGTTAACTTTGAGCTCATCATCCTTACAAGCCGCTTTAAGCGTCAAAAGTGTTTTGGGAGCTTTAATGTATCTCCAATGTCTCTACAATATCTAGGTACGTTTTTCTTATCAAATAGACCATCATAAAATCATCTATTCTGTTTTTTATCTGTAAGCTCTATCTTTTTGTTATGGCAATTATATCAATAGCTTTTTGTCCTGCGATATATCAACAGGAAAACTGTGCATGTAAACGCAGTCTAATAACTGTGCTGCAGACATTTTGCTTAGTGCCTGCATCATACGATTCTGTGCACATCCAAAAGATCTTTTCAGGACAGACATTAGTGGAGCGTGTGCTAGTAGGAAGAAAGATTGCATGCAAATATTACAGGAGTAATGAATGGGGCTAAAACTTTCTACTTTAATCAGATAGAAATCTAAAAAAAAAAAAATCTAACATTTTTTCTGTTACAAGTTACAATGGCATAAAGGCTGTTTGGGTTTCAGGGCAGCCGTAGGATAGATAGCATGCTCTAATTTATATTAAAGTCTCCTCTATAAATGTGGAATTTATTCAGCATATGTTCTGTAAACAGTTGGTGAGATCCTAAATAAAGTTACAATTTTTTCTCAGGCCAGGTTGATGCGATATATTAACAGTAAGTAAACCAGTGCTTTTTCTCGGTCAGTTCTAAATAGCATGTGGGACCAAAATACTTAAGACAACTTGAAACTACTTACAGAGGCAAAAAACTGAGGTTAATAGGAAATCTAGTCTTAGGCCACAAATTAAGTCCGTGGTGGGCACTTACTTCGGTTTACAGCGGCCCGTGAAACAGTTCCTTCATTATTTGTTCTTCACAGCAAAAAAGATGGTTAACCAGGCCATGATAACCTCGAGGTTGGACTAAGGCAATGCCCTCTACTTTGGTCTGTCCGAGTATCTGCTGGAGAAGCTTCAGGTGGTCCAAAATGTGGCTGATCGCTTTCCTATGAATTTGCCACTTAGAACACACATGTCCCCTCATTTGCGAGCTCTTCACTGGCTTTCTATCAGGAAAATAATCCTGTTTAAGGCTTTAGTGCTAGTTCACGGAGCCCTGTATCAGACTGGTGCAGTCTACCTCAGAACTAGGTTTAGTTTCCATGTTCCATAAAGAAACCTGAGGTCAGCTAATACACTTTTAGACGAGACGCCCAGAATTTGGCGTGCTAGAGCGGGAGGCAGATCTCTTGCCAACCTTGAACCAACAGCTTGGAACAAGCTTCCCCTTCAGCTCCACGCCGTAAGCAACGAGACACTGTTTGAAAAAAGGCTGAAAACCTGGCTTCTTGTCCAGGATTAAGAAGACCTTATTTACTTTCACCTGTAATTGGCGCCCGGACACTCCTTGGAGTAGCTGTGGGCGTTACAAGTCGCTTCATCATCATCATCATCAAGTTGTCCATGGTATCTGCAATGATTGTGTGGTGTACATTTGCTGGTCAGCAAAAACTTTACATACATAGGCAGAAACTTTTTTATATGCATCTTGCTGACCAGAAGGTAGTCAAAGTCTCTACCAATGGGCCTCAGATTGTGTGACGTTTTTCCTCTCACCAGTTGTGGTGTGAAGCATGTGCGTTTATTTGGGGTGATAACAGCAGGCAGTTTCCGTAGCAAATGTTGAGATGAAAATAGTTTGTAAGATTGCATGCTAGATGGAGATAGACTAATACCCAGGGGAAACTGCATCACAAAAAAGCTCAAAGCTGATTACTGTGCAATTCCAGTCTAATACACTCACCATAATGATGTAGGGCAGTACTGTTTTAGAGGTTTGTGCTGTTGGGATGAGAAGCTGGCTGATCATAACATTATATATCCTTTAGATAATCTAAGGCAGATAGAGGTTTTGCCCTTAAGCTGCAGCAGGCCTGGCTCCTGATCCCATGAAGTTAGTGAGCTAACTTTACACTTATGTCTATGACAGTTCGGGAGGTTTCAGTGAAGATGGGGTGCCTTTGGCATTGCATGCCATTTCAGGGTGCAGTGGCTATGGAATGATAAATGCTCTCTTTTGCTGAAAGTGAGAAGAACAGTGCCACAGATCCCTGGCGTGAGATTGAAACATGCTGAGAAGACCCAAGCCTGATTCAAATATCTGGAAGATGGGTGACAGAGTTATAAAGAGGTGAAGAGAAAAATCAAGGCCATCTTTTTTGCAATGGAGCTCTGAGTGTCACAGATGGAGAAGAAAGTTGAGTCTGTCAAGACTGATTTGGGTTGAGGGGCGTGGCTTGGGAGCCGAGGGAGATGGCCGCCATCCGTCGGAGCTCCGTGACGGGGTGAGGCGCCGGAACGTCTCCAGGCTACTATTCCTATTTTTGGGATCCCTCGACGGCATCCTCATGCATCGGATCTCCTCCTGTGGCACTGGCAGTAATTGCGGCAGTCAGGGGTGAGCGCAAGTGACTTTTTCGGAGTTTTCTCGTTACTCGCGGCTTAATGGAAAGCCGCGGCCGCCATTTTGTATTTTCTGCGCTTCCCGTTTTTCCCGCGCGTGTATAATGGAGGCGCTTCTCCTCACACCCTAATACTTATGAGAGCATGTATGACGATTTTTACCTCATTTTCCAGCGAATTTGTTGTCATTTATAAGGAAGGAATGCTTTTTATGTGACGCCTGCCATCTTGCAGTACCTCTTCACACGGCCTTACACCTCAAAGCTCTTAAAGGATCGTGGGGTGTCCTCATCTTGCCGCATTTGCCTATTTCTGATTACTAGCCCACACCAAGGCTATATCCATCGATCTGGCTGTGACCTTTATCTCTGGTGTCTACGAGTCTCCACTTTGGATCTCTTCTTACGCTTTGGGTGTATTTCACCCCTTACTTCTTAATGGCAATGTCTCGAGCTAATCGTAGCAGTGCCCAACATACCAAAGATATCTCAGTAGAAGATTATAACCCTTTCAACGTTCTACAAGATACTATGGAAGAGCCAATTACTGATGCTGCCAGCTCTAAGCACTTGTCTTCTACCATGACACACTCTGGTACTAAAACAAGCTCTAAAATTCCTTCTGTATCCCTTTCTTCTTCTGGTAAGCGACCAAAGATTAACCCTCCTTCTCCTACCAATCCGTCCTCCACAGTTTCCATGGAACTCTTACTGGAAGAAATACGTTCCCTCAAACCATACATGGTAGAGACTAATTCCCGGCTTCAGAGTCTTGAGGACAACTGGGCTCGGTCTGAGCAAAGAGTTGGAGATCTTGAAAACCGTGTTGAGTCCATCCAAACAGTTACTGATCAAGTTCCAGGTATGCGTAGAGAGGTTTTGCGTCTTACTCAACAAGTTGAAAATTTGGAAAATCGTAACAGGCGCAACAACCTACGTATTTACGGCCTTGCGGAAGGCCTCGAGGGGGCTGATCCTTTGTCCTTTTTTCAAACATTTTTACCAACTCTTCTTGGTCTTCCTGATAATCCTCCTCTAAACATTCAACGTGCTCACCGTCTGGGACAAAGTCCTCGTTTATCTCCATCTTCATCTTCAGTCTTGAGACCTAGGGGAATTATCCTATATTTTTTGGAATACACGGATTTGCTTAAAGTCCTTCTTGCTGCCAAACAAAAAGGGAAAATCTCCTGGAATGGATCTAATATCTTTTTTGCCCAAGACTATGCTAAATCAACTGCAGACCGGCGGAAGAAATTCTTGGACATGAGACCTGCTCTTCGGAATCTAAATGCTCGCTACGGCCTATTTCATCCTTGTTTGTTTAAGGTGACTTACAATAATAAAACTACAAACTATGAAAATCCTGCGCTTCTCCAAGTCTTCTTGAATACTTGCAGAGATGAATCCATGGATACTCCGCGACCATAACATTACTGGACTGACTTTATTCCGTTTGGTGCCTATTGTTTTTGTTTCTGTCTTGCCTTAGATGTGGTGTATTATCTCGTTAACATCCTTTCTTTCCCTTCCTTATTAGATGCGGTTTTGTGATCCTTCACCTTATGTCCCTTCGTTGCTCCTGGAGATCGTTTTTTCCTTGTGCCTTCCTCCGTCCCGGGTTCCCCCGTCTGGTGTGCTGCCTTCCTTATGTGGCTTCACCTCCCCACCTCTCATTGTTTGCTTGTGGTATGTCTTTTTGACATTTTTCTCTATTATCAAATGTTGGATTTGTATTGTGTTTTTGCTTCATGTTGTGTTCTCCCTTCTTTCTTCCTTTCGGTGTATCTTTTCATTTTCTCCTCATTCCCCCCGTCCTTTCTCAATCCCTTTATGCCTAATGTTGTTCTTTTAACGATCACTCTAGTTATTATAAAGTATACAAAACAATTTTCTATGTCATACTTGACTGATTATTTTTTCTCTCTGCTTTTTCCTCTTAATCCTAATCGTTCATTTTTCTTCAATTATTGGTCCTCTTTATCTTTGTTTCACTTACTCTATTTCTTCTTATGCTCCTACTTCTTCCTTTGTCTCATATATCTGCTGTTTTGTATTTACTATTTTTCTATGAAAAATCTTCAAGTTAATAAGTTTGATTTTTATTGTATTATTGAGTCTAAATATTTCAATTTAGTGTGTATTTTTAGATGTCGTTAAACATAATATCCTGGAATGTTAAAGGTTTGGGTTCTCCAATTAAGCGTCAGCGAGTTTTATCACATATTGCAAGTTTAAAGGGGGACATTGCTTTATTACAGGAGATTCATATTACGGATACGGAGATAGCCAAATTAAGACGTCAATGGGTGGGCCATGTTTTCGCATCACCTGGTTCAGGAAAACGTAATGGTGTTGCTATTCTCTGTCATAAACGATTAAATATTCATCTTGTAAGTCAGGATAATGATGCAGAAGGGAGATGGGTTGCAGTATCTTTACGGGTTAACAATATTCCTTTAACTGTAGTCAATGTATATGCTCCCACTAACAATGATAAGTCTTTCTGGCCACAATTTCTCTCCTCCTTGATGCAATATACTGATGATTATTTGATTGTCGGTGGGGACTGTAATATGGTCATAGATCCCTTTATAGATAGAAGGTCTAACTCCAGATTTTCGCCTTCTCCCATGCATACTCAATTTACATCTGCTATTTTCCAACGTTCCCTTATAGATTCCTGGAGACTTTGCCATCCTACACTGCAAGAATACACATATTACTCTCCTGCACACTCCTCTCAATCCCGGATAGATTACCTCTTTATATCTAAAGCTTTAATTCAACACATTTCCCACTCAGACATAGGTTCTATCTTAATATCAGATCATGCTCCAGTTTCTCTGAGTTTGGATTTATTACCCCCGTCCAAGGGTATGAAACGATGGAGATTTAATAATTCCCTACTATTGGATCCTATATTTACATCAAAATTTCTTGATTTCGCAACCTCATTTTTTGTAGTAAATGAATCCCCTCAAGTGACACCTCAACTTGTTTGGGATACTTTTAAAGCTGCCTCTAGAGATTTCATTATTTCATTTGTGTCACAGAAAAGAAAAGCATCTTTTCACTCTGCTCAATTACTTAATAAACAAATAAAAAAATTGGAACACACCTATTATGTAACAAAGTCCCAATCGGATCTGAAGGAACTTATTAAAGCCAAAATCTCTTTTAATAAAGTATCTACTGCTTCCGCAAACTTATACCTACTTAAGTCTAGTGCCAAATATTATACCGCCCAAAATAAATCTGGCAACCTTCTTGCCAAATATCTAAAAATAAAAAAAGAACGTACAAAAATTGAATCTATTTTAACTTCATCTAACAAAATAATCCACAAAGATGATGACATTCTTTCAGAATTTGTCGACTTCTACCAAAAATTATATACTCCCGAATTCTCTCCGCAATTGACCGATATTTCGCAATACTTATCCTCTATTCCTGCTCCTACCTTTCCCGATGTAGATTTTTCCTCCACCGATGCGGACATACATACGGACGAAATCCTTAAAGCTATTCAAACGCTCAAAAAAGGGAAAGCTCCAGGTCCAGATGGCTTCACAATAGAGTTTTACACTCACTTTTCTAATCTTCTTACTCCCAAACTTCATAAATT
Source organism: Calotriton arnoldi (assembly GCA_963921515.1). Taxonomy (NCBI): domain Eukaryota; kingdom Metazoa; phylum Chordata; class Amphibia; order Caudata; family Salamandridae; genus Calotriton; species Calotriton arnoldi. The sequence continues at coordinate 616,534 of CAWUFW010007730.1, forward strand.
ATTTCTTTATTTTATATCTTCCCAAAAATCTGAAGGTTCATTTCAAGAAGCTTTAATATGCCTTCTCCCTAAAGAGGATAAAGATCACACACTCTGCAAAAATTATAGACCCATTTCTTTAATTAATGTTGATTATAAAATATTTGCGAAAATCCTTGCTCTTCGCTTGGATAACATTTTACCTAGGATAATTGGGAAAGAGCAGAGTGGCTTTGTTAAAGGACGGCATTTATCTGACAATACCCGGCTCTTCTTTAATGTTCTTAGCAAATCTCACTCCCACAAACAGTCGTTAGCAGCTGTTGCACTAGATGCTGAAAAAGCATTTGACAGGGTTAATTGGCAGTTCATCTTTTCTACACTTGTTTGGTTTGGTTTTGGACCCAAATTTCTCTCCTACATCTCTTTACTTTATTCTTATCCCAGGTCCTCTATTCTAGCTAATGGTCTTGTCTCTTCATCCTTCCCTTTATATAGAGGTGTTCGTCAGGGATGTCCACTTTCTCCACTTTTATTTATTTTGGCGTTAGAACCCTTTTTAATAAAAATCCGTTTAAATAAGACCATCACAGGGTTTCCTTATGGCGACAAACAATTGAAACTTTCTGCTTATGCTGACGATATCTTATTATTTATATCTAATCCTCAATCCTCTATACCATCGTTTCTCTCCGAAGTCAAGGATTTTGCTCACGTCTCAGGATACAAACTTAACACAGATAAGTGTGAAATTCTCCCTTTAAATAAATATTGCTTTCATGCTGATTTCTCATCTTCCTCTTTTCATTGGAATCCAACTAAGATTAAATACTTAGGCATATGGTTCACACCTTCTATTAAAGATACCGTGACATTAAATTTAAATAACTTACAACAGACTTTAATTGATTCCACTTCACGTTGGCACCCCTTATTTTTATCCTGGTGGGGTAGATTGGATTCTATAAAAATGATGTTAGTACCCATAATTTTATTTTTCTTATCTAATCTCCCAATTAATATTCCCAAATCTTGTTATAAGAAAATCTATAGTACCTTATCAAAATTTCTATGGCACAACAAAAAAGCTAGAATGTCTTTCGCCAAACTTAAACAACCTAAGCACATGGGCGGGGTAAACTTCCCGGATTTCCCTGCATATCACACTTCATTCTTTCTTAAACACTCTTCTTCCTTATTCTCTCAAAACATGAATGACTCCTTTTCTCAACCTCTATGGGTAGAGATAGAAACCTCCTTTTTCTATCCTTTTACATTCGAGGAAGCAATTTCCTTCTCTCAAGTTCCAGCAAAATTGTCTCTTCCCATTCTTAAAAATTCACGTAAAGTCCTTCAGCCTTTAATAATTGACGGCATTGATGATCGATCTCGACTTCTACAATCTCCAATTTGGTACAACAAGTTGATCAAAATTAAGAATAGAACTCTTTTTTGGAAGGATTGGTTGGACCTGGGTCTGAAGTGGACCCATCAACTTTTTCATGGAGATTCTTGTATTCCTTTTTCCGTAGCCCAATCCCATTTTTCTCTTCCTCCCTCCTACCAGACAAAATATATATCGCTAATTAAAGCTGCTCAAAACTCTTATGATGCTGTTAAATCTTCTCCTGCTCCTGTCAAATCTTCTCCGATTACTCTGTCCTCTATATCGGCCTCTTCCTCGGCGTCTCAAATTTATAATAAGTTGAGAGATCCCTCTACTTCCCGTATAAAATCTAAAGTAGAATGCGACTGGGAATCGGATCTTAACGAGTCTTTTTCTCTCCTTCAATGGAGCAAAATTTGGACTAAAATAAGGAAGTCTTCTAGAGCAGCAAATACTACGCAGACTTTATTTTTTATTTATAATCGACTTTTGATTACTCCAACTAAATTACACCATATAGATCCCACTATTCCCTCTTCTTGTTGGTCTTGTCACACCCAAGTAGCTGATCTTAAACACATGTTATTCACATGTCCTCCCATTCATCATTTCTGGACTATGGTATGGAAACAAATTAACAAAATTTTCTCTACTCATATTCCTTTCTCCTATTCACACATATTTCTGGGTAGTGTTGCAGAGGTATGGCCTTCCTCAATTACTAATGTAGCTATTGTTGACCTACTTACCGCAGTTGCATTCCAACAAATCACAAAGTCATGGAAACAAGCCTCGAATATTTCGTTTCAGGCATGGTGGAACGGAGTTTGCTACAATCATAGATTAGATAGGGCATATGTTCACCCTATTACTCTGGCTATTAAACGTGATTTACTGTGGTTACCCGTCACCAATTTTCTAAATGTCTCTGCTCAGACCCTACCTTTACATAACCCCAGTGATGAAGAAGTACCCAAGCCTCCTTGAAGTTAATAGGTATTATTAAGTATTTTTTATATATTTTAAGCCATAGGTTGAAGTATAATATATAAATACAGTATTTACTATATGTTATTTATTTCATCTATCTGATCGAAGTTATTATCTGATGTGCTCTTCCCCTCCCTATTTCTCTTTTTCCTTCCCCCTCCTCCACCTTCCTTCCCCCATATGATTACACTGGTCTTATATTTTATCCTGATGTCATACAACATTGATGTTTCACTCTATGTTTATATTTTAATAAACTTATTCTTAAAACTAAAAAAAAAAAAGACTGATTTGGGTTGAACAGATCTTTTAAAGTACTAAGGGAAAATATTTATGTAAGAGCTTTAGGAAACAGAATTACAGTTGAATATGTTGTGCTCTCCAGTGTGAACATGCAGGACTAGATTAGAAGCCTTAGGTTAGTTTGAGAAAGATTTGCTATCTTGCCCTAATCAATTGTTTCACACCTGACTTCTGTTTTCTTCCAGTAGACTCAACAATCTGCAAGACAACTGGCGGTGGGAAATTATTTTGCTTGATGTTCAACGCTAGACGATTGTTTGTCAGAATATCAATAACAAAAACTTAATATGACAAAAAGACAGTGGCCTAAATATGATTCCCCAAAATAACACTTCTCTAGGTATAGATTTTCTATTATTCACTCCAGTGGGGAGATATTTTAGTAAATGAAATGAAGAACACAATATTTTTGTCAGACAAGGCATGCTATTATGGTCCCATACCACTGCGGCGCACCACCCACTGGAAAGAGGAACCACCCAAACTGTACTTCCCCCCCATATAGTTGAGAGTGGCTACTGCCTCCCATACCAGGCAACGACTTGACTTATGGTTGGTGGCAGATGATTGGTAACAGTGGGACACAGGCCTTTTTTTACGTGCAACCTTAGTAAGAAGGTAGGCTAACTGGTTTTTACCCTGTAAAATACATTCTCTAATAAGTAGGGTCCTTGCCTGGAGTTAGCAAAAGCAGCATTATCCAGGAGTACAGGAGGTGCAAAGATGCTTTCCTAGGCTACAAGGTGTGATGATGAGCCTGTAGTGTAACTGAACCACCTGGAACAGAAGGAGAAACTGTATCTTCCGAGATCAGGCTCTGGAGAGACAAAGATCTTACTCCCCATTTCAGGTCTTTGGCCAGTGTCCCATTGGCTGCAGTCTGTCACCCTGAACTGGTAGAACTTTGCTTCATGCCCTAAGCATTAATGAGAAACATGCGTTTGAGAGCAAGACAGGCCAGTCCATCAAGATTCATGACTCCAACTGGTTATACCTATGGTCTACTTTGAGACCACGTATATTGGTATCATCAACAGCTGAATACCTTCACCATGAAGATCACGGTGTACAGGCAACTTTGCACGGGTACACATGTGAGGACTTTGATTGGATGTTCTGGGGCAGTCAATGGTGACTGGGCAGTATCTGTTAGGGTACTTTCAATTTCCACTAGTCCCTCATTCCACTAATACTCTTCCACTTCAACTGGATAAACAAGTTACTCTTTGAGGCACTTCACTCTCCAGGGATAGGTAAGTTGAGCAGCTAGTGCTTACACTACGAGGTGGGAGAGCTAAAAACTCAAATACAGCATAAGTCAGTAAATAAGGCGTACATCCAATATCAAGCCAATGCAGTAGCTTCAAAGAACAGGGGAATTATTAACAGTTAAGTAAAAAGAGAAGCTAAAACTAAGGCACAGAGAAAAAAACAATAGGTGCTAAAATCATTTAAGGCCAAATTATGACACCCATATGTATTATTAAGTGCAACATTTTCAATTAACGTTGAGCCCGATGGCCAAAGTTATCCTATGTCTGTCAACATACATAGATAAGGGATAGAGAAGAGAAACAGACAAAATAGAGAATAATTTCTGGCATATGCCTGGCCCTTTTGTTCATTGGCACTAGTTCTGGATGCAAACTGAAGAGATTGTTTAGGTTACAACTTTGTTGCTGACTTACCAGTGGTGCAAAAGCCTCCAGCCAAATGGTCTCTAGAACCTCAACAACCACATTCGACGTCTGGGGTGGGAGATGGGCAGAGTCACAGAGGTTAGCAAAGATAACGGACTGTCCTCTTTTGGAAAAGGTCTCACTATAGAAGCTAAGTATTTAAGTAACAGCTTTCAACATCATAGTCTTCACACAAACCATTATTCCATATCATTCGTTTTTTGTTTGAGGAAAAAGGAACTATGAATTTTTGTCATAATATGTCATATCATTCACACAAATATCAAAAATCTCTGCAATAAATCTCAAACAGAGCAGAACATGGGCCAAAGATACAAAACCATGTATGACTTGCATGATCGGATAGTTGCACCTAAAACCAACTAGATAGATAAACTTGATTATGTTTTATCAATGTTTACTAAGAGGCGGTCATGTCAGCATTCAGAGAGTAGTATCCGGCTAGTACCACAGTTTACTATATTTTAGGTTCTATGATTAGGTTATCATCATAATTTGTCAGTGGCGAGGATCCCCTGAATCGAGACAGAATGCTCTGCGCAAAAAAAGAACGTTTTTATAACAGGACCTCAAGGAAAGAACAGTGTGTGATCTAGTTTCAGAGACAACAGAAGTGGACCAACAATAAGGCATGAATTAGACAATACTAGTCTTGATGAAGACCTAACTAAGTTAAGATGTCAACCAGCAGTCGAAACACATTGACTTCAAATAAGGAGGAATTCTATTTTAGTGAAAAGCAACAACAGAAAGAATGAAAGTCCATATACATCCACTAATTTGGCTATCCACAACACTCAAATTTCTTTCACTACATTTTGCTTAATTGAAAAAGCTCAATTTCTGTTATTTTCTTTATGAGGACTCTTACTTTCAACAAGCAAAACTTTTTAAACTGACTGCCAGATGATTGACTCTCATTGGGCAACTTCTTAGCTCTCTTTTTTCCTTCCCAATTTGTTTGGTTCACTATAGTTGGCTGTTTTTCGAACAGTAGGAGTATCAAGATTGTATACATCAGGAACTTAAGGTAAAAAACTAGAAAGAAGCAAGACAATCTGAATCTTAAAATATGAGCTTCTCCCTCGAATGATATGCCATAATTGGGGGTTTCTCCCCGGACTAATTTGCCGATTGTCTCCAAGGAAAGCAATATTTACGCTGTTACTAACTTCACCGTAATTAGACTATACACTTCTAACATATCAGTTCTTTACTGATAAATATGTTGAGATTTTGCAGTATAATGAAACTGGGCCACAGTACATACCATCCAATTTTGACTGAGTATTGTGACACTTAATAATGAATGTGCCATAACATGCAGGCTTTGGTTTCTTAAAGTCTCACTCAATAAGCCAAGAAATAATTTCATGGCCCACCAGTGATTGAAAAATTGAGGAGGTGGCCTATTATTTATGGGAATCTTTGAACGATACCCACTTTCTCCTAAACTATCAAAAAATCCTTAAGTTTACCTTACTCAATGAAATTAAGTAGCCACTTAAACAAAACACTCAATGCCCATTCGGAACACTTTCATAGCTTTCCAAGTTTGCAATTTTCATAGCAACATCTGCGCACAAGCGAAATGTAATTATTTACACTTGGACTGATGGTTTCCATGAAGTGTCACATAATTTAATACAATTGCCCTGTCATTTTAAATCCATTAGCTTACTCATTTACTATTGTTCACAGGATCAATTATATAAATTTGGTCCTGGATTATACCAAACGGCGGGAAGAAAAAGTGCCTAATTTTTGTTCTTTTAGTTTACAAAAAAGTTAACAAATAGGCAATGAGAAACATTATGAATTAGTATCCAACCTCAGTGATACAACTGACTTTGCCATAAAATAAGAGTGAACCATGGACATGCAAGTCATTATTTATTTGCCGAACTTTAATCTGTAGGCTTTTATGCACCAGAAAGCCAATATAATTATCTGGCATGATTACGTGTCAGTTATATAAATTTACGCATTTGCTTGAAGTTAACTGAAGAGTGCTTAATAAGACCTCAGTGCCTGCTTCCGATACATAATATATCTTGTATTCCTACAACATCACACCGGACCATATATATAGTTTGTTATTTTCAGCTAAATGTGTTCAGTGTGTACGCTCGCCAAGCTTATAAGCAAAGACACTTGATAAAGTAGGCCATTTAATGTTAGAATCGAACCTGCATATTGGGAAGAGACTTCAATAATGTGATGTCACCTGAAGTAGACAGACGGACGACCTCAACTGCAACGTCTGAAACCGTCACCTCACTGGCAAGATTCACCAGGGCCATAGGCACAACTGACATACAGATGATGGAGCACAATGAGGTATACCAGCGATATTAGTTCCCCCGTTGAGCAGATACAATATCTGTAAATCAATAATGATTCCTCAAGCACTCATCTTCTACAGACATCCAAAATACAAAGTTTCGATCTCTGATGGCATTTAACAGTCTTCTTTATTGTTCTTCCATTCTAGCCAGCACATGTTGGCTTTTAGCCAATTTAGACTTCATCAGGGCTAGAAGACAATATAATATATACCACAGTTACATACTATTTATAAATTGTCAGGTACTCAACTCCAAGTGACACAATTACAGAGAAACCAGAACACCATCTCCAAATGTTAATACAACTATGTTATATACAAAACAAGTGAAATACGTATTCAGTAAAACAGTCATGTAATCACTGTGATAATAAACAAAATCTTGGTGAAGCTGATTGCAATAAGTCTCCTGAGGACATAACATCGACAGTCCACAAAGGATGTTCATCTCATGTTGTCTACAAGATTCCATAGACAGGTCATACCTGGCCCTAATGATGAAACGCTTTGGAGGGGCGTGGCTTGGCCAGCAACGATGGCGGACGCGTGAGCAGAGAGCTCCGCATCAGCCTCGCGCTTATCCTGATTCCACAGACGTGCAGGACTGACTTTCGCGCCGCCGGAGCCCTCTGAGGGGGTTGTGCGCCGGCGGAGAGGTCCGGGAGGAGCGAGGAGGGCTGCCCGACCAAGATCCAGCAGGGGCCGAGAGATAGCCCCGAGACGCCGAGAGTCCTCAAAATGGCGGCGGAGATGAAGATGCCGAATGAGGCGGCGACCGCGGGGCTTTGAGCGCTGGACCGGAAGTGCGGAAGGCCCTGCGGGTGTTCTCGAACCAGCGCCGCAGTTTATTTGTGGCGACCGACAGATTGGCAGAGAGAGGGATTACTGGAGCGCGGCGGGCGGCCGTGTCCCGACTCGTCCCCCCCGAAGAAGCGTGGTGCACTTCCTGCTGCCCGAGGTGCATCGTGGAGCCGGTGGCTGAAGGCGGCGAGGGTGATACGTGCTGAGCAGTGGCAGGAGGCCCATACAATAGCGGGAGCTTCCTGGATTCCTGACAGAGGCGCCGGAGCTGTCGCTTGGTTTCAGTTGCTGGGCTGGTGATCTAGTGGAAGAAGGTGAGCAGACGGCTCGCTGAAGGTACGCGGGGGCAGGGTGGTCCGAGGGACTGCGCTGGGGACCCCCTGACCCCGGTCCTGGCCAGCAGTGGTGACCTGCGGGCTGAACTTGCCAGGAGGACCTCCCCCGTCGAACAAACATCCCTCCTGGGAGCCCACAGTGGCGCAGAGACTGAGTACTGGGGGGCCCCCTGAGAGAGAGGGACCGCTGCGACGAATAGAAGAGGCCTAATAGTGGTCGCTTGACCCCTTGGAAGGGACCCGCGATCATTGAGGGCCTGTGAACTGGTTGCTGCGCTGCACTGCAACCCGGAGAGGGCCCCTGCTGCGACTACGTAAATTTGATTGCGAGGTGGCTGGCTAGCCGCCTGAGTGAAAACTGAGCGTCTGGGAGGCGCTGGCTCCCCCACTGGGAGGCACGGACAGGATCCTGCTGGCGCCCCAGAGCTGGCGGTGAAGATAGAACGGGCGGGGCAGAATTGATCAAGTCCTCTGGCTGGTGGACTGTGCTTGAGGGGAGCTCAGAGAGGGGAACGGCCCGCGACCTGTTCTATAGCCCCTACTACAGTGCCGAGACTAACACGCCTGAGCCTCTGCTGCAAGGGGCGGGACGGTGACCCCCATTGTGCAGAGGGGAGAACCAGCACCGACCCAGCAGGGCAATCAGCGAAGTACGAGGAGTGTGGCGGCAAGGGCGGGTGGAGTCCTTGCAACTATGGGCAAACCTAAGGGCCGCCAGGCAGGGGTTCCCCAGGACCAGGAGGAAGAAACGCAGGAGCCGGCGAGAGGTGTCTCGGAAGACCCAGTGCAGCGGCAATTACAACAGATCCTGGCTGCCATAGCCGACACGAAGGCGACCCTTCATCAGTACATTAGCACGGTTGCAGTGGGGCTCGGCCTATTGCGGGACGAGCACAAGAAACTCTCTGAGAGGGTCAAGAAAGCTGAACTCGACATTGCGGAAATAGCACCAGCACACAAAGACGTGGCGCAGCAAGTGCAGGCCTTAACGGACAGGGTGTCGACGCTGGAACGCAGAGCCGAAGATGCAGAAGGGCGCAATCGGAGGAACAACGTAAGGGTCGTGGGACTGCCGGAAGGGACAGAAGGGGGCGATATGGTGTCCTTTCTGGAAACATGGTTCAGGAACGTATTTGCTCCGGAAGGACTTACAACCTTTTATACGCTTGAGAGAGCCCACAGAGTGCCGGCCCGACCACTGGCCCAGGGAGGCCCCCAAGACCGGTGGTGGCCCGCCTGCTCCATTTCCGGGACAGGGACTTACTATTACAAAAGGCAAGAACAGATGGCCCCTTCACAGTGGACAATGCCAAAGTCACGCTGTTTCCGGACTATACGATGGAGGTGCAAAGGAGGCGCGCCTCTTACATAGCGGTCAAGAAGGCTCTGCGGGAGGAAGGCCTCCAGTATTCCCTGATGTTCCCGGCCCGATTGCGTATTATTCTGGATGGGGACACACACTATGTTGATTCTCCCCAAGAAGCCTGGGACTGGCTGGAGAACTACAAGAAGGAAATCCCGAGAGATGGGGCCCTGGGAGAGATGCGAGACCGAGTGCCCAATAGATCTGTGAAACCGCGTCGGCGCATCCGCAATAGGACCCAGAAGAAGCCCACGCTTACTCAGACAGCTTGTGAGCGGGCAGCGGCGCTGCAGGCGGTGGTGGAACTAGCGCAAGTCCGAGCTCCTGCATCGGAGGAGGAGAAGGGCATTACCACTGACGGCTCGGTCGCGCAGGACTCGGACTCATCTTTAACTGGCGAGGAGCGGATGCCATTGGTGACACCGCAGACGGCGGATACCATAGCTTGAAGTAGATGGCCGCAGATCTGTGGTGAGCTGGATGCCCACGAACTGATACTGCTGGCGAGAGACTGGTGAAAAGCCCGGACTGGCTTAGAAGATTTGAGGCTGCTGAGCATTATCAGGAGTTTTCTTGAGCCAGCTGTAGTCCCCAGTACCTCTGAATTCGTCAGAGGTTTTTTTGAGAGTGTTGTTTTCATGGTTTGGATGGGTACTAGTCCTACAGTAGCTGTCCTAGGGTGGGGGAGTTGGGGTTGTTTTTTAGTATTAGGGGTTAATAGGGCCAGGCATGTCACTACCCTAGATTGCAGCAGTTGGGATGGGGTCTACCAATGATCTGAAGTGTTTATCCTGGAATGTACGGGGCATGCACTCTATGCGGCGTCGACAAAAGCTCCATGCGTATTTAGTGCGGAGGGGAGTTCATATCGCGTTGCTACAGGAAACTCATTTGCAGGCGCAGGAAGGGGCAGAGTTACAACGGCGCTGGCGGGGTCAATTGTACTATACAACCTATTCTGCCTTTGCCCGGGGAGTGTTGGTTTGGGTGCGGGCGGGAGTGCCTTTCCAGTGCAGAGAAAAGCTTATTGATCCAGAGGGCAGGTATGTAGTGGTCCTTGGGAAACTGGATGGGCGTGACATTGCCATGGGTAGTATATATGCTTCCAACATGGAGCAGCCAGCTTTTTTTGCGCAGCTGTCCACGAAGTTGGCTCCTTATCTTACCGGGTCGGTGTTAATGGGAGGAGATTTTAATTGCATAACTGATGTGACTTTGGACCGATCCCACCCCCGCTCCCTAATGCTCCCACTCATAAGGTTGCGGAAGCCAGGCGAAATTGGCAAGCCCAATGGGGCCTGGTGGATACCTGGAGGGCCCAACACTCAGATGACCAGGATTATTCCTATTTCTCGGCACTGCACGACCTTCATGTGCGCCTGGACGCATTGTTATGTACTCCGGACATGCATGCCGGTGTGCAATGTAGTGAATATCTTGCCAGAACGCTGTCGGATCATAATCCTGTATTGCTCCGGATGCACTGGTCGCGCGCCCGGGCCCGGATACCTACCTGGCGGCTCTGCCCGGAGGCATTGGAGGACCAAGTGTTTAGGGACGCGGTGGGTACGTCCATCACCCAATATTTTGGGAATAACGAGGGGTCTGCCTCCACGCCGGTTGTGGAATGGGACGCCTTTAAGGCGGTGCTTCGGAGGCGCTGCATAGCTGAGATGGTGGGAGTGCGCAAAGGGCTATTGGAGGAGGTAGAAGAGGCTGAAAAACGCTTACGTGATGTCGAGAAGGCTCGTCCTGGCAGACCTGATAGACAGCGGTACTTGGAAGAGGCAAGAGAGGCTGTGGCAGGGCAGGTGGAGCGCCTAAGATGCTTTGATCACAAGGCGTATATTACACGCACTCATGTTGAGGGGGATAAGTCGGGGGCCTTGCTGGCCTGGCTGGCTAACCCATCGCGCAGGGGCTCGCCGATCTTGGAGATCCGTGACGCCCGGGGAGACGCTTGCCACTGGATTCAAGATAGCCTGGCTGTGAGCCCGAAACCGTTCCCAGGATGCTTGTTTCCGGTCCAGGGAAGACACGGCTTGGCAGTTCAGGCTGGACTGTTCCCATGAGGCACAGGGTCAGACTGATTTGCATATAGCAATGTCTGAACTGGGGTGGCGGAGTGAGCTAAAGAATGATGATGGATTAAACACAGATCAGTTGACTGGGGGTGAGTGCTTGCAATGTTCAACACTCCGTCCATCATCCCCTTTGGTTTGGTCACTCAGGAAGGTATAAACGAGCTGTTTTATGATTACTACAAGGAATTATACAGGAGCAAGACAGTCAAGACCGGAGACGATTTAGAGGGATTCACGCGTGAGCTCCAGCTCCCACAGCTGGAGGGCGATCAAGCCGAGGAGCTCAGCGGGGATATTGAACTACGAGAAGTGCGGGCGGCTATTAAACATATGGCGCGGAACAAAACGCCGGGAACAGACAGACTCCCGATTGAGTTTTATGTTACTTACTCTGAGCAGTTGGCGCAGCGATTAGTGAATTTGTACAACAGGGCGAGACACCTGGGCCACCTCCCTGTGTCCACAAGAGAGGCGGTTATTATTCCGCTCCTGAAACCTGGCAAGTCGGAATGGGACAGAACGGCATACCATCCGCTATCCATGCTTAATACGGACTCTAAGATATTAAGTCGTATCCTAGCCACCCGTCTGTTGACCTACATGTCTACCATAATCCATCGCGATCAGTCTGGCTATATTCCTACTAGGAATACGGCCTTAAACATACGAGCGATTGCTGCGAATACTTGAAGCGGACACTTATCCCAAAGCCACTGCTGCGATATTTGCTGTTGATATAGAAAAGGCTTTTGACAGTTTGGAATGGCCTTACCTCTTCCATGTCATGGCCCGGTTTGGACTGGGGGATGACTTTATAGCATGGACGGCTTTACTTTATGAGTCCTCTACAGCGCGGGTCCGGACGGGAGGGGTGATATCCGAAGCTTGCGAGGTGACCCAGGGCACGAGGCAGGGATGTCCGCTATCCCCACTTCTGTTCACATTGGCCATGGAACCTTTGGCGGCGAAAGTTAGGACGGGGAGGTACTTTCGGGGTCTGCAGGTACAGGGTCAAATTCATCATATAGCCCTATATGCGGACGACCTGCTTATGTTCCTAGGAAACACAGAGAGGGAATTACTGGGAACGAAGGCAGTATTGCATGAGCTAGGGGAGATGTCTGGCCTTAGAGTTAACTGGGCTAAATCCTGCTTGTTCCCCACAGACGGAAATAGGACCGACTTACAGGATAGAGCGGGAGTGCGATGGGAATGCAGGTGCCTCCCCTATCTGGGGGTCCAGATATATCATTCCAGATCGGATATATTGGAGGGTAACATCGCTAGAGCAGTACGAGGCCTGGTGGGCAGTTTTGATTTTTGGGAAACGCTGCCATTGTCGGTTGCTGGGCGGGTGTCCTTACTTAAAATGGTGGCCCTTCCCCGACTGCTGTACTATTTCGGAACCCTACCGATTTGGATACCAGTGCGGATATTTAAACAACTTACGTCCATGGTCACTGGGTTTTTATGGGGTATTGGGAGACGGAGAGTTGCCTTGAAAGTGCTGATGCGTCCACGGTCGGAGGGGGGTTGGGCGGTACCTGACTTCGAAACCTATTATTTAGCTGCACAGTTACAATGGTTGACACAAAGAGTGGCGATGAGGCTGCGAGGTACGGAAGAGGAAAGAGGGGGAGTCCCGGAGCTGCAGCAGCTCTCTTAAATAATATTGGACCTTCCTGTACGGATGGGTGCTCTCTCTGAGGATCTTAAGACAGCAAGGCAATGTTGGAGGCGGAGTCTCATGAGGGCAGGCCTGAAAGTGCGGTATGCCCCTGATATACCACTCTCTATGTGCGAGGCACTACCCCACGGGGGTTCTTGGCGAGAGCTGAATGACTGGGATGAGAGAGGGCTGACCACCATTGGGGATTTATATGAAGATGGGACCATGCTGCCTTTTTGTGCTTTACAGGAGCGATTTGATTTAAGAGGGGGGGACTTTTTGCTCCACGCAGCGCTTACCGCGGCTATTCGTGCGCACTGGAAAGAGGGCCAAACGGAACCTAGGGTTTCGCTGGGATGTCAATATATAGTGACTGCAGCGGGGAAGTTTAAAGCGGTTACATGCCTGTACAAGCGTATGACACTTGAGAAGTTGCCCCCTTTGGACGCACTCAAGCGAAAGTGGGAAGTAGATGTGGGAAACGAGATACTGGAAAGAGCCTGGGCTGAGGTGGTAGAGCGAGCGTGGAAAAGCACCAGGAATGCCCGCTTTCAATTGCTTCATTTCTATATCTTGCATCGTGCCTACCTTACGCCGGCGAAAATCAAAGCATACTTCAACACTGACTCAGATGAATGCCCAAGGTGTCGAGGAGAGGGGGCAGACTTCCCCCACATGATTTGGGGATGTCCGCTGCTAGCTAGTTATTGGAATGAGGTAATTGCACTATTGAAGGAGGTGACGGAAAGAGAGCTGGACCTGGCTTTGGGGACTTGTATATTGCATTGGTTCCCCCACACAGCTAAAACTAAGATCACCAGCAAGTTTATAGATATGGGGTTAGTGTTGGCCAAGAGGGAAATTACGATACATTGGAAGGCGAGTGGGCCCCCGAGCTTAGATCGATGGAAGAGAGAATTTAGCAAGTGGGCAGAATGCGATGGAATAGTTCGACTACAACTAGCAAAGAGGGCAGGGAGTGAGGGGCGCTCGAGGCGGCTAGGGCGTGGGAACACTTGGTGGGGTTATTGAAAGACCCGGATGCAGTGAGTGATGATGACACCGAACTGGGAGTCCCGGAAACAGAGTAGACCCTGTGCAGCACGCAGATGCAACTGTACGACCACATTAGACATATATATGAAGAGTGAGACTGGAGTGGCAGCCTGTACAAGCCTGTATTGGTTGGGAGTTGGAGACCACCAACTACGCACTGCTAATAGTTATTGATAGGTACAGTGTAGCATTGGACGTGACATGCCTGGAGGGAGGGTGGGAGGGGGAAGTTAGATTTAGGTTAAGAATTATTAGGGCAAGTGATGTAGGCTAATACGGGAACCATTGAGTATTAGAGGCTACACCCCTGGTTCCATGTTTATTATTTTTCAAGGATAAGATAAGGAAGTACCATGGGAATGCGCCAAAGATCCTATAAGCAAAAGATTCTAAATCATGACGGGAGGAGAGAGACTAGACTTAAGATTCGTACAATGTCAATGTTTTGATTTCTAAATCTAATAAAGTTTGTTTAAAAAAAAAAAAAATGATGAAACGCTTTGGATTTGCTCCAAATTCCACAAATGAAAAGCCCTCCTACATAATGCCCCAACGGCCACAATCAGAATTAACAGGATAATATCACTGCCACTGACGTTATTATCATTTTCTTTTTGCATTCAGCTTGCAGCTGAAGCAGTGGGGTGATGCTCCTGTAAGGTGATCCCAGCATACTGGAGGAAGCGGAGGGCTGAATTATCCATCATACTAGAGTGAAATACCAAGCATTCAAAATGCCAGGAATTCCCAAGACATGGGCCTACATAAGGCAGGCTTCTGTTCTGTGAGTTGTGGCTTATAATAGCAAAGACGAACATCATTAAGGTATCAGGCAACCAACAGATTCTCATGAAACAGAAATGGAAAGCAGGCATGATTATGTGTATGAGAGTAGAGGAGGTTAACAAAGGTTCAGAAAAATATTGGGTAGATGGAGAGCCCGCAGCAGTTTAGATGAAGAAGACCAAAGCCACATGGAGGGACCATAAAAGGCGAATCGGAAATGAAAGACTAGACAAAGAATAATTAGGACACCGGTGATAATTTGCTCTAGATTTAATACTTATTTATTTATTTCGTGTTTTGTATAGCACGAACATGACCCATTAGGGTATTAGCGCGCTTTACAGCGATAGCAAGTTATTTAGAAGATTCAGCTATAACAAGGTAAATACAAGATTGGAGCAGGCGATCATGAGAAAAACAGTACAGAGAAAACAGGCTATTTACAAGGAGTAGGAGTGGGGATCAAGAGTACAGTTGGGGAAGATAGAAACAGGACGTTGGTAGGAGCAGAGGAAGACTGCACAACACCAGCCTTTGCCCCTTAAAATGACAGTGAGGCGAAAATGATGCAGAGTGGTAAGCAGCATCAATGAAAAAAGAATCACGGTGTTTACATATATGGGAAAAAGATCGGCTAACCCTGGTAGAGTTCAAGTACAGAACAATAGCAAATCGCTGGGCTGCTGAAACTGTAGAAGCACTGAGAGAGTTTAAGGTAGGAATTCGCCCATTAGGAAAGTCTTCGCTTCCTTTTTGAATCTTGATAGAGCTGGTATTCTTCTGATGTAGGGCGGCAGCGAGTTCCAGATTCTAGGTGCAGCCCCTGAGAAGGCCCTGTTGTATGTTTTCTTCTTCCGGAAAAGGGGTGGTTTCAGCCCAAAATCCCTGGCACACCGGGAGTGCCTGCCTCCTCCGGAAACCACGATTTTCTGAGCAAGATACGCAGGAGACTTAGAGTGTACCGCTTTGTGAGTGACACAGGCCAGTTTGAGTTGGATTCTGGCTTCGTACGGAAGCCAGTTCAGCGCCTTCAGGTGCTGTGAAATGTGGTCAAATTTTTTTGAGCCTGTTAGGAGTCTTGAGGCTGCGTTAAGACAGGCTTCTAGGGAGCCGTTAAGATCTTGGGTAGGCCAGATAAGGTTGAGCATCCATATTCGATCCTAGAGACAACTAAAGCCTGAACTTCCATTTTTAGGACCGATGTATCTAGGAATGGTTTGAGATTTCTCAGGTAGCTCAGGTGAAACCTGGCATTTTTGGCCAGTGTGTTGATGTGGGCTCGCATATTCAGGTTTTTGTCTAGTGTGATTCCTAGTGATTTGGCTGAATCCACTATGGTCGGGGTGCAGTTCAGCGCGGTGATCGAGATGGTCCATTCAAGTATGTAAGGGGAGCTTTTCGGAGGGGAAATTAGTAGGAATTCGTTTTTTTGCACATTAACTTTGAGCTGGTTGCTAGCAAGCCATTGAACAGTCAGCTTTAGAGCTTCGTTCATTGTTTTGATCTCCTCTAGTGATGAAATATTGATGTAGATCTGAGTGTCGTCTGCGTACATGTGGTAAGAGATGTTGGCAATACGTAGAATTTCAGCTAATGGTTCCAAATAGAGGTTAAAAAGAGTTGGGGAGAGAGTTGAACAATGGGGGACACCAATCGTAATCGGGGAGGGGGAGGATAGATTATGATTAACTAAGAGTCTCTGGGAGCGGTTCTGTAGGAAGGATTTGAACCATTCGAGAACAGCTCCCCCTAGTGTCATACTATTTTCCAGACGTTCTAGTAGCTTTTCATGGTTAACTGTGTCGAACGCCGATGATAGATCCAAAAGAATTAAGAGACATGTTTTGCCTTGATCTAGAGCTTGGAGGGCGTCATCTACTATATGATGAATAGTAGTTTCAGTACTGTGATCTGGCCTGAAACCAGATTGGCATTCGTCTAGCAGGTTGAATGTGGCGATGTGTTGGCTAAGTTGTTGTTGCACTCATTTCTCAAGTAATTTCGCTAGTAGAGGAATATTAGATATTAGTATGAAATTGTCCGGTTCAGCAGGATTCAGTGTGGGTTTTTTTAAAATGAAGATGACTTGACCAGCTTTTAGAGAGTCTGGTATGGACCCTTGCATTAGGGAAGAGTTGATTATTGTGGTCCAGATGGGTATGAAAAATTGGTTGGCTGCGGATAAGCAGTTGGATGGGAGCGGGTCATTTAAGTGGTTGTTCGGTTTTATGGACGATAGAATTTTCGATATGATATGGTCGTCATATAAGTTTAAGGTGGTCCAGTGGGCTTGGTTTTTGGGTACCGTCTGTAGGGAGTGTGTAGTGACGTTTGGAGGTGTCACCAAGGGCTGTGAGAAGACGATAGCGGCGGAATTCAGCTAGATTCCCAGAGAGTTGATTTTGGCTGAGAAGAAGGAGGAGGAGAACTCATTGCAACTTATTGGGGATTTTGTTGTTTCTTTAGAGGTTTTTGCCAGTTTGTTCGATTGTTGTTTTACCAATTGAAAGAGCTTACGAGGGCTGTTCTCAGCGTTCTCATGTTCCAATCTGAAGAATTCTTTTTTTGATTTGAGAATGCTCTTATTGTACGCATTTCTGGTCTTTCTAAGAAGTTTTAGCTGGGGGGAGGAGGGCAGTGGCGGCTCGCATAGGGCGTGCTGCGGGGCAGTGGGGCGGGGGAGGGGCAGGGTGGGGGGCAGTAAACTCGGACATATGACGGAACGGAGGAAAGTAATAATTACGTTCCTCTGGTCCGTCGTATGTCCGAGCTTACTACCCCCACCCTGCCCCTCCCCGCCCGCCTCTACCGCCCGCAGCACGCCCTATGCGAGCCGCCACTGGAGGAGGGGTGTTGTCTCCATTCCTTTCTGTTAGCCAAAGATTTCTCCTTTCGTTGTTTAGGGACCAATTGAACCAGGGATTTTTGTCTTTAGCCTGAGTTCTTTTTAGTTTTAATAGGGCTAGTGAGTCAATTATATCAGATATTGTTGAGTTGTAGTGGTCTGTAAGTTCGCTGACAGTTGATAGTTTGAGGGAGGGGGGAGATCCATCTCGCATCGTGCTACCAGCTTGTCGTAGTCTAGGCTTTTAGTGTCCCGGAGCCATAGTTTCGGTTTCACTAATTGCACTGATCTTTTCTTAGGTACGCCCGGTTTTTGGAAGGAAACAGCGTGGTCTGACCAGTCACAAGCAGCAATTGAGGTTAGCCTGATCGCCATTTGCTTTGAAATTATCCACTCCAGCGTGAAGCCTTTTGAGTGAGTTGGTAGAGTGCAGGCTTGAGTAAGTGATTGGTCAGCAAGGAAGTCTTTAAGGATGTTGACCTGAACTTCATTGAGGTCATTCCAATGAAGATTAAAGTCTCTTAGGAATATATCATTGGAGTGGGTTGAGGCATTTCCTGTAATGATTTTCATGAGGTGGTCGACCACTTATGGAGAGTGCGAGATATTCACAGGAGTCAAGAGGGTCGGAGCTGAGCTAGGTAACGGAGAGGTCGGAGCGATGGATGCAAGCAATACCTTCCCCTTTTTAGGTCTCGGCCTACACCAGCGCTTGCGCTGGTCTGGCCGAGAGTTTTAGTAAGCGGGTTTTGGAAGTGCAAACCCACTGGCTTTCGGCTGGCGACCAGCTTGCGTTCATGAAGGCGTGCACGCGCGCAGCTGCCATCTGGGTTTCCTATCTCTTCCTCATTTCCTCGTCATGGCTCATTAACTCTCTGGACTCTGATGTTTCAATCGCAGCAGCAGCTCACATTACCAACTGATGGCCCTGGACTACAGTCACATGAAAAACAACAGCGATTAGCATTGAAATGCAAGCTTTTTTTGTCTAGTTAGAAATATTGCTTCGGTGGGTTGATTTCACCTTATATCGCTATTTGTTTTATATTGGGAGTCACAGCCTAATTACCAGTATTTTGTCTCACTCTGTTTTTTTTTTATATTTATTTGCGCAAAGCTATATTTAAGGTTACTTTTCCGCGTCACTTCTTCACTCTATTTAAACTCCACACCCCCACTCTTGTCTCTCTCCCTTCTCTCTCTCTCCCCTCTCTAATTCTCTCTCTACTTAATTAACTCTCCCTCTCTATCTTTTTAGCCTTTCATTCTCTCACTCCTTTATCTGTTTCTCTTTCAAACTCCTTCATTCACTCTCTCTCCCCTTCTTTCTCTCTCTCTATCCCGCTCCACTCTTTATTCTATGTACACCCTTTCTCTCTCTCTCTCACCACCCTCTCTAATTGGGCATTATATCTTCACTCTATCTCTCACTCGGCAACACCACAGCATCACTCAGCATCACCACAGTATCACTCAGCGCAACCACAGCATCAATCAGAGCCAGCACAGCATCAATCAGAGCCAGCACAGCATCACTCAGCACCAACACAACATCTCTCAACGCCATCACAGCATCACTCAACGCCATCACAGCATCACTCAGTGCAACCACAGCATCACTCAGTGCAACCACAGCATCACTCAGTGCAACCACAGCATCACTTAGCGCCACAACAGCATCACTCAGCGCAACCACAGCATTACTCAGCAGCACCACAACATCACTCCGCGGCACCACAGCATCACTCAGCACCACCATAGCTTCACTCAGCGACACCACATCATCACTCAGGGCCAACACTGCATCACTCAGCACCACCACAGGATGACTCAGCACCACCACAGGATGACTCAGCACCACCACAGCATCGCTCAGCACCACCACAGCATCGCTCAGCACCACCACAGCATCGCTCAGCACCACCACAGCATCGCTCTGCACCGCCACAGCATCGCTCAGCTCCGCCACAGCATCGCTCAGCGCCGCCACAGCATCGCTCAGCGCCGCCACAGCATCGCTCAGCGCCGCAACAGCATCGCTCAGCGCCGCCACAGCATCACTCAGCGCCGCAACAGCATCGCTCAGCACCACCACAGCATCGCTCAGCGCCACCACAGCATCACTCAGCTTCGCCACAGCATCACTCAGCGTCGCAACAGCATCACTCAGCGTCACCACAGCATCACTCAGCGTCGCCACAGCATCATTCAGGGCCACAACAGCATCGCTCAGCACCACCACAGAATCGCTCAGCACCACCACAGCATCATTCAGCACCACCACAGCATCACTCAGGGCCACCACAGCATCACTCAGGGCCACCACAGCATCACTCAGGGCCACCACAGCATCACTCAGGGCCACCACAGCATCACTCAGCACCAAGACAATATCACTCAGCACCACCACAGCATCACTCAGCGCCAAGACAATATCACTCAGCACCACCACAGCATCACTCAGCAAGACCTGAGTATCATTCAGCATCACCTCAGCATCGTCTCCGCAACAGTCACCACCACCACCACCACCACCTCAGCATCACTCAGCACCACCTCAGCCTGCTCTCGGAATCTGGCATCTGTTGATTCTCCCCTAGCGTCTGGCCGCTGCTATTGTTATAATACAGGTACTAGCTCCCAACCTTCACCCTCCGATTGTTTATGCCCCCTCAAAAAAAAAGCTTTAACAAACAACCATTGCAATAGGCAGAAACAAGTTGCCAGCATTGCAAGAACAAAAGAAAACTGAGGAAATGTTTTATTGGAAATACTTTTTTTAATATGGTCGTTTAGTTTTACATAATGCCTTCTTGGTCATATATAAAGTAACAAAAATGCTTCTGACACTTTTTTATTATAACTTTTCAGCATGCTGCCCAGCAGCCACACTTCTCTACAGCACAGCTTGAAGACATTGGCAAAGTCAATAGCTCTGGCTAAACACTTATAAGGCCCCAAAGGCGAGACCTATTGGCTATGCCAATGCTTGTTTTATTTGTCTGTCAAGCCTTACAATGTTGTAGTTTGGAGGAACCAGTACATCCATGCAGGGCGATGATGCTTCATTGAGCCACGATTCGGTTTAGATGCCACGTCAATTTCTTGCCTCAGGATGAGTTCGGCAATGTAGGAGGCATGCTTCACTGCTGATCACCCGTTAAGAAGGAGACCAGAGAGCGGAGACACGGAGTTCCCCGGGGTTATGTTGTGGGTAGGGGTGGATAAGGGTACTCGTTTTAGATTACTGATGTTTACCCCTCTGTTTCTGCATGGAAGTTCTGTTCGTGTTGATTGAGACCGTATTGAATTTGTTTTCGCCTTCCTTGTCAGGGGGATTGGAGGCGGCAGGTGCCTCCTCGTAGGATAGTAGAAGAGCTAGTGTTTCATCCTCTGATAGATAGTTAAGTTGTTAGCGAGGGCGATAGTGTCTATTAGCCAGCGACAGGGGTTGATGGTAAGGCTTAATTTGCGGGTTGAGTACTGATTTTTGACTATGCTTGATTTTAGCAAGAGAGTGTTCGGTAAGGAGTAGGAGGTTCCTCAATTCGAGAATCGCGTTATGGATGCTCTGAGCTAGGCTGGGGGAGGTTCAGAGCTTCAAGGTCCGTTAGTGTTGGTGTACTAGAGGCGAAAGGACAAAGGGATCCGGGATTGGTGTGGCATAATCGGCGATCCTGGTAAGGGCGTTGGAGTTCGGTCTCCCAGTGGCTGCATTTCTGTGTGGAGAGGTGAGCAGAGGGCCTGTTTTGCTAAGCAGGGTGGTCGAGGGGCCTTTAGGGGGGTAGGCGACAAGCTCTGGATGGTCCGAGTGCTTTCTGCTAAGGATGTGGGATGGAGACGATGAGTGGGTGGTGGGGTTGCAGGCGTTGCCTTTTCGAGGGATTGAGGTGGTGAGGTAGGTGGTACTCTATTGGATTTATTGAGAGATTGAGGTGATGAGGTAGGTTGTACTCTATTGGATTTGGGGGAGAAGCTACCCTGAGTCCAGTGCAGTAAGGACATCAGAATGGGGAGATTAGTGCCAGAACATTCTTTGGGAGAGGGTGTTAAGGAGCGAAGGGAGCGAAAAGAAGTAGTTTCTGTTTTGGTAGTCGTGGGCGGGAGGCCCTTACCCCACGAAGCTAACTTTGAGCTGTAGTGGACACTGCTCCGACGGCCGTTAGGTTGAGACAGGGGGTGCTGGGGGTACGTTAAAGGGTGGGAGGCAAACACCTGCTCTTTTAGAGTGGGGAAGTGGACATCACATTTTTTGAGATCCTTGTGAGGAGCTTGGATCAGAACGGTGCCATTTTTATAGATTGTGATGTTGAGGTCAGCTCTTAGGTATTGCGAGGGAGCGATCATAATTTTGGTGCCATACGGAATGTTTCTGGTTTCAATAACGTTTAGTAAGTTTATTATGGCTGCGCGCCATAGTGCAGCTTTCCTGTTGTAGAATATTAGATCATTTACAATGATGCCCTTTTCCACGTTGTAGTAAGGGTCAGATATCAGTGTCTCACGGTGTCTTCTCAGGAGATTGTGGTTGAAGGTTTTTAGGCGGACTTAGATAGGTTAGGGGGGTATGAGATAATGTAGGAGTTACGTCCTGCAGCTTTCAGGCATGTTCCTGCCATTCTGGTGAGAGTGATTCAAGGTTGGTTGAAAGAATAATTTCTATCCGCTTTCTCAGTGAATTTTCCTGGACAGAGGAGACTGGGAGAGAGTTATGCAGAGTAGATGGGTCTATCCGCTATCACCGTGACTTTCCTAGATCACTGGTCGGGATGTCTAAATGCAGTGAAGAAGTGGTGGGTGCGCTCATCGGAGAGTAGAAATAGGAGTAGAGAGGCTGCTATTCTGGTGAATTCCCTTCATGTGTTGTAGGAGGTTATCAAGAAGTCACTGTGTTATGTAGGGTACACGCATAGATCCAGTATTATTATTATTTTTTTAGGATCCAAGATGAAATGACCTCAATACCAGACTCAAGGCTCTCTATCCTGTATATGAGGACGTTTAAAGATGGCCGCTTCTTTGTAAGGGTGTCCAGATTTCGAGTCCTATTTCAATTTCTAAGGTCATATGTAGCTTAGGCCTCTTTCCATTCTTGTTGCTGGCTAACCATGTGAGAGGGCAGGGGGATCATTCAGGGACCAAATGACTCCAAAGTCTGATGTACTTCCATTCATTCCATTCAGCCACTTTGAGCTGTTCCAAAGTTAATTCACAGATGTGTTTGAATGGACAACAGAGGCACTGGGAGCCCTCCACACGTTTGCCTCTTACTCAGAGAATCAACTCCAAATTAGGCACATACAACTGCAAAGGGCTAAACACATCTGGGTAAGCTTGGCGCCGCGAGTCTCCAAATCAGTGGCCGAGGCTCAGAACAGGAAGCAAACCGGGAGCGAGCAGGCAATTAATAATGCATGTAATGGAATACTACTATATTTTGCCCAGCTAAATTAAGATACCCATGCTGTTTACAAACAGTGTATTTTGTTTTGATTGTTTTTTTTTTTTAAAAAGGGAAAAAATTAATAAATATTTTAAAAAGAAAGCTTCATTTGACAATCAGAAGGACCTCAGCAGGATCCTTAGTTTCTGTCAAAAGTCCTTGTTGTCTCTCATGGGCCCACCCACCAGCTAAAAACTGCAGCAAATTTCAAGTGCAAAAGGTTAGCCAGCACCTACTTGCAAAGAACGAGATGGAGTTATTGCGGAAGACCCTCTGATTTCAATACATTCTGTCAGCACTCCGCACACTACCCTGCAGTGTGCAGAAATGATACAAGCACAGCGCCCTGCATCAAGCTCTAGGGAAAGGGTTTGTCCAGTTGTCAGCGCTTAGTGAACTATGAACGTGTAAGACAGTACTACTGAGGCACATTTTAATAAATTATTTTTCAGTTTGAGCAGATCACATCAAACTTGGCAGGAAGAGGCAGGGCCACCCACTATGGCTTGGTGGGAAAAGATTTACCCCCTGCATTGCAAAGTAGGGCTCTGTGTTTGCTTGTGCTGAATTTTAAAGTTAAGTCCTACTCAAGCACTGTTCATTTTTCATATTCTTGAGGACTATGGGAAGGAGGAAAGCCACTGTATGCAATAGGGTAGAGGGAGTGCGACCAAACAAGCTTGACCCTTCCATCATCACTAACTATTTGTTCTCTTTCATGGGCGCCATTGATTCTGAGATAGGCTGGTTTGAAGTAAGGACGGGGACTGCTGGAGGCCTTTCAGTTCAGCTGGCGATTAGTAACCTGGGGGCTCCTGAGCCCTTGGCTGCCCCCATTGTGATCTTCAATGGAACGGCAGAGGAGAACTGTGGCCTCATTGTAAACTCTCACCCATCTAGGCACAATGATTGTGGCAATGGTCATTCTAGCAACTCTTATGTGCAAGTTGATACCCCAGCGGAGGTTTTGGATGTTGTTTATCGGCCATCTTCAACAAAATTCATCTCCCTTAAAGAAAAGACAGAAAAACACTCAACCTGCGCCAAGATGGAAAATTATGTCTAACTCTTTATCAGAGATCAAGCCGCCCCCGGCTCACTAAAATCCAGGTGGAAGAAAGCCAGAAGATTCTATTTGCGGATCTTGCAGATCTTTTCAACACTTCTATTAAGGAGCTTTGTGACGGACTGTTTATTAAACTGTAGACTATTAGAATTCTTTACGTACGGACATTGTTATGCAGCTTGAAAAGGCAACGGAGAAAATCTTGGCATGAACCCAACCTCTAAACCAATCTTCCCATATTCAGCCACTCCCTGCCGAGGCTTCTAGGCGCACCTCGGTCAATTCTATCCCCTGGCCGAGCAGTGCGCTTATTCTAGGTAACTCCTTTCCAAGGACTAATGGCTCTGTACTTGCCTTACCTGAGGGCCCTTTGTCAAAAGAATCCCATACTGGCAATCTGGTCCCCAGCTACATGCAGCGTGGCTCAGTCTTATAATTTTCAGTGGTCTTACCTTCCAGAAGTTAGACCCTCTCCAATTTATGATGAGCATCAGCGTAGCTTACACCTGCCCCCGGAGTGTACAACTTTTTTAAAATTATTTTAGACCAAGTTCCATGGGCTCTTCAAAACGAGTAATAAAGATTAAGGGCTTTCATGTCTTTCATGCCCTATAACTTGTAAGCTTGGAATGTTGCAAACATTTATTCTAAATTGCCAAATGAAGACTGGGTTTCCTTCATGTAGGGCTTTGAAATAATTTGCTTGCAAGAGACTTAGGCCACAACGGACTTCCATGTGGATGGTTTTCGATCTTTTTATACTTTGGCAACTCCATCCCCCTCTGGGAGAGCAAAGTGAGGGTTGTTTTTTTTTATCTCAGTCAATTTTTTTTGTCTGAAAGTAAAGCTTTTGTGTTCGTCCCCTTGGTTTCAAGTACTGCTGTTGTCTGGCGTAGGCCCAGTCGACTTGTTGATTATCAACTTTTATAATAATCAGTTTGACCACCAATCTTCAGAAGCGGTAGACCTGCTAGCTGACCGAGCATATTGTAAAAATGAACTCTAATACGAGTGCACACTGTATGTTATGGGTGGGTGACTTTAATTGTACTTTGTGCCCTTTTAGTGGGTCTCCGGTTTATAGTTTAAAGTACCAATCTAATCAAAAGGGGACCCATTCCAAGCATACAGTGTATGGGGACGCTCTCAACAATGTGATTTTTAACAACAATCTCCTTTTTGCGAATGAGTGCGGCCCGGAGTCCTCAAACCCTTGGGCAACTTTCACAGGGGGTGCTGCAAATAGCACTATTGATCCTATGGTAATTTCAAAAGACTCCAGTTTTTTAATTTCAGAATTTAAAATTTCACCTAATTGTATGAGTGACCATAAACCCCTTGTTCTGATATTTAATTGTCAATTGGTAAGAGTGGCCAAAACACTGGCGTCAGCACCTATTATCTTTTCAGCAAACAGTGGTCTTCATATCCAGTGGGCCGCTGTTGATTCAGCACATTTTTTTGAGGTCTATAGAGTGCTAAAAGACAGACCAAATCAATAAGTGTTTAGCTATTGACAAATCCACCAGTCTGATAATAGATAGTTTTATCAGGATATGTCATGCAGTATCCCTAGCACTAACCTTGGAAAGTAAGTCCCGCACTCCTCCACTACAGCATTGGTTTAATTTAGCCTGTTCTAGAGCCCATAGGGTGCTAAAGTTGGCCTTAAAATCTTATCTGGGAAATCTGGAGAATATTAAATCAGCATGATCGTCTTATAAAGCCATGCTTAGGGAGAGAGAAATTTGAACTTGGAGAATTAGCATGGGCTGATCTTCTCACGGCAGTGAAATCAAAAGACTCCAGACTATTCTGGGTGGTGGTTAATCGACCCATGTTTACATCACGGCCTTTGACCAATACCGATTGTTTAGTTTCAACTGTATCTTGGGTTCTCTTGTATGGGATCTCCATATGTAGTCATAAGTGTAGAATTTTCCTGCACGCCTGTGGGGAACCCCGGAGCACTTTCTCCAATATGTCTTCTTATGTGCTGAAGTTCGCCTTTCTTCAGGAAGACCTTGAACAGTCCCTTAAGAAAGTCAATATGCAGCCTAACAGATAGGCTACAGTGGTCAAAATTATTCATCTTGATGTAACAAAAGGGAGATAATTCCAAGAAACATGCAGAAATGCATGTGAATTTTGAAGAATAACAGGAAGAATCTTTCACAAACCCCTTTTGTAATGTGAGAGAAGTATGAAGAAGTGCAGAGAAGTGTAGCCCATAGGCTGCCATTATAAAGGAAGAAAAAGCAGACTGCAGATTTAAGAATCCTGGACATCCAGTATCCCATCATGCTCAACGACAGGCATTTATTTTTTCCAGCTCCAGCTGACAGGACCCTTGGAGCATTGAACTCTATCCTTTTAGTTTTTTTCTTCACAAAACTACTTCAGATATCAGTGACAGATGTTTCACTCAACGCCTTTTTTTCTTTCTCTGCCAGTTTGTGATTTTTTCTGACAGAACACAGGCATTTTTCTGCTTGAAAATGCCTTCTCTTTTGATAAATATCCTCGCTGTGGTAGGAAAAAGGCCAAAACAGACCCCCATGAGGTCTGTATCATCTGTCTACCTTCTTCTAATCTGTCTAATCTGTCCTGTGACATATGCAGAACATTTTTCAGGCTTACCCTGCATGACAGGGAGAAGATTCGCCTGCAAGGTAAAGAGGAGAGATGGCGCCAACAAGAAGCTAGTGGGCCCTCTAAGCGTGGGGAAGGTAATTCTTTCTCCAGGACTCTTCCCTCAGCCTCCAGTGGTCATGGAAGGTCTGTGAGGAGTTTTTCAGGCTCCAGAAGAAGTATCGTCCACCGGATCAGGATCCGTTATTTTTGCGAGCAGATCTACCACTTGATTCTGTAGAGATTCTGCCTGCCCGGAAATCTCACGCTACTTCACCTTCTGCGACATCTCCCCCAGAAAAGGAAAGCAGAAGACTGGATTTCTCAGGTCGCAAGGTCTGCAACACTGCGGCTACGTCCATGAAGGTGGCCAGTGCAACAGCCTTCTTGGGCAGATATGACAGGGCATTATGGGACTCCATTCTTCATTTCGCAGGTCATCTCCCACGAGATCAACAGGAGGATTTTCTAGAGATCCTCCAAGAAGATGCCATTGTCTCTAATCAAATCATCAGTGCTGCTGCAGATTTCTCTCTTTTAGCAGCGTACAGTTACTGCCATGCAGTGTCCTTGTGCAGACATGCCTGGCTCCGACTGACATCATTAAAGCCAGACACTCAATTGCGTATCCAAAACCCGCCATTCTTAGGTTCCACACTGTTCGGCTCTCATGCTGATGATGAGATGGCACGGATGAAACTGGAAATGGACACCCTAAAAGCCGTAGGGCTTGAAAAGTCTAAGGAACAATGCAGATCGTTCAGACCCTAATGCCGTTTACATCTCAGAGGGTTTAAACCCCTGGGTGGTAGACTGGGAGATCTCACCAGCAATACCAAAGGTCCTACCAAGTACGCTGCAAACAACAAAGGGGATGTTCGGCTCAACAACCCAACCAAGGAAGCCGACGAAAATCAGCAGCTTCAAAACCCTGAACCCTCCCTTCCCCCTCTTCCGTTACTCACTCCGGTAGGGGGAAGCATCTCAAATTATCTGGAAGAGTGGCAACATATTACAACAGACACCTGGGTCTTGAATATGGTAAAGAATGGGAATTTTCTCAGGTTTACTGCCCCACAACCCTCCATTCCACTAAAGTCCTCCACTTCCCACCTCGACTTTTTAAAGAAGGAACTCACCATCTTATGCCAGAAGAAGGCGGCGGAACCTGTTCCCCTCAGTCAACGGGGAAAGGGCATTTACTCCAGGTACTTTCTAAAGCCAAAGAAAGACTGTTGGACTTGGCCCTTTGTAATGGGTCACCCCTGAACTTTTTGCCTTTTTCTCTGACATGGTGTTGGTGGTTTTAGGCCTCTGGGCACTTTAGCACTGTGGTCCAGTGTAAAGTGCGTGCGCTCTCTATGTACATTTGGTAAGGTTGGCCTGCCCTCCCATAGGAATGCATTGGGGGTTCCCTGATAAAGTGTGTCAGTGGTAATTCCTGG
The DNA here is from genome assembly GCA_963921515.1 of Calotriton arnoldi. Taxonomy (NCBI): domain Eukaryota; kingdom Metazoa; phylum Chordata; class Amphibia; order Caudata; family Salamandridae; genus Calotriton; species Calotriton arnoldi. Next base: position 644,764 of record CAWUFW010007730.1, read on the forward strand.
GATGGGAGGAGCAGCGTGGTCGAGTTTAGTATGTATGAAATTGTAAGAATAAATGCTGCGCAATGGTGTGCGCAGATTTATGATAACTGGTTGAGAAATGCCACTTTTAGAAGTTGGCATTTCTGTGTGCTATGTGTCTGCCTGCCTGATGTGAATTGCATGTCTGGCTTGTGAGTGACAGGGGCTGGGAGGTGTGTGTGGCTCCAGGAGGGGCCGGGTGAGTCAGCGCTAGGCTGAATGGGACATCTGCCTTGGGAGTAGTGGGAGGAGTAATCCCCTGAATAGGACTGTGCCCAGCCTGTACAATGCTGGCTACGCCCCCTGTGGTGTGTCTGATCACCTAGCCCCCACCTGACAAAGGGGAAGAGGAGCTTGGAAAACAAAGTGCTCCAAATCCCCCCTGAACCAGTTGCATCTGGTTCCCCCCAAACCCTACACTGCACACAAAGAGAATCTGGGTATAAATGTAGGGGCTGTGACCCCATGAAACTGTTCTGTGCTTTGGTGCTTGTTCCTGAACCTGCTGGGACGTGCTGCTGCTGGGGCCCAGGAGGAACCGCCATGAGGGCTTGCCTCCCTGGGCCCAGCATTGCCCCCTTGATTCCTAAGGACTTTTTGAGACTCCTAGAGCCTGGAGAGCGCTATATTTCAAGCTGCCCAAGAAGAAGGAGCACGAGGGCTCCGCAGCGCTGAGCTGCTATCTTTCCAGAGGGAATCCCGATGTGGGGATTCCCCCTAATGGAGGGGAGAGAAGCGGGAGCCCACCCCGCATTTTGCCTACTTAGCGGGAGTCCACCCCTCTTTATGATTATTTTAAATGGTGGGTGCCCACCCCGCATTCTGGTGCCTTTTTGCGGGTGCCCACCCCGCTTGTGGGTTGATCTACGAAGCAAGAGCCCACCCCACATTGTGCCCAAGTAAAGAGGAAATCACCGCCGCGGCCCGCTCGCAAAACGGAAGTCCGGCACCTGCGCCTGACTATGGGCGGGGCCTGCCGAGGAAGCCGGAAGTGTGGCGGTGGTGTTGCTCGCCCGAGCGGGGCTCCCGTGTCCGAGGGCGAGCCCCGCGGGGTCAGCAGACGCAAAGAGAGGAAGAGGAAGGCAGGCGGGAGCCCACCCCGCCTACCTACAGGCTGCAGAGGATCCCCGGCGCCGGAAGAAGAGACCGGAGGAGTCCCCAACAGAGAGCCGGTGAGTGGAACTGGCTGGGGGAGCGAGGTCAAGGCACCATGCCGGTGCCTCTTTCCCGAGCGGTCCCGCCGTAGCAGGCCACTCCAACGTGTGGCCTATAATTGGTTCCAGGGCCCCGGTGGGGGTCCCCAGCGGCACAGTGGTGCCCCTGCCTTTACTTTCTCCACAGCTGTGCCGCACCAGCGCGGGCAGCTGCAACGTTGCGCAGAGTATTGAGAGAGCCCCAGAGAGGGGCTCCATGATTGGCACAGTGCCTTGTGCCTGAGCGGACCCGCAGGAGAGCGGGCCACTCCAACGAGGGGGCATACTTGTTTTAGAGAGGCCCGGTGGGGCTGAAGAGGCACAGATGTGCCAGGGCCCCTTCACTTGGTTATTCCCAGCTGCGCCGCACCAGCGCGGGCAGCTGCAGCGTTGTGGGCATAATTGTTCAAGTGGGCACAGTGAGTGCCCAGGCCCACGTTCTGCTTCACAGCTGCCCAGCAATTAGTGGGCAGCTGCAACGCTAGGCCAACATTCCTTTGGGGGTATTTGGAATGAGATAGGAGTGAGATACACTCCTCTGCCCCAGCGCAATTGCGCGCTTTTGGTGATTGCTGCATTGGCTGCCGCCCTGACATTTGGGACATAGGGCATTTGAGCCCTCTGAGAAGGCCAGTTGGCCAGGGGGACTGTTAGGTTAATAGGGTGCCAGGCCCTAATGTGATCTATGTGGTGCGCAGGAAATGTGATTCATGTACTGTGATTTATGCACCGTGATTTATGCCTCTAATGTGGTTTATGTGTATGAGGTTTTGCATACTGTGGTTTATGCTTGTGAGGTTATCCTCTAATGTGAGTTATGCTTAGGAGGTTATGGTCTAATGCGTTTAGGCTTATGAGGTTATGGCATAATGTGTTTATGCTTATGAGGTTGGCGCAGAATATATTTCACGCCTGATGTGATACTGTGCATAATATGGTTTATGTTGCAGGAGATAATGCTGAGTACAGTGTTTGCCAGTAATTACTGGTTGTGTTCTACGTTTATTATATGTCTACATTTACTATCTTTACTAAGTGATGGTTCTGACAGTGGCCCAATTGGCCCTGTCAGGTGTATATAATCCCCTGTAAATATTGCCTAGTGCCAGTTGGCACAGTGTATATTGTGTGATTACTATTCTAATGTGTTTATGATAATACAAAGGCTATTTTTATATATAACCTTGTGTGGAGTTCCTTTTGTGGTGTGCCTAGTATGTTGTTGCTGTGTGTGGGTTGCGCAAACGCTTTACACATTGCCTCCGGGATAAGCCTGACTGCTCGTGCCAAGCTACCAAGGGGGTGAGCAGGGGTTATCTTTGGCGTGTAACTCCCTTGCCCTGACTAGAGTGGTGGTCTCTGCCTGGCTTTGGCGCAAGCCTTAGCCAACCAGAGATCCCATTTCTAACAAAGACAAACAGAAGTTCAGGCCCATTCTCGACCTCAGACTCACCAACAAATGGATTCGCAAGTCAAAGTTTAGGATGCTGGCTTTACACAAAATATACCCTGAACTTCGCCAGGGAGACTGGCTGTGCTCCATCAACCTGCACAATGCCTAGTTTCATCATCCCATCTCAAGAAAGCATTGAAAATTTCTAAGATTTGTCGTGGGGCAGAACCATTACCAATACACCATCCTACTCATTGGTCACAAGTCAGCACCCAGAACGTTCTCCAAGTGCATGGATGTGGTGCCAGCACATCTTCGAAAGCACCAAATCTTTGTCTACACATACCTGGATGACTGGTTAATCAAGGCATCATCCTTTCCAGAAGCCCAACTGCATTTCAAATGCACTTGTGAGCTCCTTCATCACTTGAGGCTTCAGATCAATTTTCCCAAGTCCATGTCAACACCAGTCCAGAAGTTGCACTTCTTAGGAGCTACCATAGACACAGCTCACGCAAGTGTGTGTCCTTCCATTCTCCACAAGTGTCACAATCTCCGGACAATGTGCCGTCCAACAGTGCACAGTCTCCTCTTGTCTCTCGGCTCAATGGCCTCCTGCATTTTTCTCATTCCCAACGCTCGCCTCCACATGTGTCCTTCTCCAGGAGTGTCTAGAGGACCAGTGGGACCAGCTGTCAGGAAACTTGGAGGACAGGATCACTCTGTCCCTGCATGCCATCCGATCACTCAAGTGGTGGTGCTTACTGACCAATCTCCTGCAGGGGAAGCCATTTCACCAACAAGATCCCATGCAGACCATTGTGACAGATGTCTCCCTGCTTGGATGGGGAGCCCACATGGGTCACCTGCAGATACAAGGCCCATGGTCTCCGAAGGAGAGGACATACCACAGCAACCTCCTCGAACTCCGAGCAGTTCATCTAGCACTCAAAGCATTTCACCCGTCTTTCACCACCGACACCCTGCTAGTTCAGACGGACAACACAACCACATGTACTTCCTGAACAAGCAAGGGGGAACAAAGTCCAGAGCCCAGTCACAAGAAGCCCAGTCGATCTGGCACAGGCTCCTCGCCAGGAATCTGAAGCTAACAGCCACGTATCTTTCAGGCTTCCAGAATGCCCAGGCAGTTGCACTCAGCAGAGTTATTGACCAAAATCACGAGTGGGTGTTGAACGAAGATGTCGTTCAAGATATCTTCCACTTGTGGGGCACACCTTCTATCGACCTTTTCACCAGAGCGGAAAACAAAAAATGCCACGACTTCACCGCCAGATTCTACCATCCACAGTCATTGGGGAATGCTCTGTGGATCAACTGGTGCAACAAATTTCTTTCCACCTTTCCACCAATTTCCCTGATCCAGGCAGTCCTGCTCAAACTTTCATCCATGACAGCCAAGATGATCCTCAACACACCAGAGAGGCCGAGACAATTGTGGTTCCTGGACCTGCTTCACCGTTCGCTCCGTTCACATCTCAGGCTGCCCTGCAGGCCAGACCTCTTAATAAAATTTGGAGGAAAAATCTTACACCCCAACCTCTCCTCCTTGAATTTGGCAGCATGGCTCCTGAGCTAGTACAGTATGGCCCCCTGAATCTTCCTCAGGACTGTATGAACATTCTGAAAGAGGCGAAGCGGCTCTCCACACGGATGGCGTATGCATTTAAATGGAGATTTTGTGTTTGGTGTTTAGCCAAACATATAGACCCTAAATCTTGTCAGGAGGATGTTATTCTTCCATATTTGTTGCACCTTGCTAAATCTGGCTTGCACTTTTCCTCCATTAGAGTCCACCTTGCAGCTCTCACTGCATACAGGAAAAGTCCTTCACAAATTTCTTTCTTTAAGATTCCCGTCATTAAAGATTTCTTAGACTGGTTAAAGAAGGGCTTTCCCACTGTTAGATATCCTTCTCCACCATGGGAACTCAATTTGGTTCTTTCACGTCTCATGCAGCCTCCTTTTGAGCCCATACATAAAGCTTCTCTTCAACATCTCACTTGGAAAACCGCCTTCCTTGTGGCAATTACATCTGCATGCAGGGTTAGTGAGATACAGGCCTTTTGTGCTCATGAGCCATACACAGTCTTCCATTCTTCCAAGGTAGTGATGAGGACTCATTCCAAATTCCTCCCTAAAATCATTTCTGATTTTCACGTAAACCAGACTATTTCTTTACCAACATTCCTTCAAAATCCATCTACTCCGGCGGAGAAAGCACTTCACTCTCTGGATGTCAAGAGGGTTTAAAGTTTTATCTAGACAGAACTAAAACCATTCGCAAATCTCAGGAAATTATTCATCAATTATGGCCCAGTTTGCACAGGTCTTCACACCTCTAAGGGGTCAGTTTCGAGGTGGAATGTTTCTTGTATTGTTTTCTGCAATCAACTATCTAACAAGACTCTTACTGGTAAAACCAGAGTGCACTCCACTAGGGGCAAGGCAGCTACTACTGGCTTGATAAGAAATATCCCATTGACAGATATCTGCAAAGCGGCTACATGGAGATCAGTCCACACATTCACTAAACATTACTGTCTCGTCTGGGACAGAAATCCCTCAGGAATCTCTTTGCTTGATTGCCTATCTCATTATTGTTCTGTCTACTACTCCGCCATAAGGGAGATGGGCTTGCTACTCTATTCTACGCTTATGACTATACATGGAAATCCCCTATGAGAGAAGGTATAGTTTCTTACCTTTAACTCCAGTTCTCTCGAAAGGGTATTTCTATGATAGTCATAAGCAACCCTTCCTCCTCCCCGGTGGATTAGACAAGACACTTTCATGGTCCGCTATAATTCAGCTAGTCCTGCCTATAAAAAAGAACTGAGGTAACTGCCTCTGGCTGAGCATGATGGGATACTGGATGTCCCAGGATTCCTAAAGGTGCAGTCTCCTTTTTCTTCCTTTATAATGGCAGCCTATAGGCTACAATGCTCTGCACTTCTTCATAATTCTCTCACATTACAAAAGAGGTTTGTGAAAGATTTTTCCTGATATTCTTCAAAATTCACACGCATTTCTGCATGTTTCTTGGGACTATCTCCCTTTTGTTACATCAAGATGAAGAATTTTGACCACTGTACCCTATCTGTTAGGCTGCATATTGACTTTAAGTGACTTTTCAAGGCCTTCCTGAAGAAAGGCGAACTTCAGCACTTAAGAAGACATATTGGAAAAAGTGCCCCGGGATCACCCGCAGGCGGGCGGGAATATTCTACGCTTATGACTATCATGAAAATACCCCTATGAGAGAACAGGAGTTACAGGTAAAAAACTATACCTTTCTCATTTTTCATACGTTTTTAGGGTCAGGTGTATGACCGAAGCATTTTGCGACTTCCTATTTGCGACTTTTTGTGACACACAGTTAGGATGTCGCAAAATGCAAGGTACTAATGTGTCTCAGACACATTTAGCGCTTCACAATGGGGTCGCAATTGACATGCCTCATCAATATTCATGAGGCAGGTTGTAATTTGTGACCCATTGGGAATGGCCCGTAATCACAGGGATGGTGGCCTGCTGGGGTCAGCAAACCGCCATGTCTGACTGCTTTTTAAAAAAAGCTTTTTTTTATTGAAATGCAGCCCGCTTTCCTTAAATGAAAACAGGATGCATTTCAAAAATAAAAATGAAAAGCTACCTTTTCATTTTTTAAGAGTAGGCAGTTGTCGGTGGGACCACTGCATGCCCTTAAAAAATGCTGGTGCTCACATTCACAAGTCAGTAAAATATCGATGCTTTGTATTCCGGTTGCAAAACATGCATTCATGCCCCTGCAACTCGCAATTAGGAAGGGACGCCCTTGCCATGCCCCTCCCTAATACCGACTCGCAAACCCTATTTTGCAAGTCAGTAACAGGTTACAAACGCGCAAAATAGAGTTAGTACATGCTGAAAGTCGTTTTAGTGGTTGCAATTCTCCATTTGCGACAGCTAAAGAAGGTCATACATCTGGCCCTTAATTCCAAGAGTGATCCCTCCATAGAGCAAGGTCCTTGGGATCTGACACTGGTTGATAGGGTCAAGGCCCTAGGGTTTAGTTTTACTATTTGGGTTGATGTCGTAGCATTAGCCATTAGAAAGAGCAAAAGTGGCAAAGCTTCGGGCCCAGATAGTGTTCCAGTGGACATTTTAAAAGAAAATGTAAATCTATGTGTCCCTCTGCTCATAAATATCTTCTGTGCTGCAATAACCGGACCTCTTTTACCCAATTGGTAGGAAGCGGTTATAATTCCCATCTTTAAGAGAAGGGATAGATCTAGCCCTGCATATTATCATCCAATATCCTTGTTGGACTCAACCATGAAGATTTTAGGCAGAGTTCTTTTGGCAAAACTGGAGGACTGGGCCGAGAAAAATAATATTATTTCAGATCTGCAGTATGGGTTTAGAGAAGGGACTGGAACTACAGAACAATGTCTCAATCTTTCCCTTTTAATTGGTAAATAGGTTTATGTTAAAAACTCGGTCTTGCACTTGGCTTTTATGTATTTGTCAAGTGCTTTTGAAACCGTAAATCGCTCTAAACTACAAAACATTTTCGAAAGCTTGTGGGTGCGGGGTGTGATCAAGCTGCCGATGGAGTGGGACACGTCTTCCCGTGTCTCTGCTCCTCCGCAGCCTTCTTGAGCTGGATTCCCTGCATCGGGGCCTGCGGTTCCACACCTGCTGCTGCTCACTACCACCAGAGGATTGGGCCGGGCGCCTGCCCCTGCTTGCCGGCGGCCCTTTTTGCTGACTCCGATCAGGACACGGTTGGCCCGATCTGCCATCCTGGGGCCTCCTCCTACGTCGCTCCCCATTCCTGGGTGGCATCCCGGAGCCTGTACTTCACTCCCCAGACTCCCGCAGAGCAGAGCAACCCACCCGACATCACGGCTTCGTGCCCCTCCACCCCCCACTGGCAGTGGGGGGCAAAGCCTGCCAGCATTGTCAGCGCCCCAACCTGGGGCCTGCCACCATCTCTGTACCGGCCTGAGGAGGGGTCTCTGGATCGGCCTGAGCCTGCCTGGCATTGGGGCCTCGCGACAGAGTTAAGGGGATATCGGCTGCAAGATCGCGCAGCCTGTCCTGCTACCCGCCCCTCCCCCCGCATCATTGCCTTGGCTCTGGCCCCCGTGAGGCCTTGCTCCCTTCTGGACACTATGTTGCCCCACCTGCTGCCGCCACTGGAACACTTGCCCAGGTCTGCCCTCCTCATGCGCTGCTGACTTGTCGCAGCTATTGGACCCGCTGATCCAGTGCTTTGGCACCACCCTGACACCATTGGAGAGCGAAGTGGTGGGTGCGGAACCCCTGAATGACATTCCTGCTGCCTCCACTGCCTCACCCTAGGGCCTACATTGCGCTATCTGTGACTCTTGCCTCTCCGGGCTGCCAGTTCACCCATGCTGCCCCCTGGCTGAGCTGTTGTAAGGGGGATCCTGAACCCGGGAGAGGCCTCTGCCCGTGCCTTTCTCTACACATTGGGCCACGCCTCCACTGGTGCTGGTGGGACCTGAGGCACCTTGCTTCGCTGCGGGGCCCCTGCGGGACTAAGCTCGGCTGTGGCATTGTGCAGCACTCCCTCCCTGGTCCCTCAGGCGCCGCGTCTGGTCGCGACACGCTGTGCCTTGGCTCTTGGGAACCCCATGTCATCACCGGTGGATGGCATGCTCTTGTTTAAGTGTCCCTTCCGGGGCCTTTCCCACCCATCTCTGACTCCTGCATGGACTGTGTGGGGAATCCGTCGCAGACCCTCTGCTCTCGGAGGGACCGAGCATAGGCCACCCCGGGCCTGTGCAGCTACTGACATACCTTGGATATCAACCACGCCATGTTACCATAACACACTGTTCCTCAGACGCTCGCAGGTTGCGGTGCCTCCCCTCTGTCATGCCACGTGGCAAGTCCAGCAAAGACAGCTCAGCCAGTCATCCTTAGGACAATCCAGTCGCTTACCTGTGGCTTAAATCAGGTCCCACGACTATGGCCACCACTGATTCTCCTCCTGCCTCCACGTCCAGAGACCCCGTGGTCGCCCTCCTCACGCAGGCTTATATGAACAATTTCCTTCAAGAAATAAGATCCGAAATTGGCGCTCTCAAAACAGAATTCAAAGCCTGCCTGCATGATCTTAAGCGTGAAATCAGGGATATCTGGGGCGCATTGACGATTTGGAATGTACGGTGGACGCCCGCTCGGAGGATCAGGAGAACCTATGGCGCAGAATGGCCACCTTGTAGGAACCAAAAAAGTATCTTCAGCTAATGCTCTAGACAGAGTGTGCACTACTGTGGCCCACAAATGGGGTCAACCTCAAGTATTGCAAATTTGAGCTAATATACACAAATGAACTGCACCTCAAACAAACAATATTGTGCGTTTATTTGTAAACAGTAATCATATAGTATGCATAATTCAAAAACACAATATGAATCAAGTCAATTTAATTTCAAAAACAAGATTCTTGACAGAGAAATTTTCACATGAACGTTGGTCTTGACATTCCTTAAGACTAGCTATGTAAGTACATACCAATGCATTTCGGGCTGTCAACGAGCCCTTCGTCAGGGGTATCTATAAATGAAACAAAACAGCGATTGTCTACATATGGTATCCAAGGTTAAATGGAGTACAATGAAACCCCACATGTGAATAGCAATCAATGATGCATGTGAATACAATAGATCTCCCATATTCACTGAACCTTCATCAGAATGTGAAAATTAGCATAAGAAAATAGGCCCATCCAAGGAATCTCAAGAATTAACTGGAACTAGAATGCAGAAAACCCAAGACAATAAAAAATAGAAATTAGAGAAATAGACATTAGAAAAGTAACCCCCAATGCCCACCTAACCAACACTGAGAGAATGAATAAATGAAACCCAAATGTGAAAGACCGACAGACAGGACAACATGCTCATACTCATGTGTGTGCGAACCCAGTGACGAGCCGTTAACAATAACAGCCAGGTGTTCAACATGCTATAACTGGTAAAAAATCCACAATATCAAATGAGGGTCCAGGGGTTCCCAGACTTCATAAATCACCGCATAATCTTGTGAAAAAGAGCTACAAAAAAACGAGAGAGAGCATGTCTGAAGAAAATGGTGCTAAAACATGAAAACCAACCAAAAGCCTGTGCAAAATAGTGTCTTAGTGTCAGTGTAACTCACTAGTGATCTCCTTCAAATATATGTGCACCACGGTCATCAACTGTGGAAAATAAACACGCATATAAAGCCAACCGTTCACTAAAAAGTAAAGTTGGTACTGGTGAAGTATAAAGCGGAAAAGTGCGGACACACTCACCAAAATCCAATCATCCGTGCACATAACGCGAACAAACAAGGTGGCTCCGCAGCAGCGCATGCAATGCGTCAAGTTTTCTAACCATTTAAATGCGTGCGTGTCATCGAAATAAAAAGACTTCCGAAATACAATGACCAATGGGCTCTGAATGCAACCGTTCACTGAGTTCCACAAAAAAAGTGAATAAAGTTTGTTCAAAATACGAACAATACCTGATAACCACGGATCATAAAACAACGATCACGCTACTGATGGAGCAAGGACTCGTAAATGAGACTTGCTCGGAAGCAATCCTTTTGTTTTAACTCACTAACGAATTACTAACAACGTGTTTGTAATTAATAAATCGCATTTAGAAAAAGACACGCGGGACAAGGAAGCTTGCCTATGTGTTTACTAACGGAAATAACATGAACGAAGGACTAAAACGCACTTTAACAAGGGATCTTTACTGCGCATGCGTCTACTACATCTACGTAGTATGACGTACTAATGCTTGGAGGGAAAATCTTGCGCCTGCGCAATAGACGATAAAATGGCCGCTTGAAAGCTCACATGCATGGCACCTGCTTTAGCTGAAATAGAATATAAGTTTTATACTAACGCAAATGCAGAAAGGGTAATAATAAATGAAGTGGGTTAGAGTAGAGGTTGGTGGTGTACAGTGAAACCATTTATTTTTTAAAATAACATTTCTTCCTTTGACTTTATTATTAGTGCGCATTTGGGCCCTCTGAATCAAGCTGACTGACTTGACCCTACGCATGCGTACTGGAGAGAGAATAGGAATAGATGAGTAAGGACTTGTCACGCGTCCAAGGCCAGCGAAGATGTGCCCTGGGAACATAAGGGTGAAGAGTTCATATGAAGGAGCTTATTCATAACGTTGCAACATTTTGTATTAATAAAGTTTGGAGATGTATGGGAAAGGAAATGATTTAATAAAGTTTGAGGGGCGGGATTTGAATACAATGGTTTAAAGAAATAAGTGAAATGTAAGCATGGTGTGACGATCATTCCCCTTCGCCTGTCCAATCAGAGTTAGTATTTTGTAAAATTGAAACATTAATGGGTGGTACATGGCAATGGAAAGGTATAATTGAGGTAGTTTAGTTAGTTAGTGAGGTTATACTTTACGGGAGCACAGAAGCAGAGCTCGGGATGCTGTCGGTGCTGGGGGTGGTACTGAAGCTGCGAGACGCTGATGAAGAAAATCGAATGCAGAACCATCTACTTAACTTAATTGGGTTAGAAAGAAGATCGCGGAAGAACCACGAGGAGGAAGAGAGTGTCAGAGAGGGGTGCGACGCAGTCATCGGTATTTAGAGAGGTGAAGTGTCCTGTCCTGATTCCTGTCCTGAAGTCTTTGTCTCCTGATCTATCCCGGGGGACCCTTACCAGCCCTTTGGCCAGGGTTATGGTCTTCACACCATACTTGGTAAATATAAAAATATCGCATTGATAAATGTTCTTCTCTCTGTCCTCTTCTTTCTGAGCATAGTTATTGTATGGATCTGAATTGCTAAATTGCCTATTTGAAACTTGATTGAATTGACACTCTTGCGAATGAGGGTGTTTGTACTGAAACGTTTGAGATGGTTCACACTCACTTAATCTAGATAAAGTTTTTAAAACTTCCCGAGTCTGTGATTATTTCAATTAATCGAGAAATGTTTAATAAGTTATGTTAATTATCACCATCAACTAGTTCCAACTAATGGTCCATTGACCAGAGGAGAGAACTAATTGATCAGTGAAAGGTTTAGTTAGAGAAAAGAAATAACTAGATCTTGAAGTATGAAAAGCATAAACTAAGTTCCGGCGGTCTACTTGCTGTTTAGTGGAAGTAGTCATATGGGCCCAGGTGTGTATATGGTAGTGGAGTATCTGCTGTTAGTACACCGCTGGATCAGTTTTCTGGTAGCAGAGTTATGGTTATTATTGACTAGTTTGGTGATAAGTATAGATTATTGATTTTTGATTTATGTTTTAACAAAAGAGTTAGTGTCCTTGTTTTATGTCGTTTGGAAAATTCCAAGGGATTGAATAGTGGGTGGCGATTGAAACCACACTGCAGTGAGGTTACTCGTCTGTTGGAATAACACTGAGAAGCTAGGTAGGGCTGGCAGTGTTAAAGTAGGGACTATTTACTGTATAAAAGTGAGAGTGATTGATAGCAAAGAGTTCGCTAGTGAAACTTTAGGCGTTATATCACCTAGAAAGGGTAACCCTGAAGGAGTAGCAGGTTCTTCTAAGCTAGATTGACAGCAAAAGGAGTTCGCTGGTGAAACTTTGGTCTCAAATTTCCCAAAACGGGTGACATCGGAGGAGTAGCAGTTTCTCTGGAGCTTATGTGAAGAGTAAGTGGAAGGTTTTACTCGCAGTAGAAATAAATAAACTATCCTTCGATTTAGCGGAACAGACAGAGTAGCGAATGTTTTTATGTCGTTAATAACAAAGAATTTTTAAAGAAAATATTGAGAAATAACGTTTTCGCATTACCTTGTGAAGGGAGGGTCAGTTGCTGGAGTGGTACTGACGTCACAGTGAGCCGCGCTGGGATTGGTAGAAACAGCGGGCGTGTGACAGGAGCAGCTTTGTAAAGGAGGGGTCAGTAGTAAGGAGCAGAACTGACGTCAAGAAAAGGCCGCGCTGGCATTGGTCAGATCACGGGCGTGAGCCTGATTTGATTGGATAGCTAGTTAGAAGCTGCGCTAGGATTAGTGAAGAGAAATATTGTATGCAGGAGTTTGATTTGACTGTTAGTGCAAGACGTACAGGTAGAAGATTTCAAGGGTTTGCAGAATACAATTTCCTACATCGTTCTTCAAGGATGTATGGACAGAAAAGAAAGATGTCATTTTTAAAGAAAATTAAGAATTTCTTTGTAAAGGATAAGCCTGTGTTGACTAGAGAGGGAATTCCTATTCCGCCACCGAAGACACCAGCATCTTTTATGATGATGGAAAGAGGATATCACACTTGCGTATGGTTGGAAAACTGGATAGAATATACGAAGGATGATGGTTTATTAGCATTTCCTAAGGATGGTACGTTTAATGGGAGGATTCTTCAGAATTTGAGATTGAAAATGAATGATTTGGAACCTAGACCGAGGTTAACTCAATATGAGGCTTTGGAAGAATGGGAGATTGAGTCATATGAACGAGAGAAATGCAGAGGTGGAAGGTATAGAGGATTTTTCCCGAGACATTTGCATGAGTCACGTGAAGGGCAGATGAAACAATGGAGGAGAGCTATGGTATCAGAAGGGTTATATCCAGTGTTAATGGCTGAGGAACAGTGAGGAGGAAAGTGTAAGGAGAAAACTAAACATATGAATTCGGCAGGATATTGTGAATCAGATGACAAGTTGTTAGAGGATATTTTAATTAAAAACCCACCACCGTATCAAGAAGCAGCTAGTAAGGTTACCGCAAGTGCACCAGTAATGGGAATGCCATTAACCCCACAGATTTTACATGAAACGTCATATAACAGAGTGTTGCAGGATAATGAAAGAGAAGCTTTGAATAAAACTAGAGAAGAACTAGTTCAAAAGATAAGTCAGTTAAGTTTGAGTACTGAAGCTTTGACAGTACCAGTGACCATTGGTCCGGTAATCCCATTGTATGGAGATAATAAGATTTGCCAGAAACCACAATCTGTGACAATTCCATTAAATAGTCCTAGAAAAGAAATAATAATTACAGATGATCAGATTAGCGAAAGTGAATCCATTATATCATTAATGGATCTCCCTAATGTGGAACCCCTGACGGAAACTCCAAAGAGAGTTACGCCTATGAACTTGAGAGAAAGAAGACCTTTGGTTCCTGCTGGAACTGGAGGCGGAACAATAGTCACCTCAGAAGAAATAAAGAGGCGGGCTCAGGAAAGAGATAATCAAAACCCAACACCAAGGATTTTAGATATCAGCAGATTGAAAGTGGAATTGGAAGAGATGATGACAGGATGTGTGGGTACAGAAAGATTGAACGCTTACAATGATGAGGAATTATTATTTTTATGTAAGAGTATAACCAGGAGAGCAAGAGTATTTCATGAGAGATTGACTGAAGTTGCTTCAGAGATTGGAATAGACATAGGGAAATCAAAGTTGTTACAGAAACCATATCGGGTGGACTTTACTGATAAAGATTTGGAAAGTGTAAATGCTTCTGGAAAGAGACTACAGATAAAAGAATTAATGAACATCCTGCGAAAATGGGGAGACATTGATGAATGGAGAATTAGATGGATAAGAAAGAAAGAGGAAGTACAAGCGAGAGAAGCAGCAGCTGCATTTCCGGTAAGGGAAACAAGCAAGGTGGAGAAATTGTGTCCAATGAGAGAGGTTCCTGGAAGTGGATATGTTCATGTTCCTTGGAGTAGACAAGATATTTTGTCATTTACGAATGATTTTCCAAAACTGAGAGAAAAAACAGTAGAATGGTACAAACAGATAGAGAGATTTGTGAAGGTTTCAAAGGTTTTATTGAAAGACTTGGATGAACTATTTGATATAGTGGTACCTGCTGATTTATGGACGGAATGTAAAATTACAATTGACTAGCCTAATGAGGAGTATGCTAGAGATGCAAAGACAGGAGCACCCTCGGAGGAGGAGATGAAAAAGTATCACCAAGTGATTACGTATTTGAAAGGGAAAATTCCTCCTAAAGAAACAGATTGGGTAAAAATAGATAGAACAACACAAGAACCAAATGAATCTGTACATGCGTATTATGAAAGGTTGTTACAGGTGTTTAAGCAGTATAGTGGTTTTGAGAATATTGGTGACAAGGATATGGGAAATTTTGTGTATCGGTTTGAAACCAGAAATCAGTCAGATGATACAGCAGCACATGTGTTGGCAAAGCAAGACAGTGGATGAGATTTTAAAGTATGCGAAATATTGCGGAGATGACATTGAGGCCAGGCGTAGGAAGCTAAAAGAGAAAATGATGTAGGCACAAGTTAAATTGGCAGAACAGCAAGAAGAGAAAACAAATGACCAAAATAATAATCAAGTGAAAGAACAGAGTCAGAATAATCAAGGAGTGAATGGTAATAAATATAGGGGACGAATGGACAGAGAAGAAGCGAAAAAGACGTTTCCTTGTCATGCGTGCGGAAAGCTTGGACATTGGAAGAACGAGTGTAAGAGTACTCAGAATAATAAGAAGAATAATGGGCCAAACCAAAATTTAATCCCACAGATGCAGAATGAAGTACTTATGAATCAGCAGCAGCAGGTAGTTACTCCACAATATCAGGTGCCACCAGCTCCTATGCCAAATTTTGTGAACCATCAAAGTTTCAGTGCGAACACCGGATTTCAAGGAGAAAGTGGTAAGAATAATAGAACAATTACACAATATTTTTTACAGAATGATGAAGAACATTCAGATGTCACACAATGACGGTGCCTGAGGGGGGAGGAAGAGGAGTGTGTGCTCGGCGCATCCTTGCCGGTGGATCAGTCAGGTCCATTTGTTGATGGGAGAGTAGAAGGTAAAGACATTACTTTCCTATTGGATACTGGTGCTACCAGGTCTACTGTGAGAACAGCAGACATCCCAAACCTACCCCTCTCGGGAGAATCAATCCAAGTTGTAGGCGTGTCTAACCAACAGATTAGAACCCCAATCACGAAACCAATAGAGGTGCACATTGGAAACTTCAAAGAAATGCATCGGTTTGTAGTTTGCGATTCCAGTCCAGTAAATCTGTTGGGAAGAGATCTTTTGCGCAAGATGAAATGCACGATCTATTGTACACCGGATGGTGTCGCTTTCCAAACCCCTGATGAAGACGTGGTATACAAGATGATGCTGGCCAAACAGGGAACAGAAGTAGATGAAATGT
Organism: Calotriton arnoldi; assembly: GCA_963921515.1. Classification (NCBI taxonomy): domain Eukaryota; kingdom Metazoa; phylum Chordata; class Amphibia; order Caudata; family Salamandridae; genus Calotriton; species Calotriton arnoldi. Next base: position 660,572 of record CAWUFW010007730.1, read on the forward strand.
TTTCACTAATAACTGAGAATGAATTACCAGAAGAGTTGAGAACCACAGTTAATCCAGAAGTGTGGGATTTTACAGGAAAAGACATTGGGCTAATGACAAATATAGACCCAGTGGAAGTGACAGTGAAGGAAGGTGCAGTGTATCCAAATACCCGACAGTACAAAATGAGTCCAGAAGTAAAAGCAGGAATTATTCCAGAAATTGAACGAATGGTTAAACAAGGTATTTTAAAAGAAGTGATGGGTAGTCCCTGCAATTCGCCAATAATGGGACTGAAAAAGCCTAGCGGAAAGTACAGGATAGTGCAGGATTTACGGAAAATAATAAAATTGTAGTGCCATGTTGCCCAATAATTCCAAATCCAGCAGTGATCCTTTATCAGATACCCTGGAATGCAGGTTGGTTTACAGTAATTGATTTATGCCAAGCATTCTTTTCTATTCCTTTGCACCCACACAGCCAGTATCTTTTTACGTTTAAGTTTGAGGATCATATTTACGCATGGTGTCGAGTTCCTCAAGGGTACACAGAGAGTCCTTCAATTTTTAATCAGATTTTGAAAAAGTGGCTAGAGTCATTGGTTATGCCTGGAAAATCTGTTTTGGTCCAGTACATTGATGAACTACTAGTGGCATCAAAAACACGGGAAGATTGTGCCACAGACACAATTGCATTGCTGAATCATTTGGCTGAAGGAGGACACAAGGTGTCTCCAGAAAAATGACAATTCTGTCAACGAGAAGTTAGATATTTAGGGCATAAAATAGAAAGCGGAGTTAGAAAAGTGACACCGGATAAAGAATAAAAATAATCAAAGAAATGCAATTGCCACAGACCCAAAGAGAAATGAGAATGTTTCTAGGAGTGGTTGGATACTGTAGGCAATGGATTAATGGTTTTTCGATGTTAGCAAAACCATTAATACAGATGATCCGGAAAAGAGCAAAAGATCCGATTGATTGGAATGATGACTGCATAGAGGCATTTGTGAAACTAAGAAACTGTTTGTGTGAGGCTCCTGCTTTGGGCATGCCTGATTATTCAAAAGACTTTGCTTTGTTCTGTTGTGAGAGAGAAAATTGTGCACTTTCAGTCTTAACACAGAGACATGGATTGAGTCGACGTCCAGTGGCATATTTTTCAGCTACATTGGACCCAGTGGCTTCAGCATTGCCTGGCTGCTTAAAAGCAGTAGCTGCTACTTGTATGAGTCTGGAGCAAAGTGAGTCGATAGTGATGGGACATCTGGTAAAAGTTTTTGTTCCACACTCAGTTGAGATTCTTTTGACAAGAACGAGAACACAGCATCTCACTCGTAGTCGTTTGACAAAGTATGAAAGAGTAATTTTGGGAGCTGAGAACGTGACTGTGATAAGGTGTACGATCATGAACCCTGCTACCCTATTGTCTGCTACCCTATTGCCAGACCCCTGCGATGAGGAAGTGAGGGATGAGAGTGATCATGATTGTTTGGACGTGACTGAGTTATGCACGAAGCCCCGGCCGGACATAAAAGAGACACCTTTGAAAGAGGCTGACCATGAGTTATTTGTAGACGGTTCCTGCCTCAGAACACAAGAAGGAGGACTAAGTGCTGCATATGCGGTGTGTAAAATATCTGGGGTAATTGAAGCATCCTGTTTACCTGGGATCAAGTCTGCACAAGTGGCTGAATTGGTTGCCTTAACAATGGCATGTAAAAAGGGGAAAAATTGGAGAGTAACCATATTTACGGACAGTCAATATGGGTTCGGGGTTGTGCATGACTTCGGCCAGCTCTGGATGCAGAGGGGATTTCTGACTTCTTCAGGATCCCCTATCAGAAACAGCAAAAATGTGAGGGATCTGTTGGAAGCATTACAATTGCCAAAAGAGATAGCAGTTGTAAAATGTGCTGCACGTCGGTCAGGAAATGACAATGTGACTGCTGGCAATAATTATGCTGACCAAGTGGCCAAATACTGTGCCAAAAATACAGTGGCCATAAACCGAAAAATTGAAACGGGTGAAACCAGATGTCAACTTATGTTTCTCTCAGTACCAGAAACATGGGATGAGATTAGACAATTGCAGGAAGAAGTTGAGGTAAAGGAAAAGGAAATTTGGATAAAGGCAGCTTGTACAAAGAGACCACATGATGAGGTATGGGTGTATTTAGATGGAAGACCAGTCATGCCAGATTGTTTACTTTCAAAAATGGCAAGAGTGTATCATGGAGCAACACACATAGGGAGAGATTCAATGATCAGGCTATTCAGACAGAGTTGGTACAATCCGAAATTCAGGGTAGTCGCAGAAAGCCTTTGCCAAAGATGCTTAACCTGTCAGCAGGAAAATCCAGGTAGAAAGACAGTGGTAAGCTGGGGAAAGATTGGAAAGGCAGAAGGACCCTTCACTAGATTACAGTTAGATTTTATTGAATTTCCCCCATGCAATGTACTGAAATATATACTTGTCATAGTATGCCTTTTCTCAAGATAGGTGGAAGCCTATCCCACTCGAAGAAATGACAGTCTTACAGTTGCAAAATTATTGTTGAGGGAGTTAGTTCCACGATTTGGTTTTCCAGTTACTTTGGAATCAGATAGGGGCCCTCACTTTAATAATGAAATAATTCGATTAAGCTGTGCTGCATTTAACATTGAAGAAAAACTGCACTGTGCTTATCGTCCAGAGGCTTCTGGAATTGCTGAGCAAATGAATGGCACAATCAAATCAAGATTGGGAAAGGTGTGTGCATCCACAAAGCTGAAATGGCCAGATGCATTACCTCTTGTATTGATGGGTCTAAGAAGTATTCCAGACAGAAAAACAGGAATGAGCCCACATGAGATTCTCATGGGAAGAGCCATGAGACAGGCATTTATTCCTGGAAATAAACTAATGAGTATAACTGATGATCTAGTATTGGACTATTGCAAAGGATTGGCTGAAATAATGCGTTCTATCTCTCACCAGGTTGGAGAAGACGCAGTTGAAAGACAGCCAGACCAAGCACATGATTTGAATCCTGGAGATTGGGTGCTAGTGAAGAAACACGCAAGAAAGTCGTGCATAGCACCAAGGTGGGACAAACCACGGCAAGTCATACTAGTCACTACCACAGCAGTGAAGTGTGCAGGTTTGCCCAATTGGATTCATGCCAGCCATACCAGAAGAGTTCCGAGCCCATCAGATCAACAAGAGCAACCACTGACTGAACAGGCTGAAGCGTCAGGAGTTGTAAACTGTGAAATTGAAGAATCTAGAGTAATAGATTCTGAAAGACAACCATATGACAAACAGCCAAGTACAAGTCAGGAAGACTGGATACCAGTGATTAAAATAATTGATGATGTCATTGAAACCAGAAGAACAGAACTAAAAAGACAGGAAAGTAGTCAGGAAGAGACAGGGGAAGAAGAACACACTCAGGTGGAAAATAAAAAAAAACACACGAACCTCAGGAGGGAAAAATAGAAGAACACGTTCAGGCGGAAGAAGAAAAGTTTGAATTAAGACCTGAACAGGATCAGATAGAGTTAGAAGAACAGGTTCAGGCAGAAGAAGAAAGGTTTGAAGCAAGACCTGAACATGGTCAGATAGAATTAGAAGAACAAGCTCAGGGAGAAGAAGAACAAAATACGGTAGGACCTGAGCAGGTGGAAGTAAAAGAAGGTACAAGCACAGAAAACAGAGAAATAGAACAGATTGTGCCTAGAATAAATGAAATAAAAAGAACTTTACAAGGAGATAAAGAAGGTGAAAACGCAGTGCAAATCAAAAGAATCAGAAAGGGAGACAATTGGCCAGCTGGAGTAAAGAAACTAAAATATCGCTTGAGAAAATCTGAAAAGAGACCAGAACAAGTAAACCAAGTTACAAGTCAAACACAATCTAAACAAACTTTGGCAAAGATAACTCGAAGAAGTCCAAGATTGAGAAATTTAAACAGGAGATACAAGGCTCCTGATTGGACGTACGTCATACTCGAGGAATTTGAATCCTTAGATCTGACTGATGAAACAGAAGAAATTCATATTGTTCAGATTGATGAAAGCAAATTGAGGCCTCCTTAAAAATTAAGAGAAAAATCAAACTGACAAAGAAAAGATAAGAGAAAAGAAATTTTCTCAGGAGTAAAAATGGCAGAAATTGAAGTTACCGGGAAACCAAAACGTGGATTAAAAAGAAAGTGTTTTAGATTTTGTTTTTGTAGTATTTTATTAGCAGCGGTAGTATGGTTGTTCCTAACAGTAGGAGTACCTTTGGTAATGAAAACAAGTGACAAGAATAGTACAGATACTAATGTTAAGGTGGATAGAATAAAAGAAACTGAAATAGAAATAGGGGTAGAAGATGAAGCAAACTATCATAATGAATCAGACTATAATACGTCTTCTAATGTGTTTATTAAATTGTTATTTCAATATGTTAGTGCTATGGAGATTAATAACTGTTACGTGTGTATGAAGTTACCCTCATCAGTATCAGAAGGAATGACGTATCACCATATACCTTTAACGTATGGTGTGTCATGTAGTATTTTGTCAAGTTTATTTTATGCTACAGGGAAACTTCAATATTTTTATTCAGATATAGATGTAGTATTTTCTGAATTACCTATTAGAAAGAAAATGAATCCAGTAGCTAGTAGTAAAAATGCACAGTTTATGGGTGAATTTTTCATAACAATGAGTTCAATAGATTTAGTTCAGGCACGTAAAGATAATCTAACATGTACATTAAGAAAAGAAGAAAAAGAATTTTGGGATTTAGTAGAAGAAAGGAGACAGGATTTAATAAAGAAAGCAACTGAACAGAAAACTCATGTACCTCCATGGGTTGGGAAGGAGGGAATCTATGCAAATGGCAAGGCTCATGCTGCGAAGTCCCTGTATTTTGTGAAAAGGGGAAAATTCTGCCTCCATAGATTAAAGACAGATTATAACAATAATTACATTGGTTCTAGTGAATGTGAACACAACTTCCTAATTTTAGGAGGAAAGGAACTAAAAGGGGGAACTGATCCTGTGTTTCCAGGAGTGTATTATATGTTTGTGGGCGCAATGCCTATTATAGGTTACCTGCAAGATGGTACGGGAGTTGCTACTTTGGAATAGTGTTTCCAAAAATCTATCATATAGATAAAATCAGTGGAACCAATGGAAATTCTTGCCCTTACCTTGCCCTGCAGGGTGGTTGCTGTCCTTTTCGGGCTTTGACATTGCTCCTTGGTCTTGCCTCTCACTTCTTTTCCCACTCCCGCCCCCCTCCTCCCGGCTTGGGTTGTGACCTCTCGGCCACTATATGCTCCCACCGGAACTCACAGCGCTGGCCCTTTATGTGCCCGGGGCGGCTGTCTCTTTCCTCCCACCTCCCTACACTAGCTGGTTCCCTTGCAACGGACCATGGTTGACACATCCTATATTAAATTTGTCTCACCTAATGTTCGGGGTCTCAACGCCCTAAACAAGAGGTGCCAGGTCTAGCATTATCTTCTTATACAAGACCCCAATGTCAATTTCCTTCAGGAGACCCACCTCTTGCAGTCTGACACACACATACTGTCTCATCGAAAGTACGCGACCCGACATTGGGCGTCCTCACCCACTAAAACGACTGGGGTTGCAATCTTGTGCAAAGCGGGTTTCTGTTCCAAGGTATTGTGGGTGGCCCGGGACGGGGAAGGTCGCTTCTTTAAATTTATGCTCCAACGCAGCACTCAGTCTCTCACCATGCTTAATGTTTATGCACCTAATCAGTCACAAGATGCATATCTTAGGACCATACTGCGAGAACAGGTGGCACAGAAGGGGAGCTGTTTAGTTGAGGGGGGGGACTTCAATTTGGTCTGGGATCCTGAGCTGGATTGCAGTGCTGCCTTTTTCCAGGGCACAGGGGCGCTGTCTGCTGCTCTAAAAAGGGGCTTTACGAACATGGGCCTTACGGACGTCTGGTGTTATAGGTTCCCAGATGCACAAGACTATTCTTTCTATTCCCATGCTCACCCCTCTTATTCACGCATTGATTATTTTTTCATCTCACATTCGCTCCTGCAGTACCTGGAGTCGGCCCGCATTTCCAACATCTCCCTTTCTGACCATGCTCATGTGGATATGGTACTGCAGTGCCAGGGACCAACATCGCGACCCTGCCCTCAATGGCGACTTCCCCACCACCTGCTGCGTGACCCTATCAACGTGGCTGAGATTCGGTGAGAGAGCTCAGCTTACTTCGAGTCTAATGCCCTTCCCGAGACTGCGCTCGTTACTCTGTGGGATGCCTTTAAGGTGACAATCCGGGGTGTCATTACGTCTATCATCATTGCCCATACACAAGAGTTTAGGCTGGTGGAGTCTGGCCTGACTGGGGACATAAAGGCTTCGGAGAGGCTGGATCACTCTGCCCCTTCTAGGAGTCACAAACGGCAACTGGCCCTGCTTTGGGGCAAATTGAGGGCACACCGAATGAACAAGGCAGAGAGGTCTTTTCTTGCCTTAAAGCAGAGATACTATGAAGGGGGAGATTAGGTGGGATCCGTTCTTGCTCGCCGGCTTGACCGGCGGATGGCACGGGCCCACATTTCCAAAATTAAACTTGCGGATGATACGTGGGCAATCTCTGAACAAGATAAACAGCGAGCATTTCACTCTTTTTATACTGCTCTTTATGATGATGAGAGCCCCTCCCGAGATCACATTAGCTCCTTCCTAGATTCTTGCCCGTGGACGCCCCTTGACGCTCAACATACACAACTCCTAGAGGCCCCGATCACTCTGGCCGAACTACAGCGGACTCTCCGCGAACTTCCAGTGGGTAAAATCCCAAGACCAGACGGCCTTCCGGTCTTGTTTTATCGCATGTTTCTGCCCCAGTTTCAGGTCCACCTGCTACGGCTTTTTAACTTGTTCTCTGAAACTAAGGGCCTTAGCCCTACTATGTCTGCGACTGAAATAGTACTCATTCTCAAACCGGGCAAAGACCTCCCTTCGTGCGCATCTTATCGCCCCATTGCCTTGCTAAACACGGACGCCAAGATCTACACCAAGATCTTGGCTAATCGCCTGGAACCATATCTCCCTGGCCTGATAGATCCAGATCAGGTTGGTTTTGTTCGCCATCGCCAGGGTGCGGACAATATCTGCTGAATTGCTCACTTGGTCGAGAAGGTTCATCGCCGGGACATCCCAACCTGTCTTCTCTCTTTAGATGTCGAAAAAGCCTTCGACCGCGTTAGTTGGGCCTCTTTACGTGCAGTCCTGCAGAAAATTGGTTTAGGACCGGACATGATATCTTGGATTATGTCACCTTATACCTCTCCCACGGCGCAAATTCGGATTAACGGCCTGCTTTCCCCACCCATACATGTGAAAAGGGGCACCAGACATGGGTGTTAACTTTCGCTCCTGCTTTTTGCCTTTGTGGTTGAACCATTGGCGATAACTATACTCCGGCCTGAAGACAAAACAGGCATCCCTTTTGGCGGCCTGGATCATAAGGTTGCTCTTTATGCTGATGACCTTTTCATTACCCTGGCCAGGCTTGAGACCTCTTTGTCTGCCCTAGAAACTCTTCTCCGGTCTTTTGGAGGGCTTTAGGGTTTCAAAATCAACATGGCCAAGTTCCAAGAGCTGAATTAAAGTATTCCCCCACAGGATATAGCGAGCTTGTAATCACTCGCCCCTTTTCAATGGGCCCCGCAATCACTCCACTATCTGGGCTTGAACTTAACTCCGTCTCTGTCAACATGGACCCAGGGCAATTGGCAAGAATATAGAAGGTCTGTTTTAGAGGACCTGCGGACATGGAAACTGCTTCAGATGTCCTGGCTTGGACGGCTTAATGCGGTCAAAATGTCCATACTGCTGAAAATCTTGTATTTGTTCACAACATTGCCTACCCCTTTCCCTCTGGATGCTATCTTCCGCCTCCAACGCGACGTCAACATCTTTATCTGGGGTGGGAAATGCCAGAGGTTCTCCAACAAGATCCTTATGTTGCCCAGAGACCAGGGGGGCCTGGCATGCCCCAACCTTTTGGAGTACTACTGGGCATCGCATCTCCGTTATATTTCTGAGTGGGTTGTGAAAGAAAGCAAAAACACTGGTTCCACATGGACCGCGCTGTGGCCTGTCGCCTCCTTTGGGACCTGACTTGGCTCCCGAAGCACCTTAGACCCCATAGTGCTTATATTGCCACCCCCACAAAGACAGTCTTCGATATTTGGGACAGGATAGCGACCTTAAGGGGCCTCACCACCTTCCTTTCCCCTAACACTCCTTTGGCCCGCAACCTGGATTTCCTCCTCGCCCTACAGCCGCTATTGTTCCCACCCTGGAGGGAGGTAAAGTGCCATACGATCCAAGACCTCTTCGAGGAGGACACATTTAAAACTTTTGATCAATGCAAAGGGGACTTTCACCTCCCGGACACATCCCGTTTGCAGTACTACCAACTGAGACGTTGGCTGCTTCAATCACCTAACATGCAAGGGGCAACACGGCCACTCACACCTTTCGAGACACTAGTGCGATCATTTGATGGCACACGGGGTCTGATCTCCCGCACATACCAGGTGCTACAACACTGCACCCCTATTCACCCACACACTTATCAAACACAATGGCACACAGATTCCGCAGAAGAAATCTCCCCGAAACAATGGGAACAGCTCTGGCGAGACATTCCTAGGCTATATAGGGACATAGCCCAGCGTGAAACCGCTTATAAACTAATGACTAGGTGGTGCTATACCCCGTCACACGTACAGAGAATGTTCCCTACTTCCTCTCCCTGGTGCTGGCGTTGCCAATCGGCGACCACCGATTTCATTCACATTTGGTGGTCTTGCCAACTATTAACCCTATGCTGGAAGGAATATCTGAGCCACATTAAGGGTACCAAAGGCTTTCCTCTTCCGAAGTCATACACCACTGTCAGTCTGGGCATCGGCCCACAACACTTACTGTTATGACCAATGCTGATTGGCACCTTATAGCACAGATGCTGGGTGCGGCTAAAGAACTGCTTGCCCTCCTTTGGAAGAAACCTACTGGAACCGCCCATCGCCTTGTGGTCCACACACCTTTGGCACGTCATGACGATGGAACTTTTATCATGCAGGATAACACACACCGAATCCAAGTTTGCCCGCATCTGGCAGCCAATGGTTGATTATTTCTTGAAATTGGAATACTCCTGCTTTACACCACCCCGGCTCCGGGCTCTCCAACTCTTTGAACACGCCTCTTCTGACTTTGGAGCCTACACCCTTCAGAGGGATGACCAGCCCTCTACCGCAGGGGCACCAATCCCCCCCTGGCTCCCGCAGGGATTAAACTTAGATCCGATTAAACTTTCCCTCTACCCATTCCTAGCCTGTACTGGACCCAGATTGTTATACCCCTGGTTCCCTATTTCCCTTCCTCTCCGTCCCGGTCGCTATACTTTTTTGACATATGCTTTGATGCCCCTTGAGGGGGTTTTTCTTTTCCACAGTTGCCGTCCTACTGATTGGATGCATCTTTTGCTTACAGTCCTCGTGTTGCTGGACATGTGGTACATAATGGCGTCTGCCTCTATTGTATGACCTCACATGATACAGTGGTATCTTGCATTATTGACTGTACATCACATGCTTTGTACTGTGGTGAATTTTCATGTTCCTTAATAATAAAATTAATTGACAGCAAAAGAAAGCTTGGGGGTAGAAGGACCTTTAGTCACACTTTTACGCAGATTTTTATTTTAAATGTATATTAACGGTCTACAGGGGCATCTTCTCCAGATGAGGTTAGACACCCGAGGGTATAGATACATCCCCACACTCCTTTACAGTGATGACGCAGTCCCCATTCCCAGGACTGCTAATGGCCTCCAGCGTTTTTTGGTTGGTTTATGGAATTTATGAGCACCCTAGACTTGAAGGTCAACCAATCAAAGTTGTTTATCTTAATTTGAGGGCCCAAAAGCACCAAATCGAGAAATTATTATATGGAGGGATCCTCAGTTTTAAAGGTTGACAGTTAATTATTTGGGTATTCCTTTTGACCCTAAACTAAAATGGGCACCTTTGCTGTTGTTAAGAGCACTTAAATTTTCAAGAGCCATTGAAGGGATTTTCCGCTTTGTATCAACATTGGGGCATAGGCCAGTGAAAGAGGTGTTAACTTTGTTTAAATCTAAATGTATCTGTTGCCTCCTATGGGGCGGGTGTGTGGGGGTATTGCAATAGTGACATCCTCCAGAAAATACAAAAAAAAAATTTGCGAACACTACTATCGGTTTCAGCAGGCACAACCACTCTTTTCTGTCATTCCGAGGTTGGTTTGTCATAATTAGAAGATTTATTAGGGCTGCTGCCCATTTGCTTTGGACTAAAATATGGTAATCGCCCGAGCTTGGTCTCACCAAAAGTATAATCATCCATTGCATGGCCTTCGACAAAGTGGCTTATGGGGGGGCAGAGTCTGGCCGCCACTGTAGATGGCCGCCTGATCATGGCGCTCGCTGAGATGGCAGGTTCAGAGGACAGATTATGGCAGTTATCAATGGTCTCTAGCGGCTGCCGTGCCCGGGTGTAACGCTGTCCTAATGCAGGTGACTGGGGGACATCCTGCCATTAAGCCCCATGCCTTGAGGAATGCTGAGGATGTTTGATCTAGCTGCGGCGGACCTGTCATTGTTGGGAGCCGGGAGGGCCTAAAAAGCCCCGCCCAGCACACCTTTTACCGACAACAGTCATCACCAGGCCGCTGCAGCTGCACTGACAGGTCTGGAGGCACCAGTGAGGAAATAATTTCAATACAGAGCCTTGCTTAAGCCGCAAAATGAGTCTCCTTCAGCCCCCTGAACTGTAATGCCGCGGCCTGACTGACGGCCTTCATAGCCCCTGAAACACACTTCACACCGCTCGCCCTGAGGAAACTGGGGACCAGCCGGCAGGCGGTTTTTTCCTGAGGGGGTGTGGGCCTCATGGGGGCCAAGTTCTGTGACCTCCATTGCCCCCCATGACCATATTACCAGGCAGAAAGCAGATCCATACAGTGAGGGGCAGTATTCTCTGCCAGTTCTTCCTCCTGCCACCATCACTGGAGCCAGTTCACCATAATCTGTCCAACCTGCCCCAGGACCAGAACACTTGAGGCTCATTGTGTGGGCGCGAGCCACCTGGGAGCTGAGAAGCACAGCCCCCATTGACCAGTGGGTTGCACGGCTAGCATAGCAGTAGGGCAGATTCTAGAGTTGCATTGCCCACCAGGGAGAGGGCCACGGACGGACCGTCACCAGGCTGTTGGTACCCGGACCCCACTAAGGGGTAGTCCTTTACAGAGCCACACAAGATACGATTCTCCACTTTCAGGCCCATTGCCTAGTCTTAACGCACTGGGAGCACACCCCCTGGAACCGACTGCCTCCCCCCTTGCTTTGAAGCTGTGGCTTCTTCCATCTCCCCCTTAGCCAGATAGTGGGGCCATGCTTGAATTGTGCTTTGGCCGTTGACCTCTATGGGTCTTACTACATCTACAATGGCCTCAGGGAAACCGACTCAGCAGCTACTACTCACGGAAGTGATCTCCCAAACCAAATAACCGCCACCCCCCCCTCATCGATCCTCCGGGAAACTAACATGGACCTGATACTTAAGGAAATAACGGTGGTTGGGCATCAGTTGGAAGCCATGGACGTAAAGATGACTGATCTTACGAGGGAGACAAAGTCGATCCGTGCAGAGATCTCAGACTTCCATGACAAGGTGAAGGGTCTGGATCACCGCGTGACCTCTCTTGAAGCTAGAGTACAACTCCTTCCAGACAAAGACTAGAAACTGCAGGCTCTATGCGATAGGAGAGTCGACCTTAAGGACTGCAGCCGCAGGGACAATGTCCGCTTCTTTGGCAGCCCAGAGAAGGCGAGGGGCACTGGTGTCAGGGGCTTTCTCTGCAACTTCCTCCCCACCCTTACTGGGTTTGACTTTTCACCCCAATGGAACTACAGAGGGCCTACAGATTCTGGCAGCATCGGCCACTGGCATCAGGAGGAGCGAGATCCATCATAGCCTGTTTCCTCCGGCACTAACAAGAATGGCAGATCCTGGCGGCAGTGCGGGCACATGGGCCCTAATACTTTGGGGTTCCAAAATCCAATATTGCGGCTGATTTCTCTGAGTAAATGAGTGACAGGTTCAGAGCCTTCCTCACTCTTCTTCAGCAGCACCGGAAATGAGGCATCAAGTTTGGCTTTATGAACCAGCACGGATGTGGATAATGAACCAGCACGGATGTGGATAGCGATGGGCGGCAAGTCCAAGGATTTTTATGATCTGGAAGCGCTGCAAACGTTCCTGGATGGTCTGCTCGAGAGCACCATTGACACTTCTCCGTGCCCCTCTGGCCTCGCATTGAATCGTACATCCCTGGGACACCTGGAATCGCAGCCCGGTGCACCCCGGCATCAACAGCAAAACCTCACTTCATGCAGAGTGGCGGGGAGAGGCGATCAAGGCGGTCTGCGGAGCACACGCAGGACAGAGGGCGTGATAAATCCTGCTCTCCACTGAAGCCGAGCTCATCTGCTAACTAATGACCACTACACTGGCATCCATGCGGTGGACACCTGGATTCTCCCAGCCAGTCGGCTGAGTAAAGCATGCCTTTCTATTGTTAGTGTTGGCTTGTTGCTGGCTTGCAGTTTTACTGCTGATTTAATAGCCTGTCGGGTTGCGGCGACTAAGGGCCCCCTTATTTTACCTTCCTGCACACCCGCTGTCCCACCGCTGCGCATAATCTTGTGATCCCTCGCTTCCCACAATTTCCCGCCCCCCACCCCCTTTGGACTTCTCCTCCTCCCAGAGGCACCCGCCCTCATATAATATGGTGATTTGCCCCTTATTCTTCCTTAGTTGGCTGCTGAGGTTCAGTCGGGACCTCTCACCTCCTGATACTCCTCTCTGGACCTCTCCAGATCGCTCACCCCTCACACTCACCTTCCCACCCTTACATCCCATTCTGGGGCCTCCCACACCTGGCGACCCCTCAGGTCTAGACCCGCTGACCACAGTTTTCTTTTTTTCAGCTTTCACGTGTGTTGCCTCACGATTTTACCAGTGTACTTCATTGTAGTTTTATTTGTTGTGATTTTCAACTCCTGTTCTTTACCCTCATCAAGCCTTTCATTCTCCCCTCCTCCTCACCTTTGTTTCTTCTCCTTCATACGTTCTCTGTCTCTTTTCCCTCTTTATTTCAGCTTACCGCCCCACTTTCCCCCTCCCCTTTCTGACGGCCTTCCTCCTCATTTGCCCTGAGGAAATTTTCTCACAGCACCAGTGCTTGTCGAGCTCCTCCCCCCTCCCCCAAGGGGCCTGACAGACCCCACTGCCCAACACACGCACGTCCCCCCTCTCAGGGGCTGCACTCCCAAAAGCCTCGCAATCCGCCCTCAAAGTCATCTCTGGGAATGTAAATGGCCTTACACATTATATCAAAAGCAAAAAAGTTCTTGGTATCTCAATTTCAAGCACGCTGACATAGCCCTCCTCCAGGAAACGCACCTCACCAAGGCGGAGAAGCTTCGGCAAGATTGGGTGGGTAAGGAGATTCACAGCTGCTGCCTATGAGGGCGGATTATTCGGCGACCCCCCCCCCCCTGGGAAACGGGGAGTGGCCATCCTGATCCACAGAACCCTCCCTCACACCGTGCTCAAATCCTCGGTTGACTCAGAAGGTTGCTGTGCATTTACCAAACTGAAGATAGGTGAAAGGGCACTATGTGTTGGCTCTGTTTACGTGCCGACTGGAGCAAAACGCCCCTTCTTTCATCAACTCTCACAGGTCTTGACAAGAATCGCAGCCACGCATTTTCTGGTGGGTGGTGACTGGAACTTGGCCTTGGACGCGATCTTGGGCTGTACAGGCCTTATTGACATGGGCAATAATGCCGATTGGGCCCTGGGCTCCCTGGGTCGCGTCTGCAACAGGGCCCTGATCTTGGTGCGCCCTAAACCCGGGAAAGACCATCTCCTTTGTGGTAGCTACCACCCCATTTCCCTCCTTAACTGGGATGTTAAAATTTTGGTCAGCATCCTGGCGACACGCCTCAAGAAGGTCGTCTCCTCCCTCGTTCCACCAGTCACAAGTGGGGTTTGTCCCCGGCTGCTCATCTTGCAAACACTTGCGGACCCTTACTTATTCGGTGTGGTCCACAGTGGATCTGCAGGAGGAGGCCAAGGCCATTTTTGACCCTGAAAAGGCCTTCAACAAGATAGAGTGGAACTACTTGTTCACAGCGCTCCAGAAATTCAGCCTCGATGCAAACTTTATCTCCAAAGTGCATTGGCTATATGACTCCCCCACGGCACAGGTAAATTGTGGTGGCACTCTCTCTGACCCCTTCCAGGTTCGACGGGGAATACGGCAGGGTTGCCCTGTCTCCCCTCTGCTCTTCCTCCTCACCATTAAGCCCCTGGCGGCAGCATTACGTCAGTCGGATCAGATTGTGGGCATTCCCACCCCTGGTGGACCTTCTAAACTATACTTGCATACAATATTCTGCTTACCCTCTTGGCCCTGCCCTCTTCCATTCCCGCAGTTTTGGAGACCACTGAAGTGTTTGCAGCTGAATCTGGTTACAAAGTCAACTGGTGTAAGAGCAAGGCCCTCCCACTCTCGAGAGTTACCACCTGTCACAAGAGTCCTGTTTCAATGGAAGGCAACCCACCTAAAATACCTGGGCATCTATGTCAATAAGGGCCTGGAGCACATGATAGAGGACAACCTCGACCCACTGATGGCGTGCATGCAGCTCGACTTTGATAAGTGGCCACACCTGAACCTGTCCCTCTTGGGCCGCGCGCAAGTGGTGAAAATGGTGACCCTCCCCCGCTTCACTTACATACCAGGCATGCTCTCCCTGCTAACTCCTCAGCGGGGTCAGCGAGGCCGGATTAGCCATTAGGACACTTATTGCCCACAGGTCTGTGGGGAGCCTGGGCCTCTCGTCTGTGGAGCACTATTATATGGCTCTCCACCTGGCGCAGTTGTCATTCAGCATACTCAGGTTTGGGATCCCCAGTTATAGGTAGAACACCGGGTCATCCATGGTTCGCCAGGGCTGCTCCCCCTCTACCTTCCTGTACTTGCCAGCGCTGGAGCACTGAACCCAATGGTCCAGGCAGTATACAGAATCTGGGTGCGAGCCCACAAGATTCTCTCGGTGGATGCCTACCTTCATGACCAAGCACCGATATGACGTAACCATGGCATCTAAATTAGTGGTGACATGCTTGATTGGATTCCCTGGCGCGCGGCTGGCATACATACCTTGTCGCACCTTCTCTCGTAGGGTGAATTCAAGTCCTTTGCGGCGTTCTGGGAAGAATTCGGCTTGCCACAACCCCAGCACTGGTGCTATACACAGTTGCGCCACTGTCTAGCGAGCAGACTAGGCTCACGACCCTGGCAGTGGCGGCCGGCATGACTCGCAGGTAGGGGGGCAGGCAGCGGGGTCATGGGAGGGATGGGGGTCGTGATTGTGGGAGGGAGGGGAAAAAATTAAAATTAAAATCACTTACCTTGCCCCAGCCTCGTCCCGCGTCGCTGCTCCTGCTCTCCTGCTTCCGATTTAAGGAACAGGAAGAAGGCAGCCAGGCTCCCTCCACTACGCCAATCAGAACGCTGCAATGCAGCACTGTTATTGGCTGAGCGCCGTGACACAGCGCTCAGCCAGGGACTGGAGGGGTTGGCATGTTCTCCATGCAGGCTGTAATGCAGCCTGCATTGAGAACACTGAAAGTGCACATGACTAGTTTGAGCGGCCCGAGAAGGCCGACCAAAAAGTCACTGCGCACTTTTAGGAGTGGGCAAACCACTCCTCCACTGCCCTGCTCGCAGAGCAGCCCTGCCCACCCGCAAAGCAGCATAAACATAAAATGATAATAACTGAAAGTTATTATCATTTTATGTTTTTGCTTGAAAGCAGTGGGGCGACGCTTCTCCGCCATAGCAGTGGGGCGACGCTCCTCCGCCATAGCGGAGGAGCCGCCCCTGGACCCTGGTTTGTCCTCCCATCCCCAGTGCTCACGTCCCTTGATACATGGGGCTGATTTAAGGGCGTTATGTCCAAGCTGTATAACCTTATGGTTCGCCATCTATACTCACAGTCGCAAGTCGAGCCCCTCGGAGAGGTCAGGAAGACCCGTCTTCAGGTGGAATATGAGGAGGAGGACTGGGTGGAGCTACTGGAGTCCCTGGGAGGGACGGACCCGAGAGGCTCGGATGAAGTACAGTCTTTTTAAGATTCTGCAGGGCTGGCATTGGGCGCAGGCGTGGCTCTGTGCCGCGGGCCTGCTGCCTCACTTCTCCTGTTGGAGGTGTCATCGTGCATTCTGTGACATGGTTCACCTTCTCGCAGAATGCCCCGCGGTTGGTCTTTTCTGATTCGCAGTAGGGTCTTCTTTAGGGGAGACCCTGGATATACCTGCTCCACTATTGAGTCGGCTGCTCCTCCTGTACAACCTGGCGGCCCTCACTCATCTAACACACCATGCTTGCCGCCTCTTCACTACCGCTCTCACAATGGCCAAAATCGGTATACTGCGTCATTGGCGCTTTCCACAGGTCCCAACCCATGAGGAATAGCTTGCGGCCATGTTCAGGACTGCCTCCTACGAGAAGGTGAACTATAACCTGATGGATGGGGCTGATGAGTGCCTCCTTATTTGGACCCCTTTCCTAGGGGAAAACTGCCCCATTTGACCGCCCTCCCTGCCTTTGTTTATCCATCCCCCCTTCCCTTCCTCTCTCTTCCCCCTCCCCTGCTCTCCCTGCTTCCTCTCCCCTTCTGGCGTTTTTCCCTGCCTGTTATACTGGCTCCTCATCCCCTTCCCCCTCTCTGTTGCTGGATTCATATGTATCACACTTGACAATTGTATCACTCTCCTATACTTTTGCTGCTTGAATTTGTTTTCATTTGCATTTGTGAATTTAATAAAATAATTTCAACAGCAAATTTTTTTATTGAAATGCGGCTTGGTTGCATATTGCAAATGCAGACGATGTAGTGCTATCTAGCATATTCCGTATGCAAACAATGTAGTGCTACCTAGGCATGCTTCCTGCATCTAACTTGGCCATGCCTAATAACATAAAAACAGTGGGTTGCAGTGTTTCAATTGGACCCTCAAACAGCCCAGTCTGAGCTGATCAGGGATATATACCTGTGAGCGTTTGTATGTTCACGGCACTGGCCCTCCTGTTGGGCAAGCTGGAAGAATCCAGACATTGAGGCAGAGGTAATGTCCCAACCCTTAGTACCTGATCAAATAACTAACTTACTGTAATGAATATTTAGAAAACATTGAGAAGTCACTTCCACAAGCCTTTAGACTCAATGACATTTGGTGACCTCTATGCTCATTCCTCCTCAACACTATTGTAAGCTAAGAATATTATGGTATATGCTTTCATATTTTAAATTGTGAGTAAAAATATTGCACTTAAGACTGATTTGTCATGCACTGCTAATTGCCGTTGCATTGCATGTTTATGATGCTTATCTCCTGTCCAGAAAGCTGTCATAGACACTTGGTTGATTCTTGTACTGGGTACTACATGTTAAGCATCTGTGTGCCGACATTGTGCATGTCTGAACAACTATACCAGCTCCATAAGTGCCCTCATTATGTTGTGATTTATTGTGGAAAATTCAATAAAAAACTACTTAAAGTGACAAGCGGCTTACATCCCGTGGTAGTCTATATTAAGAGCACTTTTTCAAGCCTGGGATGTATAATAATCCTGAATGACTAGGCCCCGCGACGAAAGCTCGGATAAGGTCTCTTTTTTATGAACATTGTCAGACACTTAAGGGTGGCCTCTATGAACAGATATTTCGCTCTAGCGCCCTGTTATGAGTAGGAACATTATCTGATGATTGTAGAGAATCCCCACCACAGATTTTACCTAACTAGATAACGCTTGGGCACATTACATTTTTCTTTTCCTTTTCCTCAGCACGGTTCATGGTTCAACTGTCTTCCTTTTTGCCCCTGTGACAATCGTTCAGTTCAATCTTCAACTCACCTTATGCTTTTTTACTCTCTTTATAATACAGTATGCTCCTGATTTCTAGTGCCAATTTTACGTCCTATGAATTTTAAGTCATATAAGGATTATGGGACACATGCATCAACATAAGGAATTGCGATTCCTTAATAGCGATTTTTTAGAAATCGCTTTTTAGGAATCGCAATTCCTTATGCATGTAGGAATCGCTAAAAAAACTGCGATTCCTACATATTCCTTAATTGCGAATTGTGAATTGTGATTCGCAATTAAGGAATAGTTTCCAATTCATTCCTACGGGCCTAAAGGCCCATAGGAATGAATGGGAATTGCATGCGCAATTTGCGAGTACCAAATAGGTACTCGCAAATTGCGCATGCAATTTCAAGGGTGCAAGGGTGCCAAAAGGACACCCTGATGCAACCCTGAAATTGCCATGTGGCCACATGTTGCGCACACACATGCCCCAAGTTTTCGCAAATTACCATCAACTTTAAATTGATGGTAATTTGCGATCCCTAATTGCAAAATCGCTATTTAAAATTGCATCATGCATTGCATTTAGGGAATCGCAATTTGCAATTCCCTAAATGCACTCGCAATTTAAGTAATCACAATTTTTGTGATTACTTAAATTGCGAATTTGCATTTGGGTTGATGCAGCCCAAATGCAAAAATAACGGTCACAAAGGGGCAGATTCTGCGAATCTGCCCCTTTGCGACCAGTATTTAGAATGATGCATGTGCCCCTATGTTACTTATAGCAAAACCAAAGGGGATGATGGACGGAGTGTTGAACATTGCAAGCACTCACCCCCAGTCAACTGATCTGGGTTTAATCCATCATCATTCTTTAGCTCACTCCGCCACCCCAGTTCAGACATGGCCATATGCAAATCAGTCTGACCCCGTGCCTCATGGGAACAGTCCAGCCCGAACTGCTATGCCATGTCTTCCCTGGACCGGAAAGAAGCATCCTGGGACCGGTTTCGGGTTCAAAACCCTCATCAGCCAGGCTATCTTGAATCCTGTGGCAAAGTGTGCAAGGGACCCACGTCTGGGCATACCCTGCCAACTTAGGGCGAACATAGCAAAACCAAAGGGGATGATGGACGGAGTGTTGAACATTGCAAGCACTCACCCCCAGTCAACTGATCTGGGTTTAATCCATCATCATTCTTTAGCTCACTCCGCCACCCCAGTTCAGACATGGCCATATGCAAATCAGTCTGACCCCGTGCCTCATGGGAACAGTCCAGCCCGAACTGATATGCCATGTCTTCCCTGGACCGGAAACAAGCATCCTGGGACCGGTTTCGGGTTCAAAACCCTCATCAGCCAGGCTATCTTGAATCCTGTGGCAAAGTGTGCAAGGGACCCACGTCTGGGCATACCCTGCCAACTTAGGGCGAACATAGCAAAACCAAAGGGGATGATGGACGGAGTGTTGAACATTGCAAGCACTCACGCCCAGTCAACTGATCTGGGTTTAATCCATCATCATTCTTTAGCTCACTCCGCCACCCCAGTTCAGACATGGCCATATGCAAATCAGTCTGACCCCGTGCCTCATGGGAACAGTCCAGCCCGAACTGATATGCCATGTCTTCCCTGGACCGGAAACAAGCATCCTGGGTCTGGTTTCGGGTTCAAAACCCTCATCAGACAGGCTATCTTGAATCCTGTGGCAAAGTGTGCAAGGGACCCACGTCTGGGCATACCCTGCCAACTTAGGGCGAACATAGCAAAACCAAACCCCTATGTTACTTACCCAGTAAGCATCTGTTCTTGGCATGTAGAGCTGTAGATTCACATGCTTTGCATACTCCTGCCATCTAGTGTTGGGTCCAGATGTTTGCAAGTTGTTTTTCTTCGAAGAAGTCTTTCCAGTCACAAGGTAAGGTGACTCCTCCTTTCGGTGATAGTGCGCATGGTCATCGACTCCATTGTTAGATTGTTTTCCCGCAAGAGGGTGAGAATAGAGTGAGTGTAGTATAGAGATGTCCATGCTTATGTAAAGTAAATAAAGAGAACTGCAACAACTACAGGTGCCCAAGGAGGTGGGAGGGCGCATGTGAAATTACAGTTCTACATGCCAAGATCAGATGCTTACTGCGTAAGTAACATAATCCGTTCGAGGCGTGTGTGCTGTAGATACGCATGCTTTGCATAGACTATAAAGCAGTATGCTCCCAAAGCGGTGGCTAACCTGTAGGTGTTGTAGTTGTCTGAAAAAGTGTCTTAAGCACTGCTTGGCCTACATTGGCTTGTTGACATGCTAACACATCCAAACAATAGTGTTTAGTAAATGTGTGTGGTGTAGACCATGTTGATGCCTTGCATATGTCAGCTAGAGGAATGTTGCCTAAGAAGGCCATAGTAGCCCCTATTTTGCGAGTGGAATGCCATCTAGGGGTATAGATAAAGATCTTTTAGCTTTTGCATAGCAGGTTTGAATGCATTTAACAGTCCATCTTGAAATACCTTATTTAGAGATGGGATTGCCTTTGTGAGGTGGAGCAAATGCAACAAACAATTGCTTTGTTTTACGAAAATCTTTGGTCTTTTCTATGAAGTACAATAAAGCTCTCCTAACATCAAGCGTGTGAAGAGCCTTTTCTGCTACTGAATCAGGTTGAGGAAAGAACACAGGTAACTCAACTGATTGGTTAATATGCAAAGCAGAAACTACTTTGGGAAGGAATTTGGGGTTGGTGCGAAGAACTAACCTGTCTTTATGTAACTGAAAGAAGGGTTCTTCCAAAGTTATTGCCTGCAGCTCACCAACTCTCCTCAATGAAGTGATTGCAATGAGGAAAGCAACCTTCCATGAAAGAAACTGTAAAGGACAATTATACAAAGGTTCAAAACGTGGACCCATAAGTCTTGTAAGAACAATGTTAATATTCCACACTGGTGCAGGAGGAATTCTTGGTGGTATTATTCTCTTTAATCCCTCCATGAAGGCTTTAGTAACAGGAACCTTGAATAGAGATAAATGCGGGCTGTTTTGCATATACGCAGCTACTGCTGCAAGATGCAATCGAATAGATGTGTAATCCAATCCAGTTTATTGTAAGTGTAGAAGGTAACAAATATCGTTTTGAACAGAAGCATCTAGAGGATTGATTTTGTTGTTATTACAATAGACAACAAATCTTTTCCATTTTACTGCATAACAAGCTCTGGTTGTAGGCTTTCTTGCTTCTTTTAGAATAGTCATACAGTCTGGTGGCAAATTTAAATATCCAAACTCTATGACTTCAGGAGCCAAATCGCTAAATTGAGCTCCTTGGGACTTGGATGTCTGATTTCTCCATGGTTCTGAGTGAGGAGACTGGAGGTGAGATGCAGTTTTTGATGTGGAACTACTGACAACTCTAACAGGGTGGTGTACTATGGTTGACGGGCCCATGTGGGAGCTACCAGAATCAGTGTGAGGGATGTTTGCCTGAGCTTCCAAACCAGAAATGGAAGGAGTGGGAGAGGCGGAAAAGCATAGGCAAGTATCCCTGACCAGTTCATCCATAGGGCATTGCCTTTGGAGAGAGGGTGCGGGAACCTGGAAGCAAAGTTTGGACATTTGGCGTTGCCCACTGTGGCAAACAGATCTATTTGTGGGAACCCCCATTGTTGGGAATATGGAAAGAGACCTTGGGGATGAAGTTCCCACTTGTGTATTTGCTGCCTCCTTCTGATGAGGAGGTCTGCAATCTGGTTGCTTACCCATGGAAGGTGTTCTGCCAGAAGATGAATCCTGTGATGGATTGCCCAACTCCAAATGGTCTTAGAGAGGCGTGACAGTTGGAGACAGTGTGTCCCCCCCCTGTTTTTGTACATAGTACATAGCCGTCATATTGTCTGTGCGGACTAGTACAACTTTGCCTATGAGATGAGACTGAAAAGCTTTCAGCGCTAGAAATACAGCTAGAAGCTCTAGATAATTGATGTGGAGACGTTTGTGTTTGTCGTTCCACAGACCCTGGATTGTGTAATTGTGGAGATGTGTACCCCAACCTGTGAGAGATGCGTCTGCTGTTAGCACGATCTGTGGAACAGGGTCGATGAAGGGCCGCCCTTTTGATAAATTTTGTGGGTTCCACCACTGCAGAGAGAGAAGGGTGCGGCCGTCCACCAACAATAGATCGGTTAACTGACCCTGTGACTGATTCCACTGACGTGCTAAGCATTCTTGTAGAGCACGCATATGTAGTCTTGCATGCAGTACTATCGCGATGCATGACGCCATCATTCCTAACAGCTGTATGAAAACCCTGGCTGGTAAGGCTTGGTTGGCCTGAAACTGTTGCAACAGATTTTGAATGTTGCGAATTCTGGCTGCATTGGGAGAGGCTAGAGCTGTGTGAGTGTTGAAAGTGGCTCCCAGATAAGACTGTATCTGTAAAGGCTGTAGGTGAGACTTTTGCACATTGACCATGAAATCCAATTGGTGTAATAGCTCCAACGTGATCTGAGTGTGTTGCAGACATTTTTGGTACGTGCTGGCTTTGATGAGCCAGTCGTCTAGGTACGGGAAGACGTGAATGTGTTGTCTCCTGAGATGAGCTGCCACCACTGCCAGGCATTTGGTAAAGACTCTGGGAGTGGTAGTTACCCCGAACGGAAGTACCTTGAACTGGTAGTGTTTGCCTGCTATCACAAATCTGAGGTATTTGCGATGAGTTGGATGAATCGGGATGCGAAAATATGCATCTTTTAGGTCTAGTGTGGACATAAAATCACCTTGCTGTAGAAGTGGAAGCACCTGTTGTAGCGTTACCATATGGAAGTACTCTGATAGAATGTATTGGTTTAACACTCTGAGCTCTAGAATGGGTCTTAAGGAGCCATCTTTCTTGGGGATTAGAAAGTAGAGAGAGTAAACCCCTGAACCCTGGTACTGTAATGGAACTGGTTCTATGGCACCTTTTGTAAGAGAGATTGCACTTCCTGTTTGAGCAAATGTAAATGGTCTGATGACAGTTTGTGAGAGCGAGGTGGAATGTTTGGAGGATTGATGGTAAGATCCAGGCAATAACCATGTTGGATAAGACTGATCACCCATTTGTCTGTTGTTATGGATTGGCAAATGGGGAGAAATTGTTGAAGTCTTTCCCCGACAGGTGTTAAATAATTGGGGGGATGTGTGGGCAAATCACTGTTTATTAGGGGAAGGGGTGTTACGAGGTGTGGTGCCCTTACCCCTACCTTTTGAGTTGTTACCTCTATACCCTTCTCTATAGAAACCTCTTGAGGAAGAGGATTGGTTGTTGCCCTTGTAAGGGGAAGCATTTGGGACTGAGGGTGTGGTTTTAGACCCTCCCCGGTAAAAGGAGCGGCGAAAGGAGCCTCTATTAGAAGGAGACTGGAGTGCTCCCATTGACTTTGCCACTTCCGTGTCTTTTTTCATCTTTTCAAGAGCCTGATCGACCTAAAGGTCCAAAAAGATGTTCCTTATCTAAGGGGGTGTTTAGGATGAACTGCTGAACTTTAGGCTTAAACCCGGAAATCCTAAGCCATGCATGCCTCCTAAGGAGAATGCTGGTATTGACCTCTCTAGCTGCAGTGTCAGCAGCGTCTAAAGCACACCTGATTGAAGAATTGGAAATCAGTTTGCCCTCTTGAACCAATTCCTGAGCTTTTGATTTGTGTTCCTCCGGGAGATATTGGAGCATCTGCTCCACTTAATCCCAGTGTGCCCTGTCATAACTAGCCAGTAGGCCATGTGTATTTGCTATGCACCAATGGTTAGCAACTTGAGCTACACGTTTCCCTGAGGCATCTATGAGCTTGGATTCTTTATCTGAGGAGGAGCATCACCAGAAGTTTGAGAATTAGCTCTTTTGCAAGCATTAGACACTACAAGAGAGTCAAGAGGCAGTTGACCTTTAATAAAGACAGGATCTGATGGCGAGGGTTTATATTTTTTATCGACCTTAGGAGTCAAAATACGTGCATGCACGGGGTCTTTGAAAATGTCATCTGCGTGCCTCATCATGCCTTTCAGCATAGGGAGCGTTTGGGTTGACCTGTGTGTGGATCTGAGAGTTTCAAACAAAAAGTCCTCTTCTAATGACTCTTTATGTAACACCACCCCATGGTACTCTGCTGCCCTAGCAATGAGTTCCTGATAAGCCACATTATCATCAGGTTGGGATGGCGTTGCAGGGTAAAGGTCTGGGTCATTATCAAATGGA
The DNA here is from genome assembly GCA_963921515.1 of Calotriton arnoldi. Lineage (NCBI taxonomy): Eukaryota > Metazoa > Chordata > Amphibia > Caudata > Salamandridae > Calotriton > Calotriton arnoldi. The sequence continues at coordinate 684,810 of CAWUFW010007730.1, forward strand.
GGGTCAATGGTGTAATCCCTCAATGGGTCTACAGGTAATTGAGTGTCTTCCTCATCAACATCATCTTGATCATGCTGTGAAAGTGGAGATCCCTGAGGTGTAATGTGTTAAGGATCTAAATGAGGAAAAGAGGGTGGAGGTGGAGGGGATGAATCATAAATAGGACTTGTAGCCACGTCCTTTTTCTTCTTCAAAGGGATCTTATGATTAGAGTCCTCAGAAGGAAGCTTGCGTTTCACTGGAGATTTAGCATGAATGTCCAGTATCAGGGTTGATATATATCTTATTTTGCTTGGGATCCAAATTGGGATGAACAATGTCTAAATTAGGATCAGAAGACTTGGAGAGGCTGATTTTCGATTTCGGCACCAAGGGTTTCGGTGTCAGGATGGTCTTGCTTTTAGGAGCGGAATGTTTCGGCTCCGAAGCATACTTCTCTTTCGACATGGAGGGTTTCGGCTCCGAAGCATGTTTTTCTTTCGGCATGGAGGGTTTCTGCTCCGACGCGGATTTAGGATTCGAACTGGAAGATTTCGGATCCAAAGAGGATTTCAGTCGGCTCGATCCTGAGCTGGAAGGCTTGACTTTTTGTTTCGGTGCCAAGCCGGAAGGATGGGCGTCGGAAACATCGTCTCAGTGCCGACCTTGGCCTGAAGGCAGAGGTGGTACCGAAGCCTTATGTTTTTTGGGCGTGGGCTGAAGGGGCAAGGGGTCATCAGTACTCACGGTACCCTGTCCCGGAGGCACGTCTTCAGACTCCATGTCTATCTCGAGCTCCGAATCCAACTCTGGAACGAAGATGGCCTCCTCTTCTTCTGCCGCCGACCCCTCGAACTCTACTTGCTCTGATTCTTCGCCGAAGATATCCAGAGTGTGTTCTATGTTCTGATGTTGCATTTCACGACATCAAGCCCGACGATGGCGAAGAGCCTTCTTGGACCGAAATGCTTTACCAGCATTGCAGTCTTCTTCGTTGTGCTCCAGAGACAAGCACAAGTTGCACACCTGATGTGTGTCGGTGCGAGGGTATTTAGCATGGCACCGAGGACAGAATTTAAACGGAGTCCGTTCCATTGACAGAAGACCCGAATTATGCGGTCAGGCCCAAAGGCCGCCCACGAAGTTTTCGATCGAAATTGAAGGATTAGTTGAGCGAAACGATACGCAGAGAAGTGGGAAGGCGCATACAAAAACAATACCATCGATGGTAGAGTAGATTACACACCGAGGGGAACCTGAAGAATGGTTTCGAACTGGAGCGCAGCAATACCCGTCCGAACCTGATGGCTGAAATAAACAATCTAACAATGGAGTCGATGACCATGTGTACTATCATCGAAAGGAGGAGTCACCTTACCTCGTGACTGGAAAGACTTCTTAGAAGAAAAACAACTTGCAAACATCTGGACCCAACACTAGATGGCAGGAGTATGCAAAGCACGTGTATCTACAGCACACATGCCTCGAACATTGGATTTTCGATATATTCAGCAATTAGACTCGGCTGAAATGTGTTATGCAGTGATTCATTTTATTAGAGGTGCACTGAGTATCAGGGAAAGATATTCTCAATAAGGTCAATCTGCGACCCATTAGCACAAAATGTTTTAGTACATTTTGTGGCAATCTAAATTTGTAATTTTTAAAACTTTTATTATTTTTAACTGTTTTAAAATTCTTATGATTAACTGCTGCTATATTGATTGTATGGAAAAGTTTTAAGGATGTACTTTTATTGCATTGTTTTTGACGAAAAAAGTTTGTGGGACTTTGACATAAAACTAATCTGGATTGATAAGGAGCACAAGATACATTAACAGTATTGGCGGGTCCCGAACCCTTGTCTTGGGGGCACCTGTGCCAATAAAGGCACAAGACCTTGTAGCTGAGCTATGACTCCTTGGTATTGAGATGATCTCTGCAGGAAAACGCAATATGTGTGAACAATATCACTCTTTAATTTAAGCAGGGTATGTGTCTGTGAAAGCAGACATTGCACATCAGAGCTATTATCCCACGACATTTTAAAACAATGTTAAACTATAATTTTGTACTTGTTCTGGCCTATACTTTAATATATTAACAGTATGAAAACATGGCAAGTTGTTTTGCCAGATGTTGTTAACTAAAGTTGCATTTAATACAATAAACAACGCAAATGTACTTTGGGTAACACTTTTCCAATGTGCAACAGAGGTAATATTCTAGGGATGGTGTAGCTCAAGAAAAAAAAAAAATTACAGTTTTTCCATAAAAAGGGACTTTAAACATTCAAGACAGACAATGTAAAAATAAAAATGTAAATAAGTGATACCTCTGAAGACTGGGTATTTTTCCAGCTGGGACAAATAACATGAAAAATATTTTTGCAACTCAGGTTACACCCATCGGTTGGTAACACAGATCCCACATCAACATTGTCCAGCTGGCCCGCTGCATCTACCAGTTGCTGAAGTTGTGGACCTGCCCTCTGCAGCAAGGCCTTCGATACTGCACCATTCTGAAGCTGAAGGTCCGTAGCAATGCTATTCACAATGACGTCAGTCTGAAAGAAAACTTTATATGTTAGTGGCAAAGCTTATTTATTTGTTTAGTGTTTTATAGAGCGCGAACATGACCCGTTAGGGTTTCAGAGCGCTTTACAGGGATAACACATTGTATACAAGTATGAAATAGACAAACAAAAAAAACATAAGTAGGAATAGAAAGAGGTGAAACATTTGGGGAATAACAGGGTGTATACAATGTTCAGATAAATCCAGCAAATACATTTGCGCGAGTACAAGGTCGGTACAAGATGGATAGCAGCCAGTCAGTCCAAAATCTAGCGGCAACAAAAATAAGCAAAGCCACTGAGAGGTGTGTGCAATGCAGGATTTATGGGAGAAACTTGCCCATTAGGAAGGTTTTGGCTTCCTTTTTAAATATTGACAGAGAGGGAATTTTTCTGATGAAAGACAGCAGCGAGTTCTTGGTGCGGCCCCAGAGAAAGCACGATTGTAAGTTTTATGTATCTATCAAGCACCATAAAGTCAAAATATTAAATAAGCGTCGGTGGGAGTGTCCTGTCCCCATTCTGATGTTTTCTAAGCTGCTGTCCGAGACAACGAATCGCAGGAGGAAGTTTGTGTTTATGTTCTATATCAGAACATCAAACAGAGGAGTGCAGCACATTACCTGAAACTGACGCAATACAAAGAGGTCTTCTGCAAGTGAGTAAAGACCACAATCTTAAATTAGCCCTTGATCATATCTGTTCTGGGACATTTTCTCATCTCTCTCAAACACTGCCCTTAACGCAACCTCATCATCTCTGGTTTTCGCCGATAATCCACTAAATACTCAAACTATTTTCCTCCTTCGCTGCACCTTCTATCAAGGGAGCAACTGCCTACCGGCCATTCTACAAACAAGGCCCTGAAATGGCAAATTCTAAACGGAAGTTGTTTACTTTTTCTAAGTCAAAGTTCCTGAATTACATTCTAACTCCCAATGTTAACCCAGTCCCGCTTTGACAATCACACGCCTCTACATACTTTCATCACTTTAACTGCAATGAACACCTGACTCCAACTACTCAATATGTGAAAAATCCCCCATCACACAACAGCGCAATAAACTTACTGTTTGAGTAACACTGTAGTCTTCAGAAAGTGAGATAAGAGACAAAAGCTCCCAAATCATCTCCCACACTAGAATTTCTTACTCCTTGTACAAGTCCTTAAATTTGAAATCTGCATTATTTTTAACCAACTGTGACACCTCAACTCTTCCTTCAGACCTTGGCCTACACAAGGAGACCGAAAAAGCAATAAAGTTACAACTTCAAATAGGCCAAAGAATGTGTCTATAAATTGACTAAATTACTGCTATATAAGGATTTAAGATAATGAGCAAAAATTTTAGCTTTGAAGTGCAGCATGTCTTTCATGCAGGTTCAAGGACCCTATCCCTGAAGCCATACCTATATCAGAGTAGCAAGCAAAGATATATAAAAAGAAAAAAAAGGTTATCAGTTATATATCTGAACCATAGAGAAAAGCATGCAGTTTAATGGATAGTACAGCACGGGAACATGCCCTAACACTGGTGGAGCATGCAGGCGTCAAAGCACGCAATAAAATCTACCACGTTGGAAGATGAGCTATCTAAAGAAGACCGTAGATGAAACCAGATAAAGTTAAGCTACCCTACTCTGGCTATGGAGAGAACACTGAATTCACTATGCATTAAGCCTTGGGAAGTTTGCGATTCTGGAACTTGCATGAAGAAATGGTGGCTGGCATGCTTGATCAGACAACAGGAGGGGATCATTCCAACTCAATCTTATCAACTTAAGCAGCAGAGGAACATCTCAGTGAAGCATCAAGAGGAAATAAAAAGTCTGTATTTTTCTCATAAAAGAAACCCAAGTTGCATCTATCCTCCACAGACTCTTCCAATAGGTATACCTTGACTTGAGAATCAGTGAGTGATTGCAACAATTCAGCTATGAATTTTATGTCAATGAAGTCTTATTCAGGAATGTATTTGATATTTGAATGTTAAATTCATTGGCTGCACCTAGCATACTAAAGAGCCGAGGCGCTGCTATTGCTGAAGAAAAGAGGCTGAGATTGTGAAACGACCAATGAGGTGGAGAATGCTGCAGAAGCAGTAACTCGTGCACAAGACCTCCTGCGTGCTGGTGCCCGCTCACTTGCTCTCCACTCCAGCAGAATTCTGCTGAGGTGCCATCAAGCTCATCTTGCGTCCTTGGGAGTCTGGGCTACTAAATCTTTAGATACATAAAAGTTAATTATCTTCTTTGAGGTAGAAATACTGACTGGGCAACATTACTGTGCTTTGGCAAGTGGTAACAGCCTTGATTTCTTTTAGCATATTTTTTATTGCTGATATCATTATATGACAGCAAAGCACAGAGTTATACAAGGTATACATGCAAAGAAAATATCCTACAACCGTCTAGATTAAATTATATGTTTAAATTCCAGATCATAAAAATAAACTAATACACCCATGACTTCATCTACCTAGTAAATTATTTTAGGAAGGTATACAATTAATGAATGAAATATAATTTTGTAGGAAGAGAAGCCTCAATGAGCTCGAGTTAGTCGCCACTGAACGGTACATAGAGACTGCTTACAAAGAAAGCCCATCTAAAAGCATTGCCTTAATTCTTAGATCAGTCGTTCACCAGTATACAGAAATGTGAGCTTTCTTCAACAAAGTTTGTTCTCCGGCCTCAATGTGGCTCCGTTGTAAGCTAAGGTACCTGCCTCACATATCTAAATCGACATTATCCCAGTTACATGCCAACCTTTGATTAAGGGGTTATTTATTAATTCATCATTGGACTGAAGAAATGTAGGAGAACATAGAGAGAGCCCAGAAACATTCACTTCGTTTATATAGTTTAAAAGAAGAACTTTGTGGCGGAAGCGCATAGGAAAACTCCGATAACTTTCTCTGAAATAAGTGATTACGTTAGTGTATTAAAAATATCTGGTTCCTCAAAAGCAGTTTTATACAGCTATATAACGTTTCATGAAAGTTTTAACAAATGTAAAAAGACAAAAGCATATTACCTATTTTAAAATTCAGATAAAAAAGGGAACTATGCTAATCCAAGGAGACATTTTTGTTTATTTCTTCATAGCTGACGTTTGCAAGATATATAAAAAAAAAAGGTTCTCAGCATGAACAATGATGCCAATTCCCTGCTCCAAAACCATCAGTCACAAATCACACGTGTGACAATAACAAATCAATGCCTATCCCAGACCCTAGGGATTCTGCAGTGGCAGCTGGTCCATAGGGGCGCCGGGGCAGCGCCCCACTAGGCAGAATCAACAAGAAAAACTGCTCACGGGCAGCAAGAAATGTAAGCAGACGCAATTCGTCTGTTTACATTTCCGGGCTGTGCTGGCAGCTGCTTCACAGCCTCAAGTGCGCATGACAGAGTCATTCAACAATAAACACACAGCGCACGCACGCAGGCGAGAGCAGCAGGAGTCCAGAACTGGACTCCGACTGCGCATCTGCGAGAAGAGCGCTTTTTATTTCAGCACCCCACTCCATTGACATTACATTAGGTATGCTGCTCATGCCTAGTGTAGTGCAGGAGTCTGAAGATAGGATCCTGCTCGGCGGTGACGTACAGTCGCCCCATGCCCTGTCAAATGGCAGGATACAGCCGAGTAGCCGCCCCCAGTCGCATCCAGTCTTATGATTTGCCACTTGCCATGAGAGGACTCGGAGACGTGATGCGACGCGGAACCGGCGGAGGAGATGCCTCATCCTGGTAAGTTTATTTGTTTTTATTTTATTTAATTAAACGCCCCCCCCCCCCTCCCCGCGCGTACCCCCGAGTCATGCCGGCCGCGACTGTCCCCCTCCCATCCTCCCTGGGGTTTGCTTGTAGTTTTCTGCCCCAGTGCGCATGTTTGGTGTTGTTTGGGAGGGTATGTGCGTATGCCACCTGCATTTTTTGCTGGCACCCGACGCGATTCCACACTTCGCTCAGGACGACAGCACAAGGTCACACGGCGTGCGAAGTCTGGGGAGTCAAGACAGAGTTCTCACATTCCTGACCCGAAACCCAGGCTCTTGGAGGGAGGCCCTGCCAAGCTCAGCCCCAAAAGTAACTGTATTCTAACTTTTCTCTCACCAAACCGCCTGCGACGTCGGTCCGCTGTACACATAAATTGGTGATTAAGGCCTCTTTTACTCCCCAAATCCCACACTTGGGAGTTTAGAAGCCCCGGCGCGAATAACCAGGCAGTGCTTTCATCAAAGACAATGCACCCTGCTCAACACAGCTCTCGTGAAGGGCACGGAGGTAGGGGCACTTAGAGGGCACTTGAAACCGAATTACCACATTCTTAGGCTGAGGTAAAGAGCTCTGCTAAAGCATTCAAGCTGGCTTCCAGGTAAGCTCCCTCCTACAATAAAATGTTATACTTGCAGGCATCATCTTTCACACTGTGAAACAGGTTTAGTGCTGTTTGTCCAGGTGCAACACTAGCTGAACGCACACTCTGCGTCACATATTGTTCATCTGCCATGGCCTTCATACGCGGAAGACACTACATGACACGATGCTCCTGTCAGCAGGCTCAGAAATACGATTCAGACAAAGTGCCGAGCTATTGTTTGCGCGGTCGCCCCTGCCTCTTTCAACCAGGCATTGTTTGCAGTTAATACTTGTACAAATATCAGGACGAGGGCGGAACTTCAAAAGCACGTTCGCCTTCGGAGAATCCATATCTATAAAGAGTTGTTAGAATTCATATTAGCGCTCATTGTTACCACATTCATCATCTTGTTTTTAAAGTCAAATTATCATGTCAGGAAAATGGCAATATAGATGAAAAAACGATTGGTTTAGCAAAAAGCGCCAATTCATTTTTCTCAAAAGTAATTTGTGCAAATTGTGTACAATTTGAACGAAATCAGCTGAACTGTGGAGAATGGCATTTGCCCCGTACCACGCAGGCTTTATTTCATTAAGTTATTGGATATTTCATTCCCCTCACCTAATGTAAAAAAGCAATCATACACACTTTCGCTGTCGTCTACCAAGGGAAGCTTAGAAGTTGTGAAAAATATATTGCTTCTTCTGAACATGTCAAAAGGTTTAGAAGGGGGTACCTGGTCATTCTTAATAAAAAGGGGTATTCATTTCGAGTTTACTTCTCTTTAATGCAGAAGGTAACGATAAATTAATCGAGCACTGACAAAGCTAATAGCTCTGAATTTAATGTGCAAAATATGGATACAATGCTCTTTAAAGCTAATCCTATCGCCTTTGGCACAGCTTTGTTACCTGAAAACATAGATAGAGATGACCAATGCAGAGGAGACAGATGGAGAAAGCAATGTAAACATTCATACTGAGAAAACAATAGGAAAATAAAATGAAAGCACAGGTAACTTGAAAGCTACAGGCGAACAAAGGGAAAAACAGACAGGGAAAACATACCGAGGAGTCCTGACCAAAACTTGAAAAACATGATACAGCGGAAAAAAACTAAAGAAAAATAACTATTTTCTGTATACAACGCAAATAATGTATTATGTGATGATTAAGTTTCTTGTACATATGTAAATTAATCTGTCACGCATTACATTGTTAGGTACTCCACAGGAGACTGAGTGATACCCCAAACAGCCAACAGAACGACATGAAAGAGTAACACTCCTATGAATAGAGGCAAAGTACACTGTGCATTTTAAAGAATTGGTAACAATAGGTCTTTCAGACAGCTGCACTGTCAAGCCAGTCCTGAAAACCAACGGGATAGCCAATACATATGCTCTAGCACAGACACATAATCTATGCACATGAGACATAGTTCCCATAAATTCACATATATAGAGAAAGCAACACCAATGCCACCAATCATGAACATACGGGGCAATAGGCCTAAAGACATTTACATATTGTGGAAGGGTTCAATAAGGATGTGCTCTATTAAGCGCTGCTGTTTTGCATTGCATTGCGTACTTTGCTGTACTTTAATGTGCTATGTATTGTTGTGTTATGTTATATTCTGCTTTGATGTTCACTGCTCTAAACGAGTGCCAAGGGGTTCCCCGTATTGAATCGGATGTCCGGATTTGTGCTTTTGTTGTGTGCTATGTTGCACTGTATTGCACTGTTGTATGCTATAGTTTTCTGTACTGTATTGTGCGGTAACGTTGTGCACTGTGCTTTCTATACCAGTCTTATGTTTGCTCCACAGTTCTGAGGCTTGCTGGACTGTGCTGTGCTTTGCTACACTATACTTTGTGGTGTTTTACTTGCTTTGCTGCGCTGCACTATACTGCACACTATTGATGTATACAGGAATGGCCAGCAGTCTGTGCTTTGCTGTACAGTGTTACACCAATCAGCGGCAGCTCTGCCACGGTTGAGCTCACAGCACTCTGACTCACAGACTGGGGCGATGGGATATTAATTAGGAAGGAAAATGTCTAAATGTATGGAAGTGCATTTCAGAACCTTTGGACCTTTTGAAGCTTGAATTTGGACTCTAAGCTTCACAAGGAGGTCATTAGCTGGGGTTATATGTGGCACTTCAGAAGTATTCCAATCGGAAGATATAGTTAACCCGGTATGAACGTTTCTTGACAGGGTGGTGTCAGTGGGAAGTAAGAGGTTGAGTTTATTTTATTTTGGTTGTGATTAGTTTAAAGAGCTCATTTATGAAAGAGAGCTGTTTCTACGACGCTGTTATATAGCAACAGGCCTCAGTCTCCTTGTAGTAGTAAGGGGGAGGTCAACATTTTTGTTTTCACAGTGCGCTTTGGGAATAAAAGCTTCAAACTATGAAAAATAAATAAAAAACGAAATAAAGCAAGTCAGAGTGTTCGCAAAGTGGCTAGATTGATTTTATTCACAGAAACAATAAAAATGTCATGATAACGCTGATGGTTAATGTTTTTCCTAGAGAGAGATCAGAGTTTTGTCTAGTGGAAGTTTTGACTCATGGAAAGGTAGCGCAGAAGGTTAATGTGCCTGCTGCAAAGAACATGTACCTGATGCAGATCACAAAATGCACATGATGTTTAAATGTTTAGTTGTTTGTTAAATAAAAAACATCTGTGAGGTACTCAGAAATGCATTGTATCTCGAAGTCTGTTATGAAGATCTGTGGTTATACTGAATAAGCAGCTACCTATACTGAATAAGCTACCTATGTTATATGACATCTCTTTATTAATGTAATAACTGCACTTTCACAATTGCTTTATTAACCTTCCTGCTTTCTCAAATTTGCTTGAAAATGCACCATTTGTCCACTCTTTTTTCAAAATTTTCTCAGGGGGATAACCCCCCCGATCCCCCTTTAGGTTGTTCGGGCGCGCGAGCATAGCTCGCGCTACGGTGCAGTATGACAATAATTTTACGCCCCACCACTTTCAAATGTCACCAGCCGCCACTGGGATTCTGTATCTGAATAGAATATGTGCAATACGTTTAAGCTAGGGGGCATAAAGTAGCGATTTCTACAGCCCACTTACAAGGAAACTAGAGTATTTTCCCACACATATGTACCCTATTTTATAAAAACACTGCCCTATACCAGTGGGGATCTCTTCTATTCAACTGCACTGCAATGCCCCTCTATGAGGGCTCTAATATATGCAGTACTAATGTTTTTGATGAATTTTTTCATGGAATGCACAATGTGGTAAAGGTGCTGGCGCTCAAATTTACGTCACAAAGTTAATTATCAGCAACAAGTTGTATGGGAACCGACACATTGCCGTGCCAGTACATATCTGAACTTCACCGATGAATGCTACATTGTTACATCATTCTTACTTGGTAGCAATCACACATTTAATACATGTCTGAAGAGGTACAGTCACACACTTTGACTGAAGTACATAGGCCTACTGCACTTTACATTCTATGAACACCACACTCCCAAAAGGCTGGACCAATGGCCTTCCCCATTCCTCCTGTCACACAATATACATACTAGTTGCAGAGACGTTTCTGACAAAACTTAGAGTGAAGCTGGAAAATGATATCTGAGGTTTCACATTTGGCATGATGTGCAACTGCACTCTTATCCTGAAAACTCCAGTTATTATGCTGGTGTTTGCCTTTAACTCATGAAAGCTATAATAAGACCTACATATTGGCTATGTTCAAATACCTTTACTAGCTGGGTGCACTGGTGTTGCCACCACTTTTCACTGAATGGCCCGGATAATATCTATTTTGAGTGCATACATTCTTTCATATATTTTTTTTTCTGTGGAAATGACTTAATAGGAGATTTCACTGGAGAGAACCAAAAGCTACAAGAGACTTAAGTTCAGTTCTTTGTGGATTAAACTAATAAGTGACTCTAGTGCACAGGTCACAGACATTTGAATTTGACTGTGATGGAGCAGGGTAAACGAAATAATTTTGTACCCCTTGGAAATTAATGACCTCTTAATAATTAATAATACTAACCGTTTGAAATGCATGTATTTAACCAACAAATGCACCTTTTTAGTAAACACTACATGTGGGTAATATGCTGATTTGTGCAAAACCTAATTTACTTACAAATGTGAAGTTAATTAACCTTAGTATTGTGATTTGCGTATTGATTAGAGTAAAATTGCATGATTTGTGTTGCGTAGTAAATTTGTATTGTGGCAAAGAATGCAGATGGTAAGTAAAATGGCTTTAAATGTCGCTTCTGCTAGGTAACACCTAACACGGGTCTTTAGAATGGCGGGTGGTAAATAGAAAGGCTTATTTTCTTTGTTTTAATTTCGGTTGTGTTTGTTCTTATGATAGTTCGTTCGGGCCTGCTAGGCCATGCTTCGAAAATGGCTGCTGGAAAGAATGAGATCACGTGAGATGACTAAGATGGCCTCTGCGCAGAAGCAATAAAAAAGTTCAAGTCACATGAATGCGGCCTGTGCCCGGAGTGAGAGATGTCATGGTCAATCCGACCTACACTAAAGAATGTGCCAAGAGATTCAGCATGTATTCCTGGGAATGGATGGGAAAGAACCGAGTGACAATGGATGAACTAAAATGTGACCATCAAAGATCGCTACAAAATGAATGGACAAGTTGGACTACTTTTGACCCCAGAGTCATGAGACTTATTGTGTGTTTTATTGTCCCCAAACCAGTTTGAACAAGGAGGGCGATGAGGTGACCATCACCACCCCTCCAATGGACCAATTAGCGTGATTCTTGCCCCTAAGGATTGCAACTTTTATGTGTAGTAAGCCAGAGAATAGGGTATAAGAGAGTCTGCTCTTACGTGGGTTGGTGGCTGTTGCTATTGGTGTTATTGCCATGCCGCTTCTTTATTTTTCATTTTTCCACCTTGATGCTGCGAAAGACTCTGTCATTTTGGATTTTGAACTTTGACTGGGGAAGGAACGAGATTGTTGCGGGAATTCTGCCCGGGAGGTGCGTCCGAGGAGGTTAGCGGGACAGTCAGTCAGTTTGGGAGTCCTATTCTGTGATCTGCGGTTTATTTTCCTTTGGTAAACCATTCCTGTCATCGCCCCATGGCCGAGGGTAATGCATCATTTTCACTTTTCCTAAACCTTTCTTAAATGTTTATTGATATATTAAATGTGTTTGTTTAATAAAGAATTTCACTTATTTGATTGATGAATTTAGATAAAATTATATTCTAACATTAAAATGAGTCAGTGGTTCTTTAATAAAATTATGATTTATAAATGTTAAAGGTGTTAATTGTGATTGAGCTGGTCTTAATCACCATCAACTTATTCTACTAGTTGGTCCATCGACCGAATAGCGGAGTACCTTGATGTTTAGAACCAACAGGATCCAAAGTTAATGTATATAATGTATGAATTATTATTCTGTCGAATTTAACAGGGTATCCCGTTCGTCCAGCAGCACATTCTCCTTAGCGTATAATCCAGAGATTGAATGAATGTATGTATGCGGTGTCATGGGCCCCACCGACATAAGTTTTAAATAACAATAGGTTGTGTAAGTGTTTTACCTGGATTGGTGTCCTAAGGAGAAATTTATATTAGCCGCGCTGGATCAGATTTCTTGTAGCAGTGTTATGGTTTCTATAGATTAGTTTGGTGATCATTGATTACTGATTTATTTATTTTTTATGTCTAACACTTTATGTCATGTTTGTATTACGTTATGTGTAAGTCGGAATTTTGAAGCTTCCGGGAAGTAGGAAGAGGACACGTGTGGCAAGAAAGTCACACGGAATTGTGCATTGTCTGATTTCAAATTGGTGATAACACAGGATTGTGTTATGTTAGGGACATTTCATGTATGAATTACATTTGAGTGAAATAGCAACCGGTTTTCTTGTGAAACTCCAGCCTTAATTCTCAGGAGCAGTGTAGTCTCCACATGTGTTTTATCCCCAGAGAAACGGGTTTACTTCTTGCTTGAGAGAAGGATAAGGTAGAGAGAAGTGCTACACTTATCGAACGAAAACAGTATTCTTGTAAGTTAGAACAAACTATTTCTTTTGTTTAGCGAAACAGACAATGGTAATGTGTTTTACGTTGTAACTAATCAATTTTTGTCGAGAAAAGAGGAAAAAGAAAAGTGCCGATAATTTTTGTAAAGGAGAGGTCAGTAGAGACAGGAGTAGAACTGACGTCAACAAAGACTGCACTGGTATTGGCCAGTTGTGGAAGAGCGAAGAGCGAAGAGCTTCCTGATTGGTGCGTTAGTGTGAAGACGCGGTGGTATTGGTTAATGTGAGAGTGACATAAAGCTTTCGGATTGGTGTGTTGGTGTGAGACGCGCTGGGATAGGTCCGAATAGCCGAGCATTAGAAAGAACAAAGTGGTGAAGAATTTTGTGTATTTGTTTTGAGAAAAGAACAGTGAAATATGGCTTATTATGAGTATGGTAGAGAGAAACCGTCATGGTTTGCGAAGATTAAAAACTTTTTCAAGAAAGACAAGAAGGTTGTGACTAGGGAAGGAGAAGTACTTCCTCCGCCGAAAACGCCAGCATCTCATATGATGTTGAAATATGGCTATCATACCTGTATTTGGTTGGAAAATTGGGCGAAATATACCCAAGGCGATGGAGTATTGGCATTTCCAGAAAATGGTTCGTTTAGCACAGCTGTACTTCGAAAATTTGAGAGAAAAGATGATGAAACTTGAACCGAGACCTAGACCAACACAGTTCGAAGCTTTAGGTGAATGGGAAGATGAGATGTATGAAAGGGAAAGACACAGAGGTGCAAATAATTATAGTTTAGTCCATGGAAGAGTATGGGGATTGTTCATGAAGACAGGATGAGACGATGGCGGTATGCTAACATGACAGATGGTTTGTTTCCTGTCAGAACAGTTGAAGAGATTACAGGGAGAAAGTGTACGGAGAAAAAGAAGCATGCAGTAACAGAAAGGTATGGGTTTGGAGTTAGCGACACAGAGGATGAGTTGCTGGAGGACATTTTAAATAAAAGACCCCCTCCATATCAACAGAATTCTGCGGCGGTGACTCCAAATGCACCGACAATGGAAACTGTAAGAAATCAAAGCCCTGAATGAAATTCGGAAATAAATAGGTCATTTGATAAATTAGAAACACCACAGAATGTGAAGCATGATAATGGTAATACAACTGAATTAGCCAGAACCACAAGAGAGTTGACTGAAAAGATAAGAGAACTAACAAGGAATATGGAAGCTGTGACTGTGCCAGTGACGATAGGGCCAGTAATTCCGGTATTTGAAAATCAAAGAATAGATGAGCATTCCCTGACAATTCCATTGAACTCTAGTATGCAAAAAGTAAGAGGAGGGATAATTCCAGAAAATAGAGAGGCAAGAGATTCTGTTGGTTCATGTAGGTCGAGTCCACCTACAAATTTGACAATTAATGAGAGTCAGATAAATAAGATTCCTATGGGAACCGAGTCAGAAACTGAGACCCCAGAGAGAAGTACAAGTTGGGCAGAAGTAAATAAAACCCCTGTGGGTCCGACTGCAGAAGAATTAAATGAGTGGGTGAGGAACTTACAGAAGAAAGATGATGAACCACAACCTTTGGATGTGATCAGATTAAAAATAGATATGGAAGAATTGATTCTAGGGACTATTGGTACAGATCGGTTGGAGTCCTACCAAGATGACGAGTTAATGTTTATGTGTAAAAGCGTTACTTGGAGAGCTAGGAACTTACATGAGAAATTGGAAGAAACAGCAAACAAACTAGGAGTATAGTTTGGAAAAATCAGAGGATTGCAGAAACCGTACAGGGCAGATTTTAGTGAAAAGGATATAGAAAATCTGAACACTTCAGGACGGTTAACACAGATAAAGGAACTGATTGTGTTATTGAGAAAATGGGGAGATGTGGACAGGTGGAGAAGCAGGTGGATAAGAAGAAAGGAGGGAACGACTGATAAAGCTTCATTGGCTTTTCCGGTGAAGGAGAAAGAACCGATAGTAATGGAGTATCCAATGAGGGAAACTCCAGGAGGAAGCTATGTACATGTCCCATGGTCCAGACAAGATATATTGTCATTTACAAATGACTTTCCAAGATTGAGAGAGACACCTGTAGAATGGTATAGACAGGTAGAAAGGTTTTTAAAAGTTTCAAAAGTGTTGTGGGAAGATTTGGATGGATTGTTTGAAATTGTTGTACCAGCAGATTTATGGACAGAATGTAAAATTATAATTGACTGGCCGAAGGAAGAATATCCTAGAGCTCATTACTTCTGAGCCCCAGGTTCAGAAGTAATGAGAAAATATGAACAGGCAATCACGTTTCTGAAAAATAAAATCCCACCAAAAGAAACGGACTGGGTAAAGATTGATAGAACAACCCAAGAGAGTAAGGAATCTGTACATGCTTACTATGAGAGACTGCTTTTGGTCTTTAAACAGTATAGTGGTTACGAGAACTTGAGTGAAAAAGATATGAGTCATTTTGTGTATAGATTTGTGTATGGCTTGAGACCTGAGATGAGTGAAATGATTAAGCAGCATATGTTGTGTTGGCAGAATAGCACAGTAGATGAAGTACTAAGGTATGCAAAATATTGTAGTGACGATATTGAGAGTAGACAGCGTAAACTGAAGGAAAAGGCAAGGTGGGCACAAGTAAAGGTTGCAGAGAAGCAAGAAGCTCAGATGAATAATCAGTCTAATGATGCAGGGCAGACTAAATCCAAACCGAATATTGGTAAGGGAAAACGTCAAATGAGTATAGAAGAGGCTAAAAAGAAATGGCCATGTCATAATTGCGGAAAATTAGGACACTGGAGAAACGAGTGTAAATTTCCTCCAAAAGTTAATACAGAAAATCAACCATTAAATCCACAGGTGCAGAATGAGGTGAGTTACCAACAGCTGCAACAGCTGCAGGTAGTTACTCAACAGTGTCAGGTGCCGCAACCACCTCTTCCAAAGAGTGTAAATCCTCAGAGATACAGTACAGAGGCAGGATTCTACGGAGGAGAGCAGGTAACAAAATTGCCGCGCGCAGCTGCAGTTTCGCACTATTGGTTACGGCAGGATGGAGATGAATCGGATGAAAGCTTATGACGGTGCCTAGGAGAGGAAGAAGAGTGCGTGCTTGGCGCAACTCTAGAGGTAGATCAGTCAGGTCCATTTGTGGATGGAAAAGTGAATGGTGTAAATGTTACATTCCTTGTGGACACTGGAGCTACCCGTTCTACTGTTAGATCAGTGGAAATTCCAAACCTTCCTCTCTCAGGAGAATATATCCAAGTTGTAGGTGTTTCGAACAGGCAGATTAAAACCCCTCTTACAAAACCAGTAGAGGTAAAAGTTGGACCATTCAAAGAGATGCATCGCTTTGTGGTGTGTGATTGCAGTCCTGTAAATTTATTAGGACGCAATCTACTTTGCAACATGAATTGTACCATCTACTGTACCCCAGATGGTATTGCTTTCCAGACACCAGATGAGGATGTCCTGTATAAAATGACAATGGCAGAACTAGAACCAGGAGTGAATGACATGTTTCCTGTGTCTGATGCAGAGAAAATCCCTATTGAATTGAAAGGAATAGTCAGGTCTGATGTATGGGATTTCACAGGCGAAGATATTGGACTAATGAGAGGAGTTGATCCTGTAAAAATTACTGTAAGGGAAGGAAAAAATTACCCAAATACCCCGCAGTACAAATTAACGCCAGAAATGATTGAATGAATAACACCTGTAGTTAATAAGATGATTGAACAAGGAATTTTGAGAGCAATAACGAGTTGCCCATGTAATTCTCCCATAATGGGATTGAAGAAGCCGAATGGAACATATAGGATAGAGCAAGACTTGAGAAAGGTAAATAAGATTGTTATTCCTTGCTGCCCAATTGTGCCAAACCCCGCTGTAATACTGTATCAGATTCCACATGATGCAGAATGGTACACAGTTATTGATTTGTGCCATGCATTCTTTTCTTTTCCATTGCACCCTGACAGCCAGCCATTATTTGCGTTCCGGTTCGGAGAGCGTATTTTGGCATGGTGCCGAATTCCTCAAGGGTATACTGAAAGTCCTTCAATCTTTAATCAGATTCTGAAGAAAGCATTAGAAAATTTAAAAATGCCTGAAAAATCTGTGATGGTCCAATATATTGATGACCTATTGGTGGCATCAAAGACCAGAGAAGCATGTGTTACGGACACAATTGCTTTATTAAATCATTTGGCAGAAGGAGGACATAAGGTGTCTCCATCAAAACTGCAATTTTGTCAGCAGGAGGTACAGTACCTAGGTCATAAGATTGAGAAAGGGATGCGAAAGGTGACGACAGAAAGAATAAGGATTATCCAAGGAATGAGAGCCCCAATGACGCAGAGAGAGGTGAGAATGTTCCTTGGAATGGTTGGTTATTGTCGACAGTGGATAAGTGGATTTTCATTAATTGCAAAACTTTTACAGCGATTGACAAAGAGGGATGTCAAAGATCCGATTGAATTGGATGAGGAGGAAATGAAGGCTTTTAAGGAACTGAAAACAAGTTTGTGTGAGGCACCAGCATTGGCAATGCCTGATTATGAAAAAGAATTTGAGCTGTATTGTAGCGAGAGAGACGGGTGTGCACTTTCAGTATTAGTGCAAAGGCATGGAAAAATGAAAAGACCAATCGCCTATTTTTCAGCTGTTTTAGACCCGGTAGCAAAGGCGTTGCCTGGATGTCTGAAAGCAGTAGCTGCTACTTGTGTGAGTCTGGAACAGAGTGAAGGCATTGTGATGGGATATCCTTTGAGAGTATATGTCCCACACTCCGTTGAAATCCTTCTGACCCGAACAAAAACCCAATTCATGACACATAGTCGGCTGACTAGGTATGAAAAAGTAATTTTGGGTGCAGACAATGTAACCATTGTAAGATGCACGAGTGTGAATCCTTAGACTTCATTGCCAGATGAAGTAAATGTAGAAGTCAAAGATGATGTTGATCATAAGTGTTTGGATGTGCTTGAATTTTGCACAAAGCCTCGCCCTGATATCAGAGATGAACCCTTAAAAGAATCAGATTATGTGATGTTTGTGGACGGATCATGCCTGAGAACAAGTGAAGGAGTTTTAAGTGCTGTGTATGCTGTATGTACGGTGGCAACCATAATGGAAGCATCCTGTTTGAGAGGAATACGTTCAGCCCAAGTTGCTGAACTGATTGCTCTGATTCGAGCGTGCAAACTGGGAAAGAACATCTGAATTACGGTGATCACGGATAGCCAGTATGGCTTCAGAGTGGTCCACGATTTTGGACAGATCTGGTCCCAGAGGGGATTCCTGACTTCTGCAGGATCTCCTATTAGGAATGGTGAGTTTGTGAAGAAGTTGCTTGAGGCGATACAGCTACCTAAACAGATTGCAGTGGTAAAATGCGCTGCACACAAAAACGGAACCGATTATATTGCAGTGGGTAACAAATTCGCTGACGAATTAGCTCAATATTGTGCCAGAAACATGACCTCAATGAATAGGAGAAGGGAAAAAGAGAAAGTTTTGTGTCCCTTGCTGTTTACTAACACAGTTGAAACATGGGATGAGGTAAAACAATTGCAGGAAGAAGCAGATGATGAGGAGAAAGATGGTTGGATAAAAGCAGGTTGCAGACAAAGAGAGGAAGATGAAGTCTGGGTTTATAGAGATGAAAGACCAGTTATGCCTGATAGCATGATCTCTAATATGGCATGGATGTACCATGGGCAGGCACACATTGGTAGGGATGCCATGATCAGACTTTTCAGACAGACCTGGTACAACCCAAAATTTAGGGCTATAGCTGAAAGCCTTTGTCAAAGATGTCTTACATGCCAACAAATAAATCCTGGTGTTTGGGAACAATAGGACGCGAAGGAGGTCCTTTTACCAGAATGCAACTAGATTTTATTGAAATGCCCCCAAGCAATAGATTGAGGTATGTCCTGGTGGTTGTCTGTTTGTTTTCTCGTTGGGTGGAAGCCTATCCGACAAGAAGGAATGTTGGAGTTACTGTGGCTAAGCTCCTGCTGAGAGAATTCATTCCTAGATATGGCTTTCCAGTAACGATCGAAACAGATAGAGGAACACATTTCCAGAATGAAATAATCCAACTGATATGTGAAGCACTTGACATTCAACAAAAGCTGCACTGCAGTGGTAGAACAAGTAAATGGAACAATAAAGAATAGGTTAGGGAAAATGTGTCAAGCCACAGGACTCAAATGGCCCGCTGCCCTGCCATTGGTGCTGATGAGCATCAGAAGCATACCTGACAGAAAAACAGGTCTGAGTCCTCATGAAATAATCATGGGACGAGCAATGAGACAAGCACACGTACCTGTCAACAAACTGCTGACTATAACTGATGATCTCGTATTGGACTATTGCAAAGGGTTGGCTGATGTGGTGCATTCTGTGTTTCATCAGGTTGGACCGGATGCGACCACTCTTGAAAGAAAACCAGCTCATGATTTGAGTCCAGGAGACTGGGTCCCCATTAAAGTCCACAGAAGAAGAAACTGCTTGGCTCCTCGCTGGGATAAGCCACGTCAAGTGATCCTGGTGACAACAACTGCTGTAAAGTGTGCAGGTGTGAAAAATTGGGTTCATGCCAGTCATACCATCAGAGTTCCAGATCCTGAAGCTCGACCTGTAAGTCGACATCTGGAAATATCAGATACCAGCTCAGCATCTGAAGCAGAAACTGAAACGATCAGAGTTCCAGATCTTGAAGCTCGACCTGTAAGTCAACATCTGGAAGAAACAGGTACCAGTTTGACAACTGAAGAAGAAACTGAAACGATCAGAGTTCCAGATCTTGAAGCTCGACCTGTAAGTCGACATCTGGAGATATCGGATACCAGTTCGGCATCTGAAACAGACCAACCTGAATCCAGTGAAAGACAAAAGGAAAAATCAGGAAACAAAAGAACTGATATTGAAACTGGAGAAACAGAATGAAGAAACAGCGACAGTGAACAACCAAGTACAAGCTTTGGGAAAATTCCTCCAGAGATCGTTGAGGTAACTGAAGAAAATTTAGATTCAGATAGAGAGATTGGGGAAAGTGCGGAAGAAATACGAGGAATAGTAGGGTCAGAACTACAAGCAGAAGAAACACAGGGAAATTTAGATTCAGATAGAGAGATTGGGGAAATTGCGGAAGAAAAACGAAGAGGGTTAGAATCGAATTTTCAAATAGAAGAATCACAAGAAGATTCGGATTCAGACAAAGAGACTGAGATCATAAAGTTCAAAGTTAGAGGAAGTGAAGTGAGGTCTGAGACAGAATCTGAAGAAAGTGAAGAGGAAAGAAAGCAAAGAATAGGACCAAGAAAAAGAACTTGCAGAGCAGAACGAGAAGAAAAAGAATGTGAACTGAAAAGGCCAAGAAAAGGAGACAATTGGCCCATCAAAATTAAAAGACTGAGATATAAAATAATAAATTTGAACAAAGATAATGCGGAACAAGTAAATGAAATAACAAGTCAAAAGGGACAAAGAAAACCAAGTGAAAGACAGTTGCAGAGACCAAAAAGAGTGAAAAGACCTAACTTGAAATATAAGTCACCTGAATGGCTATACATAGCACTGACCGACATTAAAGAAGTGGATAGCAGTCACGAAATCCCAGACAAAGACTGTGAACAAGTGGGTGAGAGTGAATCGCACCAGACCTGAAAGACAAAGAAAGAAAACCGGACTGGACACATAAACTGGAAAAGACAAGAAAAGTTCTAAAAAGAACTAAAAGAGCACCAAAAGAGACTGTTTAAAGGGTAGAGCGGCTGAAAAGTCATTTTGAGGTGTGGAAACACATTTTCTGTACATATAACTAGATAGTAATACAACATGGTAGGCACTGAGAATAGAAGATCTAGATGTGAGTTTTTACGTAGATGGTGTAGGATGTGTTTTTATTGTACAGGTTTGCTAATGCTTATCTGGTTTATTTTAGCAATAATAATTCCACTTAGGTTAGTTGTAGAAAATACATCTGTAATAGTGAATGACACGAATAGTGACAAGAAAGCTAACATAAAGAACACTGCAACATTAGTGGATAATACTGATTTTCATAGGGGTAAGTCAATAACTGATTTCTCCAAGAATGTCTTCACGAAACTTTTATACGAATATGTGGAGACAATGGATGTGAGAGATTGTTATGTCTGTATGCAGTTACCCACGTCTGTAACAGAAGGTGTGACATATCATCACCTTCCTTTGACGTATGGAATAACTTGTAGCGTTTTAGCTAGCTTATTTTATAAAACAGGTAGATTAGAGTATTACTAAACTGACATAGATGCTGTTTTTGCTAAAATTCCCGTAATCCCTGAATTAAATAAGGTAAAAGTTGCAAAGGTTTTTGGAGAGTTTTTCTTAGAAACAAAAGAATTAACATTAGAATATACATTTAGACATAATCTTACTTGTGAGTTAAGAAAAGAAGAAAAGATTTTCTTAGACATGGTAGAAGACAGAAGAATTAAGTTTCAAAGAAAGCTAGCAGGAGAAAAGACAAAAACCCCACCTTGGGAGTTTGAAGAGAGAAGTTATGACAAAGGTGAAACAAATGCAGCTATGGTTCTAGATTGGCCCCAACAGGGAAAATTGTGTATTAGTAGAGATAAAAATATGTATGATAACTATTTCGTGGGTTCTAGTGAGTGCCGAGATACAAACAAAATTCTAGGGGGATGGGGATTTAAAGGAGGAAAAGATCCAGTATTTCCAGGGATCTATTATATTTGCGGAAATAGAGCTTATTATAGGTTGCCAGACCATTGGTATGAAACATGCTATCTAGGCCTGATCTTTCCAAAGATTTTTCACGTAGAAAGAGGAACGAAAGGAATTCACGAGATAGGTAAACCATTAACCCGTAGGAGGAGGGAAAGCTTCTCAGAAATAATAGGTGACATTTTTGGAGCATTGATACCAGCAGTGGGTATATCTTTGAATGCATACAAGATTCGGAAATTGTCTACAGTAGTGGATTTTATCAACGAATACTGCTGGAGGGTTCTTGATGGTAAATACCGAAATGGTTGCCATGAGAGCTATGGTAATGCAAAATCGACTTGCCCTTGACATTCTTTTGGCAAAAGAGGGTGGAGTCTGTGGAATGCTGAAGGTACAACATTGTTGCACTTACATTCCAGACAAAAGTGAGAATATACAGAAGTATATAAAGAACATTACTGATTTG
This sequence comes from Calotriton arnoldi, assembly GCA_963921515.1. NCBI lineage: Eukaryota > Metazoa > Chordata > Amphibia > Caudata > Salamandridae > Calotriton > Calotriton arnoldi. Next base: position 707,002 of record CAWUFW010007730.1, read on the forward strand.
CACAAATAAATTGCCCCACTGGAGGTTGAAGGTGTTTGGGAGAGACTTGGTAAGAGTTTTTCCTCAATGAAGAAATGGTTCACAGAAATAGGTAGTTCTCTTATTGGGAAAATACTAATGCCAGTCACAGTAATAATAATAATAATGCTATTATTGAGATTAGCATATGTGTGTATTAAAAGATGAAAAAGACAAAATAGAGTAAAAAGAGAAAATGAGAAAAATAAAGAAAGAGAACGGGAGATGGGAGAGATAGAATTGGAAGAGTTAAAAGAGAACATGTATAAAAGATCTAAAAGACAAGATGAAAAGAACACGGTTGTTTAAACTAACAAATGCAAGTGGACAAGAAACATTTATCTGATAAATGTTTGTAGGGATAGGTTTTTGTGGTGATGTAAAAAATCACCAAAGGGGGGAATTGATGGAGCAGGGTAAACGAAATAATGTTGTACCCCTTGGAAATTAATGACCTCTTAATAATTAATAATACTAACCGTTTGAAATGCATGTATTTAACCAACAAATGCACCTTTTTAGTAAACACTACACGTGCGTAATATGCTGATTTGTGCAAAACCTAATTTACTTACAAATGTGAAGTTAATTAACCTTAGTATTGTGATTTGCGTATTGATTAGAGTAAAATTGCATGATTTGTGTTGCGTAGTAAATTTGTATTGTGGCAAAGAATGCAGATGGTAAGTAAAATGGCTTTAAATGTTGCTTCTGCTAGGTAACACCTAACACGGGTCTTTAGAATGGCGGGTGGTAAACAGAAAGGCTTATTTTCTTTGTTTTAATTTCGGTTGTGTTTGTTCTTATGATAGTTCGTTCGGGCCTGCTAGGCCATGCTTCGAAAAAGGCTGCTGGAAAGAATGAGATCACGTGAGATGACTAATATAGCCTCTGCGCAGAAGCAATAAAGAAGTTCAAGTCACGTGAATGCGGCCTGTGCCCGGAGTGAGAGATGTCAAGGTCAATCCAACCTACACTGAAGAATGTGCCAAGAGATTCAGCATGTATTCCTGGGAATGGATGGGAAAGAACCGAGTGACAATGGATGAACTAAAATGTGACCATCAAAGTTCGCTACAAAATGAAAGGACAAGTTGGACTACTTTTGACCCCAGAGTCATGAGACTTGTTGTGTGTTTTATTGTCCCCAAACCAGTTTGAACAAGGAGGGCGATGAGGTGACCATCACCACCCCTCTAATGGACCAATTAGCGTGATTCTTGCCCCTAAGGATTGCAACTTTTATGTGTAGTAAGCCAGAGAATAGGGTATAAGAGAGTCTGCTCTTACGTGGGTTGGTGGCTGTTGCTATTGGTGTTATTGCCATGCCGCTTCTTTATTTTTCATTTTTCCACCTTGATGCTGCGAAAGACTCTGTCATTTTGGATTTTGAACTTTGACTGGGGAAGGAACGAGATCGTTGCGGGAATTCTGCCCGGGAGGTGCGTCCGAGGAGGTTAGCGGGACAGTTAGTCAGTTTGGGAGTCCTATTCTGTGATCTGCGGTTTATTTTCCTTTGGTGAACCATTCTGGTCATCACCCCATGGCCGAGAGTAATGCATAATTTTCACTTTTCCTAAACCTTTCTTAAATGTTTATTGATATATTAAATGTGTTTGTTTAATAAAGAATTTCACTTATTTGATTGAAGAATTTAGATAAAATTATATTCTAACATTAAAATGAGTCTGTGGTTCTTTAATAAAATTATGATTTATAAATGTTAAAGGTGTTAATTGTGATTGAGCTGGTCTTAATCACCATCAACTTATTCTACTAGTTGGTCCATCGACCGAATAGCGGAGTACCTTGATGTTTAGAACCAACAGAATCCAAAGTTAATGTATATAATGTATGAATTATTATTCTGTCGAATTTAACAAGGTATCCCGTTCGTCCAGCAGCACATTCTCCTTAGCGTATAATCCAGAGATTGAATGAATGTATGTATGCGGTGTCATGGGCCCCACCGACATAAGTTTTAAATAACAATAGGTTGTGTAAGTGTTTTACCTGGATTGGTGTCCTAAGGAGAAATTTATATTAGCCGCTCTGGATCAACTGTGTCCCAGACAACCTGGATACCGGGCACGAGCCTAATCGGCAGTGATAAAAGATCAGAATCTGTTATCATTGATAATTACGGCAATGTATATACTGCTGTACACAGGTCTGTATAAAAGATATAAATGCTTAATTTTCATCCGTTTCTGTTCTACTGTCCAATTTAAGGGAGGAGGTTTAAAGTCAGGAAACTTTATTAGAAGACTTACCGTAGCATGGTCTCTACAGATATTGCATGTACAAATGACAAGAGAGTGAGGCAAAGTGACCCTGAAATGATAAAGTAAACCTTGAGTAAACATAAGGTGGATTTGATAAACGAGTGAACTGTCTTCCAACTGGAAGGTGTTAATTTTATTCCAATTCGTGGTGGGGGATGGAGTATTCAGACTAATCTACAGCGGGGCCCTGCACCATATTGAATGCACCTCCTTCCCTATATAATAAATGAATTGAGAAAAGTGGCCATTTGGAGGGCAAGATTAGATCAGATGGTGGGTTCCACCACATCAGGTCCAAAAATTAATAGATACAGAGTAGCGCTTTGCTATGTGTACATGAGAGAATGACTAAACAGCCACACCAAACGGATACAGATCTGGCAATAATGTCAGCAGGATTAACAATCAAAGCAACAACACCACAAGGACTGCAGTGTGCACCAAACTACATCAGTCCAAGGTCCTGTTAGAATTTATGTCTACTTTAGCAGACCATAACTGGGTTATGTTTGACTAAGTTCAAGTGACAATTATAAATGTTACCAGTACTCCTCGAGGCCAGTATAGACCCATATTACACAGCTACCAGTTATGTATTTTTTCTCTCTCTTTCTGAGAGATTTTTAAAGCCCTGTACAGCTATCAGCATGGACTCATCCTGCAAACTACTGAAGGGATATAGAGCGCTATACATTTTCAAACACACTCAAGCCGAATTCCGAATATAAATTCTCTATGTTCTGCTTCCATGCTACTCCTTGCTACCTGCAAGCATCATAAATTATTTTACTTAAGTATGAAAATGTAATTACAATTTCAGGGAATAATACAGAATATACAAAACAAACTTACTGTTGCATCTTGAATGTTTCCTTGTTCCAAAATAATAGCAAGACCTTCTTCTGTTTTTACCATCTGAACATCTTGTTGGTTTCTGGGCTTTCTTTTTTCTGGTTTAGTGTGGCTTGTTAATGTTGGCACAGTTTGCAACTGTCGCCCACCTCCAAAGTGTTTTTTCAATGCACAGGTAAAGGCATCCACTGTTTCCTGACATTTATCAACAAAATGTATGTGATGCAGGCAGCTTTTCCAGTTACGAGCTTCCATGTGTTCCTTTAATGAAACAACAATACAATTCACACAGTGGTCTAACGGGAAACCAAAAATGCCAGAGCTAATTGCAGGGATTCCAATGGATTTGTGTTTATACAACTCTGCAAGCTCAAGACTTCCTTTAATACACCTTTTCAACAAGCTCTCAGCAGAAGCTGGGGTACATTCATGCCAATGGGGCCCAACTGCGTGAATGACCTGTTTGCAGGGTAAATTCCCGGCAGGTGTTATCACTACATCCCCGGGCTTCAGTTTTCCTTGACTCTCAATAATATTGTCACTTTCAGTTTGCAGTTGTGGGCCTGCAGCTTTCAAGAGTGCTTGGGCCACACCTCCAATATGTTTCAGGTCTTCATTTGAAGCATTCACCAGCACATCAACAGGGTGTTTGGGCAGGTCATCTTTGTAAACTCCTACAACTATTCCCTCTTGCAGGTTGACATGGTAGCTGGGAAGTCCTGCCTCCACCTCAGAATACTCTTCGCATTCCTCTCCATTTTTTGCCAACCTCACGTAACAGTTGAATTTTTGTTTCACTGTAATAAACCACGTCTCCTCCAATTTTTGGGAGATTTTCTTGGCTCCTGGTTTGTTAATGGAGAGGACTTTTGAATGCAGTGAAGACAAGACTTGTTGAACCACCCCGGCCATCAGCTGCACATCTCTCCGTGGACCAGACAATGAAAGGTGTCTCTTCATAGTTTGACGGTTAAAATCAATTTTGATGTTTTTTTTCTGAATTTCAAGCAACATTTGCTTTTTCTCCTCTTGCAGAAACTGTGCCACCAACTCACACCCAAGAGGGATGGATTTCTCAATTTGAGTGTTCTCGTCAATGAAATTAGAAACCTGACGATAGACTTCCGTTACCGCCACTGAATATCCAATGATGACAACTCTATTTTCTTCAATCTCAATTAATACAGTTGGCCTCTCTGAATTGAAGGTATCCAATAAACTACTTCTTAGCGTATGCCATTCGTTCATTTCGATTACAGAGCTGTCTTCAAGATCAACCCATTTGTATATTATAGACTCTTTGATTTGTTTTTCAGCTTTTTCTATAGCCTTTAGCGAGCTCCCTTTCAACAAAACCATTTTGCCCTCGGTCTTACAAACAGCATTGATTTTTTTATCTGTTAGCAAGATGTAGGAAAGATCCTCATTATCAACCTGCTGAATAAAGTGCAAAACGTGAGGGTTAACATTAATTATTTTTTGTTTTAAAGCTCGCTCCCATTCAAGTATCTTACTTTTGGCAGCAAACACCTCTCCTGGAAGGCCAACAAAATTAATGCTGCTTGCTGAAGCCTCATATGTCAGTTCCATTTCTGGGAAGGTCTTGTGGATATCCTCTTCTAATTTGTCACAGCACAGTATTGCGTACTCTGATGGCGAGACACGCAAGTGTTCACAGGTACTTTGAGCTTTCCTTTCAGTTTCTTTTGTGGTCTTTTGTAAAATTTCCTTGAATCGCAAGTCCATCTGCACAACGTTTTCCACAATTCCTGCCAGACCAACTTTGTTACTGCTGACATCAGGTATGATAAAAACTTCAACTCCCACTGCACTAGTCACTTTCTCTTTCACAACCTCCCAGATCTCTGGATTCACTGTGTGCTCAATGGCTCTAAATTTTTCCATCATGTTTGAGAACTTCTTGGGAACCTCTTCGTTCCATGTTTTAACAAGTTTAGCGAGAATCTTCCTCTGCTTTAATAAGGAAGCTACAGGGGCAAGAATGACCTCTTTGCGGGGAGTTCCTGAGTGAGGCCATGTTAGTTGACAGTATGAATCCAACATTTCCTTATTTATGTCTTGCAATGATTTCTTGTCCTTCTGAAGATACCGCCATAGATACGGATTTATAGGTAATCGAATGAATTCAGGAAGTTTCATGACTGGTCTTTCCTTTCCATATAAAGCAGAGTCCAATGTGAGGTAGTAGGGATAGACAGACAATTCTTTTCTTTCACGATATGTGGTTCTGCCAAGACTGTGGTAATCACTATAGAAAGAAAAAAATAAATATCAATATTTTACTCAAGTTGTGCAAGAGGATAACTCATTTTATGCTTCACAGAATATTCAACATCGTGTCTCCAATTACAAGTAAGGAAGTGTTACTTGCCCTGTAAGCATCTATTCATAGGTGTAGTACCATAGATTCGTATGTGCTTAGCATATCCTGCCATCTAGTGGTAGGCTCCAATGGTTGCAAGTTGCTTTTCTTCGAAGAAGTCTTTGAGTCACGAGGTATTGTGACGACTCCTCCATTGTGTATTGCGCATTTTTCTCAGCTCCTTTGTTAGATTGTTTTTGGCTCATCGGGTGAGCTTTAGAAAGGAGCAATATAGTGATAGAAAAGAAGAAACATGCGAGTAAAATTAAGTACAGTAAGTAATAAAAATGTTAGATCGTTTTTGGCTCATCGGGTGAACTTTAAAAAGGAGTAATATAGGTATAGAAAAGAAAAAACATGCGAGTAAAATTAAGTACAGTAAATAATATGTTAGATAGATAAGAAAATACTTCAACGAATAGCCTCCAGGGAGGAGGGTGGGTGCATATGAATCTACGGCACACCACGCTATAAATAGATGCTTACAGGGTAAGTGACATATTCCATTCATAGCATGTGTTGGCCAAAGATACATTTGCTTAGCATCGAATGTAAAGCAGTGCTCCCCTAAGGGGTGGCTAGCGATTGTTTGATGTAGATGTTTGAAAGAGTTCTTAGTACAGCTTTACCTATTCTAGCTTGTTAATTGGCTAAGACATCAACACAATAGTGTTTTGTAAATGTATGTGGGTTATTCCATGTAGCTGCTTTATAAATATCCTCTATTGGGATGTTTCCTAAGAAATCCATTGTGGCTCCTTTTTATGTGTGGAATGAGCTCTTGGGGGTACTGTAAGTATCTTTTTGCTTTGCGGTAACAACTTTGAATGTATCTAATTATCTATCTGGCAATTCCTGCTTTGGATATGGAGGAGCCCTGTCATGGCTTTGTAAATGCAACAAAGAGTTGTTGTGGTTTCCTAAAGGGTTTGATTCTCTCCATGTAGAACACTAGAGCCCTCTTAACATGTAGTGTATGCAGGGCTTTTTCCGCTACTGAGTCTGGTTTAAGGAAGAAAACTGGTAGCTCTATAGTTTGGTTTGTCTGAAAGGCTGACACTACATTTGATTGAAACTTTGGGTTGGTACGGAGTACCAATTATGCAGGAAATATTTGAAAGAATGGTTCTTCTAAGGTAAGTGCTTGGAGTTCACTTGTCCTCCTTAGAGAAGTTATAGCCACTAGGAAAGCAACTTTCCATGTGAGGAATTGAAGTTCACAGGAATGAAGTGGCTCAAATGGTGGACCCATAAGTCTAGTGAGGGCAATGTTAAGGTTCCAGACTGGGGATGGAGGAATGGAAGGTGGCATGGTTCTTTTTAGTCCTTCCATAAAGGCTTTAATCACTGGTATTTTAAAGAGTGATGTGTTGCCTGTTTTGCATGTAAGCCACTAAGTCTGCTAAGTGTAATCTGACAGCTGTATAAGCGAGTTCTGCTTGCTGTAGCTGGAATAGATAAACATTGATGTCTTGTACTGTTGGTGATAAAGGTTGGATTTATTTATTTAAACAGTAATGGACAAATCTTTTCCATTTTGCTGCATAGCATGCTCTTGTAGTTGGTATACGTGCTTGTTTAGGTATATCCACACAGTCTTGTGGTAAATTAAGGTGCCCAAATTCTAGGATCTTGGGAGCCAGTTCGCTAGATTGAGCTGTTTGGGATTTGGATGCATCACTCTCCCATGATCCTGTGTTAGGAGATATGGCCAAAGAGGTAGTTTTTCGTGTGGCACTACAGATAGTTGCAGTAGTGTTGTGGCCCATGCCTGCCGTGCCCATGTTGAGGCTATTAGGATCAGTGTAAAGGATGTTTGTGTAAGCTTTTACACCCCATCTGGAATTAGTGGAAGAGGGGGGAAAAGCGTATGCAAATATCCCTGACCAGTTCATTCATAGGGCATTGCCTTTGGAGTGTTGGTGAGGAAACTTGGAGGCGAAGCTTTGTCATTTGGCATTGTGGTGAGTGGCAGATAGGTCTATCTCCGGGGTTCCCCACTGTTTGAAATAGGAGTGTAGGAGTGGTATATTGATTTCCCACTTGTGCACTTGTTGGTAAGTTCTGCTGAGCATATCTGCAAAGTCGCTGTCCACCCCTGGTAGGTATTCTGCTAAGAGGTAGATTTTGTGAAATGTCACCCAGAGCCAGATGCGCTCTGCTAGAAGGGATAGCTGTGATGAGTGTGTCCCCTCTGTTTTTGAATACAGTGCATTACAGTCATGTTGTCTGTACATATTATTACTAACTTGTTGTGAAGATGACTGTGAAAAGCTTTTAGAGCTAGTTGAATTGCTAGAAGCTCCAGATGAGTGATCTGAAAATATTCTTGATGCATTGACCATAGACCATGTATTGTAAGGGTTTGCAAATATCAGTGGCGGCTGGTGACATTTGAAAGTGGCGAGGCAGAAAAGTTTGGTATGATTTATATGTAGTGAGCGATGGGGGCAAGCTTAATGGACAAACGTGGGGTCAAGGATAGATCCTCCTCCAAAGAAAAAATTGAAAAAAGATTGACAAATGGTGCATTTTAAAGCAAATTAATTTATTGATAAAGCAAGGCTAATAAAGCAGTGGGAACGTATAGTTTTTAAATATTAAACACATAAAAAACTTCCCTATATCTTACTGCATTAATATGTTCAACAGTTACTGTAATGTGCAAATTGTACGACGCGACAACTTCAGCCTTTTAAAGTGTGTGCTTGCCCAGTGTCTAGCACTGCATGCAGCATCAACTTTAGAAGAAAATAATCTAACCAAGCTTCGGGAAGGACCCACAGCTGCTGATTGCAATCAGTCATATAGAAATATGTGAAGACAGGTCTCTAAATGGGATGAAAATCTGTTGACTCTAAAAGGGAACACGTAAAATAAATTTCTGTGATTCCCATAGTGTGCTACTCGACCAGTATTTTGGTTTCTCTCTGAGATGTAATTGCATCCAATTATGTGCGCTTTATGTTAGAAACATATGTCCTTTTTCTCTGCACATCTTGTCCATCTGCACATCTTCAACCACCTCTCTTCCCTCTTCAGCTCCCTCTTTTCACTCTTCCCGAATGCACTTCCTTGCATCTCCCTCACTTTACCACTTCCAAACATACACTGCACTCACTCACATTTAAGCAATTTAATTACTTTTGTCCTGTAATTATTTTGCCATCTGTGCACCCCCTTAACACACATTTTCACAAAATTGCAATTACAACTAGAATACATGACCATTGTTCTGTGTGCTCTGCAGAGAGGCCAACCCACTAACAGGCACTTTGCTTTGGCTTCAACGCCAGCGCTCTCAATCAAAGCCCCTCATAAACACCTGCACAGCTCAAAGTATGCATGGAAAAAAAATACAGAAAGAAACACAACATGATTAAATAGCTAACTCTGAGGGAGGCAAGATTAAGTAAAACTTGAAATATGAGAGGAACTAAATAGCTGACATGCATTGCCTTAACGTTTTTAACACTCATTGTTCGTAAATCAATCCATGTCTTTGGCATTAATGCTGTTAAGGGCATGTCACTGGCGTGTGAGACAGGGTAATGCAGGCTGAAGGGCCATGGTTCGGACTACTATGATCGCTAATGTCTGCCTTTATCTTGTAAATCAAATTTAAAAAAACTACACACAATGCTTTTGTTTTCAGAGTATTATTTCATCAAAGCTTGGGAACATAAAAATGTGGCATTAATACCATGTTATTGTTAAAGTCTGCATTGCATGCTCTGGTCTGGAGACTAAGAAACATGGCCATGCACCTGCAGGGATGTAGTACTTGCAGTGAGGCATGCAGCTGATTTAAAGACACTCTGCCGGCAGACTGCATTAGAACTGCAATACATTTATAACTAATGAGCCAACATAGCTCAGCTGGACTGAAGAGACTTTAAGGTGCACAGCATGTACTTCTCTGCAGGACTCGGTACTCAGGGCCAGTTTTAATGTCATACAGCAGATAACGGTCTACTGTAAGCACATTTCTCTCGCAACAAGAACCCTGGCCTGCTCGTCTTTTGGATCCATTTCGCGGGGGAGCAAATGCAGCAGCTCCACCTCTAACGGGGCCAGCGACCTGCAACCAGAGCCTGGGGGTGTCACAGTGGGGGAGGTTAGCATGGCGAGGGATCTCAGCACAACATGTATAACAGAAGATTAGCATTCTAACACTTACTGTTACGGAGAACAAGGCACTAAAACACACGTGCCTGCATCCACTCCTACGTGTGACGAATGGGAAAGGGTGGGATCTATGCCTGGGAATGACGGAGAGCTGCTCTCACGCAGGGACAGAGACTCCAACGCATGAAACCATGATGATAAAAGCATCACTGCCCTATAGTGGATACTGCCATAGACTACAATGGCAATTATTCATTATGAAGGGCTTTAGAACAGTAAGTCTTACGTCGTGCATCACAGTGCAGAAAGTTGATTTACTGCCTGGCTTCCCTATCCTGCTTCAGAGCGAGGCGGGGCAGGTAGCCTGGGACACACAGCCCAGACTCAAATACATCAATTTGTTTAGAGATACAATCTTATCTCTAAATAAGTCGATCTATTTAATATTTGTACAGGAATGTGAAGGAATATCAGGGGGGCGCAGCCCAGGGCCCTAATGGAGAATCCGCCCCAGGCAAATATGCTCCCCACCCCTGAAGGGATGCATCTGTCATAATGGTATTCTGTGGAATTGGGGCTTTGAAGTGCCGACGCTGCAACAGATTGTTAGTATTCCACCACTGCAGAGAGCGATGGGTCGCTGGCCCTACCAACACTAGATCTTGTAGATGCCCCTCAGCTTTAGACCATTGTGACTGGAGTGCATTGAAGGGGACACATATGTAGGTGAGCATTTGGTACTATGGCTATACATGACACCATCATTCCTAGAAAGCTCATGACTGTTTTTACTGGGAGCCGAGTTTGTGGTTTAAACAGAGGTAATGCTAGTTTGAATTTTAGTACTCTTTCTGGACTGGGATACCCTTTGTCTGTGACTGAGTTTAGTATTATGCATAGGAAGGGTTGCACCTATACAGTTTGCAGGTGAGACCTTGGAATATTGAGAGAAAACTCCTATTTGTGTAGAAGGTTAATTACCTGTTGAGTGTAATAAAAACATTGCTGTTTGGTTGATGAGCCAGTCGTCTAGATAGGGGTAAATATGTATGCCTCCCCTTCCTAGATGAGGTGTACCACCGCAAGGAATTTGGTAAAGGCCCTTGTGGCTGTAGTTATCCCGAATGGTATGACCTTGAGCTGATAGTACTGCCCGTTGATTTGGAAAATGAGATAGCGGTGGTGAGCTGGATGTATGGGGATATGGAAATAGACATCTTTGAGGTCAAATGCTGTCATTAAATCTCCTTGTTGTGGCAATGGTATCACTTCTTGTAGTGTGACGATGTAGAAGTGTTTTGAGGAGATGTAACTGTTGAAAGGTCCTAGCTTCAAAATTTGCCTTCACGTCTTGTCCTTTTTGGGAATGAGGAAATATACGCAGTATACTCCATGGCCCTGATTTTGTTTTGGGACTATTTCTATAGCTCCCTTTTGAAGGAGAGTTTGAACTTCGTCCTGCAGTAGTGTAAGATGTTGTATTGGCATGTTTTGCAACCTTGGTGGTATTGTAGGAGGTGTGTTCTTGAGTTGTAAACAATGCCCGCCCTTGATTATAGAGAGGACCCACTGATCTGTGGTGATGTTTGACCACTGATGGTGGTATTGTTGTAGCCGTCCCCCGACTGGTGTAATATGTTGCGGGGGGAGACTTAGGTGGTCACTGTTTTAGAGGTGTGGGAGTTTTCGCTGTGGATCCAACTCCTCGTCCTCTTTTGTTTCTAAAGTGTGACCCATAGTATGTACCTCTTGAAAATTGTGCTTGATAGGAACCTTGTTGTTTTTGGCCGTTGCCGGAGTCAGTGGATGTACCTGCTCTTGCTGCCCCTCTATACTGGCCCCTGCGAAAGGAACCTCTGTGTTAGAAAGTTTGGAGGGCTCCCTTTCGACCCTGCTGTCGATGTCGTTGTATGGTGTTTCAAGGCCGATGGCTTGCCTGTGTGCTTCGGCACCAAAGGTTGTTTCGGGTCCGATGTCTGTTGCTTTGGCTCAGATACTTTGTGTTGTTTCGGAGGTGCCGAACCAGATCCTTTCGGTGCTGGTACTGAGGAGCATTTTAGGTGCCAGTATCCCCATGCATATATTTGTCTATTACAAGTTAATCCCTACAGAACTGGGAATAATCACAGATCTGGTTTTGCTAGGGCAAATTCAGCACTGGATCCCAATTCGATGAGGTATACCGGTCCCACTTACCACCTGCTTTGAGGCAGGTGATAAATGGGAGGGGGGAAAGTGCTGGCGAGGGGTGACAGGATGGGGTGCAGAGGTTGTCAGTTGGCTGGGGAGAATTTGCTCTTGAAGAAGGAAAATGTTGCATACGTCCAACATACTTTAGGAGTGGACTCGGTGGGGGCCAGACAATGGGCTGCACTTGCAGCCAAAGCCTAAAGATATTTTAGTGACTGGGTTTTCTGGCCAGTAAAATCGAATCAGGTCCAGTGTACCTGCACCAGAGAAGTACAGGTGCAGGAACACTGATTAACGCCATAAGAAAGCGGAAAGAGTACTCCATGAAGCGAACAGAGCTGGATGAGAGATACACCCTAATAGGGCATAAGTGTAAGGTGGAAAGCCACATGCACAATCTTTCCAGTGTACAATAGAAAATCCCCTATAAAGGATACTAAAATACTATAAGTACACCCAGGAACGCCTTTGAGACATACAGAAGATGTTCCACGAGGAACAGGGAACAAGGCAATAGTGCATCAGCACAAAATACCATGATAATGTTTACTTGCATGAAGTCTGGAAAGAAGAAAAACCCCTATACTACCGGGGATTGAACCCCACTCAGGGCACAAAACAAAAAATGTACTACAATCCATCTTGACAGTATGAAAAAATAACACCTGCCGAAGACAGGAACGCCTCACCGGGTGCTACCCGAAGTTGGAATGGTTAAAAAGAAATGAAAGCCAGAAGTCTGCCAATGGCTCAATGGAAAGAAAGAAAAGCATCCCCCGACTAACTAAGTCCATGGGAAGCTAGGGAAGCAAGCCCGCTGGGAGGGCAGACGTACAGAGTAAACAGAATTAAGGGGCTGCACTGTCCCTACTGTCCTGAAACCGCTGTAATGCAGAGTCAACATGGGCGCTGAATAGAAGGGCACCATCAAAGGTCATGTCAATCAAGGTGTTTTGAACATCCTCCGAAAACTCAGAGGTGCGCAACCAGGCACACCAATGTAGTGCTACTGAAGAGGCCAAAGCCCAACCTACAGAATAAGTGGTATCCATACCACCTAAAATTATGAGTTTAGCTCCTTGTTGCCCATCCTACATTGACGGGGCATGATCGTTCCAGGTCTTATCTGGAAGAGGGGACAGCAGGCATGCCAATGAGTCCCACAATGTATGGGAGAAGCGTCCGATGGACGCAAGAAGTATTAAGGGATCGCAGTGCAGATCTGGTGGAGGAGAAAATATGCCTGTCACAAGTGTCTAGTCTTGTAGACTCTCTGTCTGGAGGTACAGTATGAAGAGAGTATATATTTTGGGTGACCGAAGCGGCCGTGGCCTGGAGGTGCCTGTGAAAAATAGAGTGATCCACAGGGGTCCGTGTATCGGGTTTAGCCCAAGCCGCCAACAAAATGTCAAATAGAGCTTCACTATAAGAAAGCACTGGCTCTACCCCTGTTTGGCCTTGATGGAGGACGCAAAGTAAGGGATCAGTCGTAATTCCCACAAAAGGAATTGTTAAATCCAAAACCACAAAGACTCATCTGAACATGTCAGCTAGAGAGGAGCTCGCCTCTATAGCGAGGCCAGGACGGGAAAGGAGCCCCGAGGCCGGGGAAGACTCCAAGCCACTGGCTTCACCCAACTGAGTCAGCCAGCTGTCCTCCATCGGAGGTTGGTCAGAGATGGGGAGGGGAAACCCCAAATCCCCTCCATCACCTCCAAAATCGTGTTCCTCAGAAGGAAAAACTGGAGGGGGCACCATAGAGAGTTGAGGAAAGGTGTCTGAGACAGACGCCTTCACCAGCGGTGCATCTGATACTGTCCGGCTCCAAAGTGGGGACGTCTTGGTGTCGGAAAGGGGAAGTCGCGTGGATCGGCGAAGGGCTGTGCACCGGATTGAAACTGATTTGAAATCCAAAGGCCGAACTGAGGCAGAGGGCGAACCTGCCAGCGTGGACACAGTCAAGGCACCACACACCTCCTTGGAGCCCAAGGGCGCTCCAGGGGAAGATGAAGACCCAAAAATAGTATGAAGAGAATTGTAATATTGTCGCATCTGGGTCAGAGTCACCCCGACTCCAGAGTAGGTGGGCAGGCGCGGAGTAGAATCGTGCACCGACTCTTCAACTGAAGATTGGGAGCAGGCTTTAAATGGCGAAGTCGGGGGTGCCACGACTTTGACCACCTGCGTCGTGACTTACCTAGGGACGTTGATGGAAAGTGACATCCATGGGAACGGCTCCTGGAGCAGGTCCGTGGTGGTCCGTTGATGGGCACCGAGGTCAACGGGAAGTCTTGGAAGACTGCGACATTCGCTCCACTAGGAGCTTCATTCGACGTTCTCTCAGGACCTTTGGGTGAAGTTGACGACAAGAGTCGCACTCATCGGAGTCATGGTGCTCCCCCAGGCACCACATGCAAATAGAGTGAGGGTCTGCTGCAGATATTTTTCGTCCACAGACCCACAAGGCTTGAACCTCAAGGACATGAGAGATTGTTTAAAAGCACACTGTTTCGTTCGATGAAAACGTCAAAGTAGGCCAAAAAAACTGCCTGAGGAACTGCTTACCGGATCCGCTTTGAAAGCGCAGAAAAGAAGAAACCGATGTCAGCGCATCCAGAAGGACATATATAGAATCCAGTGACATCACGTCCAGTGGTTGACGTCACTACGGAGTGGCACGACACCCTCTAGGTGGTACTGCTGAAAAAATGTTCCGGAACCAGTCTGGCGCCTGAGGAGAATTCAAACGTAAGGAATCTGCTGCTAGATGTCTTTATCAGATATTTGTATATAGCAAACCTAAATGATAATTAATGGAGTGCTTTGCATCACAAAACAAGAAAGCCTGAACAAGACCTGAGGAAGGATGGTGAAAAATATTTAGGGTGGAAGAAGACTAATAAACAAAGTTGACTAATTGCCCTGGTTACTGAGTCTGAAACAACTGAATGAACAGCGCAGTGTTGTGATACAAAATGATGGGAACCCTTTGCAAGCTATTGGCTTTAGTAATTAAACACCAGTTTGTAAAAGAGAAATGAAGGCATATAGGATAGGACTTCCCCGAGCAGTTTAAATTACTTAAGCTCCAATTCTAGCCATGGCTAGTGCCTACACCGCTGTCATACATAGGTAGGGGGTGGCTGTGTGGGTGCTTGTGTATGTGAGGTTATTCACATCTTTGTAGTCAAGATTGTTACAACAAACCTTTGAAAATCCATTGGTTATCGTCAATAGCTTCTGCTTTGTAAAAATTTGCACCAAAAATACTGTACAATATTCAGACTTTTATTCTACAAAATGAGGTTCTCGTTTGCGAAGTGAGAAAAATTACAAGGGGGCATTGAAAATGTTGTTTGCAACAAAAATAGGAATAAAAAAAGAAAAACTCCAAACCGAAATAGACCAAAATTAATAGGCAAGCAGTGCAAACGTTTATTCGGTAACTCAAAGCATGCATAGGTCATCTGTCAAGTTTTGAGGTAATTACCACTTTTTTAAATCTAATTGAGCATTATAGATACCCCACTGGACAAAAAGTGGTAATGTTTGTGAAAATAGCACGATGTGTCTGGCTAGAATCATTTGTATCAATTACAGCCAATCACTTTGTGGGATTTGGTAGAATGCAGCATCTGGTTTCCGCTGCATTACTATAATAATGTGTTTGTTATGTTTACATGCTTACTTTGTGGTCTTACCTCGTGCGTTATCCTCGGGGATTTGTTGTTTCAATTATCATTCCATGTTCGAGTCTGGCGCTCCGGGAGATCCTTACCACTGGCGGGGCAGTAGGTTGATGACATCCTGGCAGTGCACAGCACTGGACGTGGGCTACCTGTTTTCAATAAACTACTGCTTCATACTTACCTGCCTTCAAGTCTCTTCTTCCACAATTACGCAGATGTGAAAGGGTGTTGGAAAGGCCCAGTTAGTCCGATCTCTTCTCATCCTTTAACAGGTCAAAAACATAAAAGAGCATTTGCCCTCACACTACTATGGCCCGGCCAGGTGGTAGGACGTGACAGGAGAGGTGTAAAATATACCCTGGCCTCGAACAAAACAGGTTTGTGAGCAATAATCTTCAATAGCGTTGCTGAGCAACAGTGGGGGCATTTTGTTTAGCTGATTCTCCTCTCCAACTGGCCCCCACCGTGCCCCAGGACAGTGGTTGTTTTTACTGCCTCCCAGCCTTGCAGCAGGGCTAGGAATGATTAAGGAGGGTCCAACCTTGCATTTGCTAAGAGCAGGGAGAGTATTACTTTACCATGGAAACAGCTAACAGTTTCTATGGGTTTAACAGACAATTCCAGTCTTGACTAAGGACTAGACGTTCACGTGTCCCCCTTTACGGAAAGGTAGGGATATTTCGCTACCTTAAAAACAAAACAAAATCCACATGGCAGAGTTAACAGCTGCTGTTTAAGGTTAAGGAACAAGGAGGTTTGTTGCACCCCACTCTATTGCAGACCAAGGGTATAAAAGGTTGTGCTTTCCTCCTTCTTGCCTTCCCTAGGTACCAGCTTCATCTTGTGTGACCCTTCTTTTAAAGTCGAAGGAGAGAGGTGTATTTTTGAATATATATCTTTCATTGTTTTTTCACAACAAAGCCTACAAGTAAAACATGAGGAAATACAGCATTGCAGTATGTAGATAGAAACCAACCGTATGTGCAACACAGGCACATAAAGCCTATTTAAGAGGTTCACCGAGGCGTCCATTGTGGTTGTAGAATTGTAGCAATTGGAATGGAGCATGGAATGTGTGGAAGATTCCACACCAGGGCATTCGTGTTACGGAGGCTGTGGAATGGAAGCTGTGCCGCCCGACTCTCACCTGTTCCCTTTCTATAACAAGAATAAACTGGAATTCAAGGCGATAGCTGGTACTGTGGTCTGTGCGGCATACCAAGATTACAATTGGCGACGATTTAGTGGTCATCCACACGTGAGCAGAGGATGGAGGATTTGTGCAAAATTTAGATGGAAGCCGATGTATTGGATCTACGGGAAGTCGGCAGAAGCGAGTATGCCAGAATCACAGTCGTCGAGGAAGAAAAAACATTTTGAGGAGTTACCTTTGTAAGTAATGCGAGTCTGCCGTTAGGTGTAACCGCCGGTTGGCCGCATTTTTTCAAGCAGCGGCGGTGTTCCGATCCGGCATTGTTTTTTTTTAAATTAAATCTTTTTATTAAACAGTTGTGATGGTATATTGACAAATCATAAAGCCACACAGCAATGACATGTAAAAAACAGAATACTTGCGCAAGGTCACAAACAAGATCACTTAATAATATGACATGAGACAGTAAGAAAATCTCTATCCAAGACATTTTCCTGCAGTTCAATCGAGGGAGAAATGCATAGATCCCCACGGGACTTGTTCCAGTTCGCCCACTTATGATCCCATTTCGAGGGACAACCTCTGTGCTTAAACACATCCTTCTCGGCAATCATGGCATTATCCATATCATTGGCCCACTTTGAATGTTTAGGAAGATCCCCGGATCCCCACCCCTGAGCTATGTTCCGTTTAGCGAGGACAAACCCTAGTGATACCCATGTGCGCTCTGTATGAGTCAGGTCCGTGGCATCCCACACATTTATTAGACATAGTCGCGGGGAGTGAACGATGGCCTTCCCACACCCCCCCGCCAGTGTTGAGACTATTTTCCCCCAATAAGACTGAAGCTTTGGGCACTCCCAGATTATATGAAAGAAGGTACCCTCGGCAACGCATCCTCTGAGGCAACGAGGATCTGAGCGACTCCCCATCCTGACCAGTATGTGTGCTGACAGATATGTTCTATGTAGAATTTTCAGCTGTATAAGTCGTAAACGCATTGGGATGGCAACCTTCTGAGGGGAGGAAATGGCTTCTTGCCAGTCATCGTCCTCTAAATATCGTAGGTCCGTTTCCCACAGCTGTCGAAGACGTATCAATGGGTCGGGCTTGTTATTTATTAGTTTGCGGTAGGTGAGCAAGATCGCTTTACGTGTTAGGGGGTCCGTCAGAAGCCTATCCTCTAGCGGGGAGGCTTCAGGTATTGTCTCCCCGCTAGTAACAACAGTGGTGATTGCGTGTCGAATTTGGAGGTAGGAGAATGTCTCGGACTCAGCCAACTGGTATTCTTTTTGGAGATCAGCAAATGAGACCATAGCATTTCGTTTCCATAGGTCCCCCACTGAGGAGATACCAATCAGGTCCCACTTATCAAAGCCCGGGAATCTGCTCAATATACCAAGCTGTTCGGACTCCCACAGGGGTGTGAGCGATGTTAATTTCTTATACCAACCCAGTTTCTTTGTTGCACAGTGCCAAAGTGCCACCGTGTGTGCAGTGGGGCCGGTAAGGTGCTGTCTTTTGGGGCTAGAATATAGAGCGCGCTGGTATCCCCCCCTAGCCATTACCCATCTGTCCGTGCGGTATGCCGGCTCAGACGGTGGGGCAAAGACCCATTGATTGACCACCGCAAGCTGGGAGGCCCAATAGTATAGTTTCAGGTCTGGTAGCGCAATCCCCCCATCATCCCACCCTCTGGTCAGTTTATGTGCCGCTATGCGTGGGCATTTCCCCTCCCATAGAAGAGTCCTGACCTCGCGTTCCACGCTGATGAAATAGGCATCGGGGACCCTATGGGGGGTATTTTGTAGGACGTACAAGAAACGTGGGAGAGCCAGCATCTTATACAGTGCCGGTCTGCCAAGCAAAGTAAGAGGCAAGGACCTCCAATGGAGTACGTCTTTCCGGAACCTGGCCAATGGAGGTTGAAGATTAGCATCATAAAATGGGGCAGGGTGTGGAGTAATATAAATACCAAGATAGCGAAAGTCCTCAGTAGCGACTGTGATACTGATATTTTTGGGCAGCCGTGGTACAGGGCCCCGCAGCATGAATAAAACCGACTTTGTCCAATTAATGGTGTAGCCGGAGTGTGAGCTAAAAATTGTGAAGATGTGCAAAATTCTGTGAATTGAGGCCGAGGGAGCCGCCATGTATAGCAGGACTTCGTCAGCATAGAGGGAGATTCTATCCTCATGCTGCTCTGTCCACTTTAATCCTCTGATCATGGGGTCACCTCTGACCCAGGTCGCTAGTGGCTCCAACACTAGAGCAAATATAAGGGGTGACGGGGCAACCCTGCCTGGTTCCCCTCCCTAGACAGAAGCTGCGGGAGGTATGCTGGTTAACTACCACCTGCGCAGTAGGGCCCGTATATAATAGTTTGACCCACTGTATAAAGCGAAGACCAAACCCCAATCATTCGAGGAGAGCAAATAAATGGGGCCATTCGATAGTATCGAATGCCATTTTTGCATCCAGTGATAGCAATGCAGCGTCCTCTAGGATGGTATTAGTTCTCCCCATCACCCCATGGAGTCTGCGGAGGTTAAGAGCCGTATTGCGGCCGGGCATAAAGCCCGATTGGTCGGGGTGGACAAGCTGGTTTATAACTGGTAATAGACGATTGGCCAGTGCCTTGGCCAAGATTTTGACCTCAGCTGTCAACAGTGAGATAGGTCAATAGGATTCGCATCTCATCACCGCCTTGCCCGGCTTGTGTATGACAACTATGGATGCTAGCATCAATTCTGGGGGTAGAAACCCAGCCTGGTAGCTCTCTAGATACATAGCATGTAAAGCGGGCGTTATCTTGGAGGACACTAGTTTAAAAAGCTCTATTGGAAGCCCGTTAGGCCCCATAGCCTTGCCGGACCTAATGCCCCCAATGGCCGTCGCTAATTCCTCCTCGGTGAGATCACTCTCTAGGGCATTACGATCGTCCGGTGTAAGTGCAGCTACCGGAATGGTGGCCAGGAGGTCATGCGAGTCCTGCGGGGTGGTGTGAGTGGTTGAGGAGTATATGGAGACGAAGTAGGAGGCAAAGGCCTCAGCAATACACTGCGGGTCTGTCACTGATTCGCCAGCATCCGTCTCGATGAGGGGCACCCATCTCTGAGCAGTCTCTCGCCATTCTAACCATGCAAGCATTTTACCAGTGGCGTCGCCCAATTCATATATTCTGTGGAGAGTTACTTTACGTTTTGCCTTGGCCGACTCCGCCGCGAGTTGGCGATAGTCTAATTGTTTAATACTCAGAGTGTGGGTGAGCTGTGCATCGTCATGTGTTGCCACCTCGTCTTCTAATTCCCGGATTTCCTGCTCTAGGGTTTCTAGTCTGGCCATCCGTTCCTTCTTATGCCCGCATTAATGAGAGGGCCTGACCCTTAATTACTGCCCCAAAGGCTCCCCATATCGTGCAGTGGGACTGAACTGAGTGCGTGTTCTCAGCAAAGTAGTGATCAATACCCTCGATCAGGGCACTTCTAACCTGAGGGATCTTCAAGCTCCACGGGGTTATAGATAGGGTTAGGCAGCGGTGACCCTGTGGTATAGCTAACTGAGTCAGAACCGGGGAGTGGTCTGAGATACCTCGCGCTAGGAATTTAACATCAGTAAAGTAAGAGAGATCATCAGTATGTGTGAGTAAGTAATCGATTCTGGATTGGCTCCCATGGGCCCCGGAGTGAAAGGTAAAGTTCCGAGCCAAGGGGTTAAAATGGCGCCAAAGGTCTACAAGGCCAAAGGCCAGGAGAAAGTCCATCAGGGGGGAAGTATCCTGTGGGTCTGGTCGAGGGGGACGCCGGTCTAACTTACCGTCTACCGCTAGATTGAAGTCACCCCCTAATATCAGTGTGCCAGCTGGAAGGTCTAACAGAAGTTTACCCAGATCAGACAACGTGGATGTCTTCAGCGCTGGAGGGACATAAATTGAAAGAACATTAAGGGGCATTCCCTCCCACGTTCCCGATATGGCAGCGTATCTACCTAAGTCATCGGTCCAGGTATTGTGTATTATAAATGGACACTGTTTACGAGTGAGAATGCCCGTCCCCCTGGAACCGGATGTAAAACCGGCATGTACCACCAGCCTGTAGCCCCAACGATCTAATGCTTTACAGGTGTTACCAATGAGATGAGTCTCTTGTAATAGGACGATATCCGGGGCCTGTCGCTTGAGGTATTGAAGTACGACTTCTCTCTTTAGCTTGTCACCCAGTCCATTAACATTCCACGTGAGAATGCGGAGGGCTCTATTCACGTTACGTTCAGACATAGGGTATACATGTGAAGTGGGATCCTGCCTGTCCATGTCGCAAATGTGTGTGGCAAAGGCCGGTGCACCGAATCTGTGGGCCTTGAATGCAACAGAGTGTGGAATATATAGTGCATCGCCTCCATCACAATAAAATAACAACCAAAACAAACTAAACAACACCCCCCCAACACCCTATGCCCTCCCCCCACCCTGCCTCCCTGCACGACGGGCACAGAACCTCCCGCCACCCTAAATTTGCAGAGTGCCTTTCGCCCACGCTTGAAACTATGAGGAACGTGGTCCAACCCCACTCCCTAGGGCCATAATACGTTTTAGAACATTGCACCCCAAGCATTTGACCCCTTGTCATAACATGAAAACAAATCGAATGGCACCAAGTGGAAAAACCAACGATACCCCACCACAGGAAATAAGTATGGTCTCAACGCTGTAGGTAGCCACATCAAGTTAAACTCAGAACTGATATAAGACAGTTCCACACCCGGCCAACCTTGTGTCTATGGGGGCGGAGTGACATAGGCCATGCAGGCCGAAAACCTCTGTCACGTATCATCAATCCGCCAGTCTCTATTCTGTCGAGCCCTGTGTCATCAATTCACCACTCTGCGAAGATCCAGGCTTGCGGCTCGACCTGTCTCCACTGCCGGTGTCGCTAGTGGAATTGTGGTTGCGTTTGCCGACCGTTCGCCAGCCGTCGCGCCAGTGTCCTCAGGTCTGGTAAAGAACCACACTTTCCTTTCGGATTCAACATGCAGCTTTGCAGGGAACAGCATGGCGTACTTGAGGTCTTGGTCGCGCAATGCGCGCTTCACCTCCAGGAAACTACGCCGTTGTTTCTGCACTCGTAGTGTGAAGTCCAGAAAGAAAGAGATTTTACTGTTGTCTATGACAAGCGGTGGGACCGCTCTCGCTGTTTGGAGTATGACATCCCTGTCCCGGAAATTGAAAACTCTTGCCAAAAGAGGTCGAGGTGGCGCCCCAGGCTTGGGCCTTCCGCTTGGCACCCGGTGCGCCTGCTCGATGGAAAAATATTTGGATAACCCCCTGGGCTGGAGGTGCTTAAGTATTAACTCCTCTACAAAGATGTCCGCCGCCTGCCCTTCAGCGCATTCCGGCACTCCCACTATACGAACGTTGTTGCGGCGCATTCGGCCTTCATAGTCATCAAGTTGTCATTCAAGCACCTCCTGGGTAGTCTGAAGGTCGGCAACCTGGCGTTTGAGAAGGTCAGTATCGGTCTTTAAGTCCTTGGTCGTAGTTTCAACTTCGGTGATGCGTTCAGCCGTATTCCGCATGTCTGCTCTGATCAGGGAGACCTCGGAGGTGACAATATCAATACGGCCTTCCAGGGAGGTGCGTACTGTCGTTATACCAGTTAAAATGTCTTGCAACGTGGGGTCCGGTTGATCCCCACTGATTTTGGGGTTGGTTTGTGGCTCATCCTGGCCTTTCTGCAATGCATATTTTTCCAGCTTGGATTGGAGCGCTGCTCGTCCGCTGTGGCCACTCGCCATGATATAGCAGGTAGGTGGGATGAATTAATGGAGGGACCCGGCCGAACTAGCTACTTACCGCCGCCTGCGCAAGGGACAAGGCCCTCTCCGGCCTGTCGGGTTTCGCCAGTTGGGCCCGGCCCTATAGATGATGCAGTCTCTGAGGAGGAGCACACCAAGAGCGAGGGGGTCACTGATGAAGGACAGGTAGCCGTTCCTGCCGATCGAAGTGTAGCGCATACACCAAGCCTTGACTACATACAGGACTGCGACCTGGTTCCGGTAGGATGTAGAATGGTGCTCCCCCCCTCCTTGCAGATGTTGGGCGTCTCCGCCACCTACGTTGATGCTGCACGGAAGTTCAGCCAGGTCAAAACGTAGCTCTCACCCCCACCGCCAGAAGGGCCAAATGTCCGGTGCGTCCCAGGCCCCCCCCTCACAAGAGCAATGAGCGAATGCAGGCTCCGTTAGTATGTATATCACCAACTGCACAATCACAGCTCGTAGTGGCGTGGAGGCCCACTCACCAGTCCACGCCCTTCTCAGGGACTCGGTATCTTGTCGCTGTGACGCAGTAGGCTTTATCGCCGCCGCGGTATCCTCAGGCCTGTGTTTCGGGCCAAAGTACAATAACGGGGCCAATGATGCAATATTATATGAGGGCCCGTATAACTCTAGATGCGGAGGGGGGGCCCAGGCCAGCAAGCAAGTCAATTGGGGCTCTTCGGGCCTATCCAGCCGGCCCCAGTAGGCCCAAGTCCGTGGCTGCCACCGCAGATGTACACGCAGGCGGCAGCCAGCCCTCGGGGCGTATATGTGCACTGGCAGTTCGTCGTGAGGGCAGTGAGGAGGCAGGAAACTCACCAGCTCTGTCGCGGCCTATGTAGGCTCAGCGCGGTCCCTCCGTCACAGATGGTAGGCCCAGGGTTACACCGCAGCCGCGGCGTAAATTGCCCGGGCGCGGCGGAGAGCCTGTACGGCATGCACTGCGTCTACCGGCTCCGCGGCACTGGTCCGGCGGGCTCTCTCCGCCCAGGCGTCTTCAATAGGGGCAGTCTTCGGCACAGCGGACCGGCACGCTTCGGGGGACAGATGAGCTCCACAGCAGCCGTTTTCGTTCGGGGCAATAGTATAGATTCAGGATATTTAGGGAGTGGCGCGGAGGAGCGAAGCGAAGCTACCGTGCGGCCATTTCCCTCGGCAGTTGGCCACGCCCCCTGAACCGGCATTGTTGAGCGCGAGGGAAGAGTCAGCTGGCACGTCGTTGCGCGAGGTCGCACGGCTTGACTTTACGTGATGGCCATTTTAGGAATTAAACAGCGAAGGTCTGGCAACAGCAGGAACCCGTGTAGTCCTATCGCGTAGCAGCATTTGAGGAAGATTTCATTGCGCATACGGCAGCAGCATTACAGGGCGAAGGCCGTCTAAGGTATACTGCATCAAACGGACATGATACTGATGTAAAAGAGGAACAGGTGAGGAAGTTGTGGAGATTCTCCATTGTGCATTGGTGAAACTGTCTATGCTGGGTGTGGGCAGCTGTGTGTAGTTTGAGAGACATTAATTTATGGAACTGGGGGATTGTGCTCCTGAACAGAACATGGCTCAACAAAACTTTACTATCAGACCTCCACATGCATTTTGGGCATTTGGTTCAGAACCAGCTATGAAGTGAGTGGAGTTGAAGGACTATTTTGTGAATTACATTAAGGCAGTGGATGAGGCTGGTAAAATGAAGGTGGACCAAATGAAAAGGATCTTACTACAGTCTCTAGGGCCTGTTGGATTGAAAACATACACTTGCATGCCAAAGATAGCAACAAGTGGGGGTGTCAATGTTTTTGAGGCTGCTTTGAAGGATCTAGATAATTATTTCGCTCCGAAGGTATGCATAGGCATTGTGCGGTATACATTTTTTCAGAAGAAGCAGAACAAAGGGGAATTGGCGGATGAATATATAGCGGAGTTGAAGAAATTAGCTATTAACTGCAAGTTTGGAAATCTACATGACGATTTCATACGAGACCATGCAAGTAATTCTGCGATTCAAGAACGGCTATGGGTCAATGGAGATGCACCACTGGAGGAGGTTTTGTCAATTGTGCGGAAAGCGGAGATGTCGGCAAGGTGTGCGACGGAACGTAAACAATCGGAGAAGGATATAGGGAGTGTCTACAAACTACAGAACACGAATTACAGAGCTCAAGGCAGGGAGCAGAGAAGTATTACAAAGGAGAAAAGATTGGAGGAAAGAAGATGGTATCGTTGTGATAGTGGGGATCACTTGGCATTTAGTAAATATTGCCCTGCTGCGAGGCAAAAGTGCAGCAACTGTGGAGTAACAGGGCATTTTTCTAAGGTATGCAGGAGGAAGAAAGGTAATGTCAAATGTGTATTGGAAGGAGACAGTCCAGAAGGAAGCGAAGCAGAGATGGAGAACTTGAAATTGGACTGTGTCAAGAGTTTGCAAGGGAATTTTGTTCTTAATATCTCTGACTGCTCTACTAAAGGCAAACCAGTATGTGACATGTTGATAGATGGGGTTCCTATTAAAATATATGCAGATTCAGGACCTCCATTCACCATTGTGAATGAAGAAGTATGGAAGGAAAAGTTTGGGAGCAAAGTAGGATCGCAATCGAAACCTTCGGATGTGAACCCTGAGAGTTTCTCGGGAGAGAAAATTATTATGTTGGGTTTCAGGTGGTTAACATTTTCATTCAAGGATAGGTTGGCGAGAGGGAAACTCTATGTGGCAAAGCTTGGACCACCAGTTTTGGGATGGATGGACTAGAAAAATGTACATATCATTTTGGATCCTAACATTGAGGAAAAAGTATTGATTGTTGATGAGTGCAGTGTGATGGGTAATGTAATGGCGAAGGAGTTTCCAGAAGTGTTCAAGACACACTTAGGAGTGTTGAAAGGGTTTGAACATACTATTGTGCTAAAAAAGGACGCAGTACCGAAGGTGCACAAGGTGAGGGGGATTCCTATATTAATTAGAGATGAGGTGGCAAAGGAGCTGGATGGGTTGATTGAAAAGGATGTAATTGATGAGATGGAAAGTTCAGAATGGATTTCAGCAGTGGTGGTAGAGCGCAAGAACAATGGCAAGATCCGTCTAAGCATTGACTTGCGCCATTTGAATAACAACATTGTAATTACTAAACACAAAGCTAACAGTGACTGACCATAGGTTCTGCACCTCAATCCCTGTCACATTTAATTTAATGTCCTGTGCATCCTCTTCCAGCACTTGCCGCCGTTTAGCGCCACTGGAGACCAGAGAACACGATAATTCAAGTCTCGAATGACTAGTCATTTGAGATGGGATATAATTACGTACAAATCTTTATGGGGCTCACTTTCATGCACTTAGATGGGCATGACAGTGAATATACCTTTTCAAATTATCTTTCTTAAATGTTGGGATTTGTATAATATCAATATATGTTTTTAATGTGTGTTCTTTTGTGGGCTGTCTAGTGACGAACTACGTTTAGTGTGATTTTTGATGTAGTATGTCATGTGCCTTATATCTGTGCCCTAAAGGTATGATCTCTAGGGGACTCATAGGGATTGAAAAGATTTGTGTATGTATATATGTAAGTATGTGTTAGACCTGGCATCCTTGGCGTGGGTCTCCCTTCCATTTTTTGATGATGCCTCCAATGTTATTGATCTGTTTTTGCTGGCGTTAGATGCTTTGGGCACTGTGCCACTGCTATTCAGTGCCACAGTGCAAGTGCTCCCTATGACAAATTGTGTTATGTATTAGTGACTCCCTGATTGGATGATTGGTTTACTTGTCAGTCCCTAGTACAGTGCACTGAGTGTGCCCAGGGCTGGTAAATCCTTTGCTGCTGGTGGGCTTGCAGCACTGGTTGTGCCACCCACAGAAGCAGCCTGTAAAATGTGTCTAAGGCCTGACATTGCAGAGCCTGTGTGCAGTCTGGTACTGCCATGCTGACTGGGCAAGTGCACCCACTTGCCAGTCCCTAAACCTTCCTTTTCTTCATGTCAGACACCCCTATGGTAGGCCCAAGGGCAGGGTGCATTGTAGTATAAGGTAGGACATGCCCTGGTGTGTGTGGCATGTCCTAATAGTGAATTACAGCCATTTTCGTTTTTCACTATTGCAAGGCTACCTGTTCTCCATAGGCCAGAATGGGCAGTTTTGATTATTACACCTTATAATCCTAACTGACCCAGGGAACATGGTAGAAAAACGAATTTAGTATGCCTGAACTCAGAATGATAAAATACATCTTTTAGTGAAGTTGGTTTTAACATTCTGTGTTTGAAAATACCACTTTTAGAAAGTAGGTATTTTCTTGCCTAAACCTTCCAAGCCTGCCTCTGCTAGGTTGTGTATTCATTGTCTGGGTTTGTGAGTGACAGGGGCTGGGAAATTCCAGGAGACAGGGTGAGGCAGCCAGGGCTGAATAGAGAGATCTGCATCCAGAGTGGAGGGAGGAGTTGCACCTGGGTCTGAATAGGGCTGTGCCTGCCTTCCACAATGCTGGCTCCACCTCCTGCCGGGCGGCTGAGCACTCTGCCCCACATTCTGAAAGGAAAAGAAGGAGTCCTGTAAACAAAGTGCTCCAGGACTGACCAGAACTGGTTTTGGACTAGGCAAAGGCCTCTCTGCCTTCAGAGAACAAAGAGAAACTGTGTATAAAGGGGACCCAGACCCCTAGGAAATTAGATCACTTTGGGAAACAAGAAGAAACCTTTGCTGAGGAGAGGAACCAGAAGAAACTGAGGAGAGACTATCCCTAAGCTGAAGTGCTGCTTGGGGATTGGCCTGCAGTGGTTGCCTGACTGCCAAAGAAAGGAGAAAGGACTTTGTGTACTTTATTCAACTTGTAAGGATCTCCAAGGGCTTGAGAGAAGAGCTTGCCTCCTGCTGAAGTCTCAGGGACAACAGACTTCAACCCCCAGCTCCCCAAGAGTTCTTTGGAAGTGCCTGCTGCTGTTTTGGGCCTTCTGAGAGACTGCGTGTCACAAGGAGCTGGAAGCGCGACTCAAGAGGGAGAAGCGTGTCACCTTCGCAGCCGCTGCCGTCGCATCGTGGATGTCGCCGCTGTAGCGGTCGCATTGCACCGCATCTCAAGAAACGTCCCGCAACCCCGAAGAAGCGTGTCGCCGTCGCAGCTGCTGCCGTCGCATCGTGGATGTCGCCGCTGAAGCTGTCGCATTGCACCGCATCAAGAGAAGTGTCTCGCAACGAGGAAGAAGCGTGTCGCAGCCGCTGCCGTCGCATCGTAGATGTCGCCGCTGTAGCTGTCGCATTGCACCGCATCAAGAGAAGCGCCTCGCATCCACGGAGAAGCGTGCCGCCGTCGGAGCTGCTGCCGTCGCATCACGGAACAAGGGTGTCACCGCTGCAGCTGACGCATCGAGTCGAGACTTCTCGCAACATCGGAGAAGCGTGCCGCATCAGGAAGAACTTAACGTCTTTATTTCTTTGCACCGAATCTTTGCCGCATCTCCATCTCTGCAACACTTTCGTTGTAGAAGTGTGACGCATCGTAAGGTACATTGACTCAAAGTGTCGCATTTTAAGATCTGAAGAGAACTAAGCTAAACCTACCATTTTAAGTACAGTATTGTGGATTTTTGTCGTTTATGGTCTTGTGTTAAATCTATATAAAGAATACTTATTTTTGATATAAACCTTGTGTGGTGTCCATCTGTAGTGTTGTCACTAGATTACTGTATGTGTTCACAAATGCTTTACACACTGCCTCTGAGATAAGCCTGTCTGCTCGTGCCAAGCTACCAAGGGGGTGAGCAGGGGTTATTTTAGGAGTGTACCCCCCTACCCTGACTAGAGGCGAGGGTCCCTATTTGTCACAAGAACCTACCTGTGCCAACTAGAAACCCCCAAATCTAACAGTATGTAATGTCATTTTTACATGTTTTTATGTGTGGTGATTTATACTGTCTTTTATGTGATTGTTTCAGCCCTGATGAAGTTCCTAGTGTGACAGGAACGAACCGCGTTGGCTGATTTTAATTCATTTGCAACAATTTTCAATAATGAAAGAAGATGATGGACTGAAATTTGCCATATTGAATTCATTTCTGGTGCACCTTCCATTTTGAAGTAAACAACATTGTAATTGAAAGATTTCCCTTGCCGAAGTTCAATGAGATGGTGTCATCTCTCAAAGGAGCGACTTGGTTCTCCACCATAGATCTTTCGGCCGCGTATCATCAGGTGGTGCTCACGCCGGAATCCAGGAAACTCACAGCGTTCATAACGCCGTTTGGGTGTTACCAATTTAAACAGATTCAGTTTGGGCAGGCATCGGCGGCTGCTGTGTTTCAGCGGCTGATGCATAGATTGTTTGGAAAGGAGTGCAGAGTGAAGTTTTTCCAGGATGATATCCTGGTTTTCGCAGTGAACAAGGAGAGTCATGATGAGAGATTGAGGGAGGTTTTGAGTGTGTTGAAGGAGGTGGAGTTGATGGTGGAGCTTAGCAAGTGCAAGTTTGCAGAGAGGAGCGTGACATATCTAGGCCACGTGATCAGTGAGGAAGGAATGAAACCCAAACCTTCATTGGTGAATACTATCATTGGTACATCTGCTCTGAAGAACAAGGATGAGGTGAGGCTATTCTTGGGAATGGCGGAATACTGTGCAAAATTCATCCCAGATTTTGCTAGTAAGGTGTACAATATCCGTATGTTGTTGAAAAAGAATGTGAAATTCGAGTGGAGCACGAATTGCGAGGCGGAGCTCAATAAGGTCAAGTTGGATCTGGAGAAGGTGACAGCTTTGAGTAGTTTTGACCCAGACCTGGAGTGCTGTTTGACGACAGATGTAAGTGATAAGGGGCTGGGAGCAGTGTTATCACAGAAGGGCGCTAAGGGTAGAGAAAATATTATTCTTTTTGCTTCAAGGTCACTGTCACCTGCAGAGGGGAAATATCAGATAATAGAGAGAGAAGCATTAGCTTGTGCTTGGGCTTTAGAGCACTGCCGTGCTTTTATGTGGAGAAAGTCTGTCACCATTCGGACTGATCATAGACCATTGGTAAAGTTGTTGACTGCGGAGGGGAGAGTATCTGGTTCTGCCAGACTGGCAAGACTATCTATGCGAATGAAAGAGTATGTGTACATATAGGTTGGTATATGTACCTGGAAGGGAAAATGTTGTGGCAGACTGCTTGTCAAGAATGCAGGTCCCAATGGAAGAGTGTGTGGATGATCTGTGGGAGGATGTCAAAATTGCATTGGTCCAGGATTCTGGGGAGCTGGCAATCAAGAGAGTGGAGTGGGATGCGGAACAAAAAAAGGATATGGTCTTGCAAGCAGTGATGGAACATGTGTGCAAGGGTTGGCCTAGGAAGGATGGTGTGAGAGTTCTTGCGACCTTTTTGGGAAGTTAGAATGGAATTGTATGTGGACAAAGATGTGGTATTGAGGGGGGACTAAGGGATAGTATTCTGCAACTCTGCCATGAAGGACATTTTGGAGTGGTGAGAACTAAGGCTGTTGTTAAGAGTGTGTTCTGCTGGCCAGGTGCGGATAGAGCAGTGGAGAGGTTTGTAAGAGGGTGTTCTGTGTGTTGTTCAGCGAACAAGTCATTAAAAACTTTAAGGCCACCAATGAGTGAGGGGTTATTTCCAGAACAACCTTGGGAGTGTGTTGCAGTGGATCTTCTTTGTCCGGTGGGGGATTTGCAGGAATATGTGGTGGTAATGATTGATCTATTTTCTAAATGGCCAGTAGTGGAGATTGTATAAAGAGTTGATACTAATACTGTGTTGGATTTTTTTGTCAGAATTTTTGTGTTGGAGGGTAGCCCGCGGTGCTATTGAATGACAATGGAGTGCAGTTCGCCTCTAAAGCGGTGAGGAGTTACTTAGAAAGAACTGGAGTGAGACATAAAACCACATCACTTTATAATCCCAGCGGGAACGGCACTGTGGAAAGGTTTAATCGGGTGTTGAAGGGAGGTATTCAAGGAGCAATGAACAAGCAAAGGGATTTGAAGCTGGGGTTGAAAAAAGCTGTTTGGGCTTATAGGGTAACCACCCATGATGCTACTGGTGTATTCCCTTTTGTGACTATTTTATTAGCTGTGCCATGGAAAGCCACATAGCTTTTCTTTTGTGTTTTTCAATTTCTGGGGAGGATGCCCAGTCCCACCCACTCCTGCACTGCCCAACCAGCTCCCAGCCTGGCCGGCCCTGCTGTGAGCCAGCACAGGAGCCGGCGTGCACTCGCTCCCTGCCTGCTCAATGTGGGCATGAAGCTGGGTCATTGGTGGCTGCCCGCTCCCCTGGGTAGCGGGGTCAAGCCCACCATCCTTGTGGGGAGCAGGGAAGTGCTTCCCACTCTTATCTGCACCTCGGGCCAGGGGATAGGGGTTCTGGTCTTGGGTTTCTTCGTGCATCGGCCTCCTTGGGGAGGGGGCCCCACGCATGACCGCTACCCCTGGCTATTTTTTTAAAACAAGTTGCGACATCACTTGGGTTATGCCCCTCCCCAGGGGAAATCAGAAGAATCGCGGCAGAACCTCATGCTCTTCCTTAAAAAGGTCATAGGTTGCCAACCATAAAACAACCATAACTTTGGCCCTGTTGGGGCGATTTGGTTGATACTAGGCTAATTTTACTCCTGGTGGAGATCTCTGACCACCAGGAGCAGTTCCAGCAGGTCTCCTGGCCTACAAAACACTGTACCTTGTAAGAAGCTGGATCCACTGGCTCACTGCACCAGCTTTCCTCCTTTCCCTTATCTCTGGTGCAGAAGTCCCGATCTTTCCCCCAACCGGACCTCAGGGGGTGCTAATGGGGCCAGCATCACTGGCCCTATACGAGACCAACAGGTCCTGGGGTCAACTGGGGCATCGGGGTTTGTCCTTCAAGTTGTCCATGGCTGCTGCCACTGTTGTAGTTCCAGTGAAAAGCACAAAAAAGTCCTTTCTCTCCCTTGTGCAAGAGAGGGGGAGAAAGGTTCTAAAGGCCTGGCCTATCCTATGGTGCCACATCACCTCTCCACCCGTCCCAACCCTCCTGCACAGCATGCTGGGACAGTCCAAAATGACGCCAATCAGGAGTCACTGGTGACATCTCCTCCAGAAACCTCAGCTCCACCCCTTGCGAACATCACTGCCAGGGCTTTTCCCACCAAAATTTCAGGGAGGAGCCCCCTTCATTGTTGCCTCTAGTTGCCTGGGCTTCCTCCTTTGTTCAGTGAGCCTGGGCAGTCCCCAGACCTGGTATAGTGGGACAGCTAATTAATAGACGCAGATTTTCTTTCCCACCCCTTCCTCCTCAGGATTCGTTAGAAGCACTCTTAATTACTCCTTTTGTGTGAGGAGGTATTTGTTCCTTCTGCTAGGGAGCAAAGTAATTATCTTGGCTCAGTAGGGTCACAAAAGGCCTGGGCTCTGAAGCTGAGCTGAACCAGGGGAATATTAAAAATTCTGGATGACCCATAAAGTGTACATCTATGATTTGGGGACCAGCATATGTGAACTGGATGCACACTTTCCACCCCAGTTTCATACTTCACGGTATTTTGTAGGTCTAAGGGAAGCAAAACTGCATGCTAAGGCAGATTTCCACTTATGTGTATAATACATTGTCACTAAAGAGAAACAGTGAACAATACTGACTTTACCTATGAGTACCCACTATTATAAGCCCTACCCCAGGTCAATATCTAACCCTGCAGAGTCCCCTCTGCACCAGGCTACCAGTATGCAGTTACCGGGCTGCGCGAACACCATAATCTTACATGCACAGCCCACACACGGGAGCAGACATGTTAACTTGTAACCAGCCAAGTGCTCGACCCTTGCTGTGCCACAACGGCCTTTCATGAACAGTCTGTTAACAGGGAAATTACCGTGGATGAGACACATCTAGTCAGAATCACCCACATTAAAAATTCCAAAACCGAATAATCAAAAAAGCAAAATATCTGGAAGTACCAAATGGGCAAAACCCATTTTGCAATGGGTTCTTACGTCGTGCACCTTAATCGTGTTTACCCCTCATTAATGCCTCTAATAGTGCGTCCTGCGGGTAGGTGCAAAAGCCCAGGTATTTTGATCATCAAACCAATGTACAGCATGTAGCAACTGGGCCGCTGCAAAATACAAAAACATATTGGGCAGGCCCACCCTCCTTGTTTCCGGGGCAATTTCAGTATTTCCAGTTTTACCTTAGTTTTCCCACCTGCTCATACCACTGTGCCCAAGAGTGCATCCAATTCTTTAAACACACTTAATGGAATTGAGCACATTATGTTTAACAACCTATATAGACGTTCGGCAAAAAAATTATTTTAATCAGGACTATCAGGCATATTATAGAAAATGGAAGTGTGTCCAAAATTTCACAGAATTTCGGAGACCCGCCATAACTCTGCCACGCTATCCTGTAACTGCTGAGTTGGATCTGTAGACACACGTAATACCACATACTTAAAGCTCGCCAACTCCCAATGTATACCCAGCGACAGTAACTGTCCAAGTTCTACACCATGCAGCGAGTGTATGTACATTTTAGATTTACCGCAGTTCAGAAGATGTCAACCTCCCCAAAGCTGTGTAGCAACGTTATTAAAATAGGGATTGCTCCTGTGGGTTTTGAATGAACAGGAGCATTATTCTGCATAAAGATCTCTAAACAAAGGGAGCCCCTGCTTAAATGCGGTTCCTAGGGCAGGGAAAAAGGCATATATTGCAAAAAATAACCCCAGCAACCTCAATCTTTCCATTTCTATTCACACATACATGTGCTCATTTGAAAAATATGTGGACCAGAGAGGAAAATATTTACTTTACATTTGTCTTTTTATTAACAATCAAATAGAAATTCTACATAATATTTGTTCTTCACTATGCATAGGCAATATCCTGTACATCATTGCTGCATGTCACAAAAATAATATAAATTCATTCAATTGAAACTCCATTCTTCTCTTGCATACTACCACCCATACTACTTGCACACCCACATCTTACATTTGAAAGCGATTAGTACATATCAGAATTTATTTCCTATTTGGTCTTATGTATTGTCATGTCTTTTGTAAACTCTTCTTATAGTCATCCACTATGTAGGTAAATCAATTACAGTTTGTACCACAATTTATCATTTGCAGTTTGCAACACAATTTATTATTATGCGATTTACATCCATTATCCTTATACTTAACACAATCACAAATCCAGATATTTTATATTTCAAATGTGCTGTGGCTTATGTTCATTATCTTCTCAACCCGCGTTTCGGCGTGAAAGTCTTCTTCAGGAATGCCACATACTCAACTCAAGACCTCTCTATTGTTTCAGTGAGCTGCAATCAAAAAATGTAAACACTCCAAAGCTATACATTACAATAACTTTTAATAATACAATCATTCACTCTCTCAATACGCCCTCGGAACCATCATCTGTCGCATGCTGACATCCGTGGGGATAAACAGTAATACTGTGTCATAAACCGTCACTAGTGAGACCAATGCTCCAAAACCTATCCCTTGGGTCAACATCTATCCCCTCATGCAATTGTGACTCACCCGTGGTGCCCCATTCTTCATTCAAACAATGCACCTGTTGCAACCAGTGTATGCTTATATCCATCTCCATCATGTGAGGAAGCTCAATAATATATGTCTATATCCTCCTCATACTGGTGTGACTTTAGACTACGAATTCTTATGTATTCATACCGATGATAATGATGGAGAAGTCAAAGTCGGGAAAGGTGGGATGACCAGCAGGACCTCAGGCAAGGAAACAAAGCTTTCTGAGACACTGGATTGATAAAAATAGTGGTGAGATTTATCCCCGATGTGTTGCTTTGAAAAAAAACAGATGCGTGGGCACCCTAAGACAATGAACTTCCATGCCTGGGAAAACGGTATGAAGGGAATGCCTCTTCTGAAATGTAAGATACTTTTAAAATGACCGCATCTGTCAAGGACCTGGCTGGCTGTGCATCTAGAGCAGAATGGCACAGAAAAATATAGGAATTACATTTAAGGGACATTGTAGGAGAGTAGGATCTGCCTCTTATGTTGCCCCCACTTTTTTTCTGATGTTAGCACTGGTTTCTGACTATAGTCTGGCTGGGTCCCTGCCAATCAGGGCCCCAGCCTCTCTGTTCTCTCTAAACGACATGGAGTGCACTCTAGGTGCACTAGTGATTGGATACTGTGGTGCCTTATGAGTCCCTAGTATATGGTACCTTAGGTACCAAGGCCATAGGTACTTCACAGGCCTACCAGGGGCTGCAGCATGTGTTATGCCACCCCTGGGAAGCAGACTAAATCTGACACCACAGGCCTGCTACTGCAGCCTGGGTGAGGTGGTGCTAGCACCCCTCACTGAGATATAGGTTTCCTATATCTCTCCTGCACACACATATAAACCTATCAGTCACCCCTAAGGCAGGCCCTATCAATCCTGAGGGCAGGGTGCTTGGCTTCTATGTGAGGGGGTGCCTCTGCATGAGCAGGGCCCCTCTGCAGTTCTCAGAGTCCATTCTCTGGTGCTGTTTGTGGATGCGGTTAAACCATATACTTTTAAGTGCATTATATCCTCGCGGTAAAATGCTAACTTTGGAATGGCTGCATCAAAACATGTCGTGTTTGGTGTCAAACATCTTGGAATACTACCCCCCCGCCAATCCTGGCGGCGGGGGTAGCATTCCACCCTTCTAGAGGGATCAGACATGTACCTGCTGTGGAAACGCGGTAGAATCCTGCAGAGCCCTGGCATCACAAAATGGATGCCACCAGTCACAGACACTGGGCTGCCCTCCTGCTGATGACCGAAACTCACAGTGGAGGAAGCCCAACAAAAGGTATCCTGTCACAGGGAGGTGTGACCACCTCCCAGACAGGGTTTAGTGTATTGGGGCTGGGTGGGTGCACTCTTAGAGTGCTTTGAAGTCCTGCACTGGGGGAGCAGAAGGCTCCTCTGTGCATATGCCAGTTCAAACCGGCTCAGGGGCTACCTGCCCCTGCTCTGGCGCGAACCTGGACAAAGGGAAGTGGGTGTAGCCACCCCCTCCCTTGACCCTCCCATAGGTGGGGTCATAGGGCTAGTCCATCCCCTCTTTTTAGTATAAGAGGGGGAACCTTGACCATTGCAAAACAGATAACCCCTGGACGACGCTCTACTGAAGAATCCTGGCCCTTCGACGTTCCACTACCTTTGGAAGACAGAAGAATCTCCCTTGGAGTCAAGGAGTGACTCCCCTGCTTGGCAGGCACCAAAAACGACAACGACGGTCGCAAACTACACCGCTCCCGCCGGAGTCCGAAGTCCCTGCAGCCCAAGAAGTGGATTTCCTGACCTCTCCCAGGCCATCGTGAGTCCCCAGCGAAGCTGAGGCAAGTGGACCCCACGAGTAACGAGGAACCGCGACCCCTGGGTACCGTGCACTATTGTCGAGTGCAACCCCTTCACAACGTTCTACAAACTTGTTCTTTGGACCACGTGTGGTCCCGACCTCCAGCAGGAATCCTCCGAAGATCAGAGGCCTACACCGTCCCGAGTGACCGTGGGCCCCTGTTGAGTGATTCCGCCCGAGGTGTCTTCGCGATCCCTTGCCAGCCGGCTTGTGGGTCCCCAGAAGACTTCCTAAAGAAACCAAAGGGCTCCCCTGGTTGCTCCAGGCCTGCCCTGACTTACCCTCGCTGGGTGAGTTCCTCAGACCTTGCTGGTCTGAGCCATTGACCTTTCTTCATCTCCCCGAGACTTGCTGCTGCCAAGGCTTGTTGGCTCCAATCGAGTTGCCGACACCACAGTCAGCTGCAGACGTCGAGGGACACACCGAATCCAGCTCCTGGTCGTCGTTGACGCCCGCTGGACCTCGTGGCAGAAGAGTCAAGGCACCCGCAACCGACCTGAAGCGACCGACGACGGTGGGCATCCAGCTTCCTTGCCCCGAGTCACTGCCAAGTGACTTTGAACACTGTCCCCTCTGCTTTCAGGTCATCCTTCTTCAGAATCCAGGCTTGGATTCCACCGGACACTTCTTCAGCTCCCGCAAGCAGCAAGTCTTCTTTGTTCGCCATTGAAAACGACGCCGCGACCCGACACCAAAGGACACCTATGCACCCGGCTTCCCTGGGTGAGGTAACTCCAGCACTACGGTGCTCCTGTGGGTGTGGGCCCTAGAACTACTTACCCTGTAAGTGACTTGCTTGTAGGTTCTCCCGAAGTATCCTAAAACTCTTTATTTCCAACCGCGACTTGCCCCATTGAAGTCAACGGCGATCCGCGCCTGTGTATCTACACTGCACGCGTCCCCGTGGGACCTTTACTTACCTGCCTTGGGTGGTTTCGTGAGGCCCCAGCACTTCTGAAGGCCCTAGGCCTTGTCTCCCTGCAAGTCGTTGTCCCTAAGTCTCTTACTTAGTATATGGTCTGGTACGCCCCAGGGCCCCAGCCATATTTTGTGCTTAACTTATTGTGAAACGTTGATTTATGCATATGTTTGTCTTCTAATCTCATAAAGAGATTAGTAGAGAGTTATTTAGAAATAAATACATATATATTTGATATATATACCTGTGTGGTGTCTTTTCATTTGGTGATTCAAGAGATTATATGGTAAAACAAGCTGCTTTACATTCCTCCGAGACTTAGCCTGAAGGCTGCTCTCCACAGCTACCACTAGGATAGCTTTCTTTAAAAGGTTGTCTTAAACCTATCTACCATAAGAGTCGATTTGCCCTGGTGCAAGGTGTCCACTTTAATTAGTGAACAGCATATACCAGGCCAACTTCTCACATTGGTGGGCAGCGTGTGGGATTCCAGCTTGCCATTGTTTTACCAGAAAATCTCTATTTGAATTACTAACTGAAAACCATTATAGGTACTCAAGGTACATATAAAGTCAAGCTTAGTATCAATAAGTTCTACTGAACTTAGAGCTGTGTGCCAAGGGATAGCACACCCTTTCCACAGCTCAAGCTAGGATCAGTAGGCCACAAACTAGTGTAGGTAGTACAACACTGCACAACACTAGAATGTCCTTAAGGGGTGGACCCAGTGGATCCACTCAGCCTCAGTATAAGGACATGGCTTTCTCTGACTTGAGAGCCATGTGTGTTGAAAGACACCTGAAGCTAGGACAGAGTCCCTCAACACTCCACCTGATAGATCTGCTGACAGCAGATGACCTTAGGTTGGCTCTAGGAGCTAAGGGGTCTGAATCAGTGGGTGGGTCAATCATAGTAACTGGGTCAGAGGAGGACAATCCGAATGACCTAGACTCTGTGGTTGAAGGGCCAGGCTTCAAGGAGCCTGAACAGGACAAAGGAATTCTCCCTAAGAGAACTGGCAGAATGAATGAGAGGCACAGATCCCCTTCCAGGGAATCTGAGCACTCTTATCACTCTGACAGAGAATTTGTCCAGGAGAGGAGCTCATACTTTAACTTAAGAGAGACCTCCTCTGAGAGAAGGTGCAAACTGCTCCAGTATGAGGAAGCCAAGGTGGCCCTCAGAACCAAGCAGTTGGCACTGGATAGAGAAGCCCTGGAGATCCAGAGAGCTTCCAGAAGGGAGGGTTTAGAACCCCCTGGTGGCAGCAACAGTGTCCCTAGAGGCAGAGAATATGTCCCTGACCATAGGAACCTGAGCAAGGTTGTTCCTCCCTACCAGAGTGGGGATGATATCCACAAGTGGATAACTGCTATGGAGAGGGCCTGTAGAGTACAGCAGGTCCCCCAAAAGCAGTGGGCAGCAATCTTGTGGCTCTCCTTTTCAGATAAAGGTAGAGACAAGCTCCTCACTGTTAGAGAAGAGGATGCTGATGATTATGAAGTCCTGAAGAGTGCACTGATAGATGGGTTTGGCTTAACCACTGAGCAGTACAGGTTGAAGTTCAGAGATACCCAGAAGGCACAGACTCAGGACTGGACTGACTTTGTTGATTGTGCAACCAAGGCTCTGGAGGGTTGGCTGGTTGGCAGTAGGGTTACTGATTTCAAGGGATTGTATAATCTGATGATGAGAGAACAGATCCTAAATAATTGCCAGAACCAGTTGTTGCATCAGTACCTGGTGGACTCTGATCTGACCTCTCCCCAAGAATTGGGAAAGAAGGCAGACAAATGGGTCAGAACCAGGGTGAGGCAGAAAACCCAGAACCAGGGGGTGACACTAAGAAGCAAGATCCTAAAGGCTCTGAGAAAGGTGGGGATAAGTCAAAAGACCAGAAGTCTTCACAAGGGCCCCAAAAATCTGCATCTGGTGGGGAGTCACAGTCCAACAAGGGAAAAGGCCAAAGAAGCCCTGGTGCAAATTCTGTAAACAGAAAGGGCACTGGACTTCTGATTGTACCAAGTCCAAAGACCAAACCACCACCACTCCTGCCCCTAAGGCAACTGTTCCCCCTAGCTCAGCTACTGGTGGAGGTGGTACTCAGAATAAGGGTGTAGTAGGGTTGACCCTGGGTTCTGAAGTGGATTCTGACCTAGTCAGAGTGACCACTCAGGCAATGCTGATTTGTGATGGAAACATTGATATGTCCTTCCTAGTAAGCCCCAGTAATCTGGGCAAGTACAAACAGCAGCCTTTGATAAATGGCAAACAGGCTTTGGCATTTAGGGACACAGGTGCTAGTGTCACCATGGTGGCAGAGGACCTAGTGGACCCTGGACAGATCATCCTGGGTGAAATGTACCAGGTGACCAATGCAAGCAATGTCCAGACCAACCATAGTCTGGCAGTTGTGAATTTCTCCTGGGGAGGGGTAACTGGCCTCAAGAAGGTTGTAGTCAGTGCAGACCTCCCTGTAGAATGTCTGTTGGGCAATGATCTAGAGACTTCAGCCTGGTCTGAAGTAGAGTTATGGACTCATGCTGAGATGTTGGGCATCCCTGCAGAGGTATTTGCTGTGACCAGGTCACAAGCAAAAATGCATGACACTGAACCAGCTCTGGATCCTGGAACAATGGACCAGAAGCTTACCAAGAGGAGGAGCAGTAGGGTTAAGGCAGTGCCTTCCCTCTGTCTCAGATCAAGGATTCACTTCCAGAGGGAGGTGAAGCAGGACCTGAAGAAGGAACTGCCCCAGAGGGACTTGAACCTGACCAGGTTGAGTTCTTGGGGGCAGGAGGCCCTTCCAGGGAAGATCTGAGCAAGGAGCAACAGTGCTGCCCCTCTCTTGAACCCCTCAGACAGCAGGCTGCTGCTGAGGCTGCTGGGAGTGCTAGTGGGTCCCATAAAGTTTATTGGGATGAGGGACTCCTATATTCTGAGGGTAGAGACCCAGCCCCTGGAGCCACCTGGAGGTTGGTAATACCTCAGAAGTTTAGGGGGTTCCTCTTGACCTTAGCACATGATATCCCTCTAGCAGGACACTTGGGCCAAAACAAGACCTGGGACAGGCTTGTTCCACATTTTCATTGGCCACATATGTCAGAGGACACCAAGGAGTTTTGTCGCTCCTGTGTCACTTGCCAAGCCAGTGGTAAGGCAGGTGGCACAACAAAGGCCCCCTGATACCACTACCTGTGGTGGGGGTACCCTTTGAAAGGGTAGGGATTGACATTGTTGGTCCCCTTGACCCTCAAACTGCATCTGGGCACAGATTTATCCTGGTGGTAGTGGATCATGCCACCAGGTACCCAGAGGCAATTCCTCTGAGGACCACCACAGCCCCTGTGGTGGCAAGAGCCCTCATTGGAGTTTTCTCCAGAGTGGGTTTCCCAAAGGAGGTCATTTCTGACAGAGGTACCAATTTCATGTCAGGATATCTAAAAGCAATGTGGAAGGAGTGTGGTGTAACTTATAAGTTCACCACTCCCTATCACCCACAATGCAATGGTTTAGTTGAACGCTTCAACAAAACCTTGAAAGGAATGATTAAGGGACTCCCAGAGAAGCTTAGGCGGAAATGGGACCTTCTTCTTCCTTGCCTTTTGTTTGCATACAGAGAGGTTCCACAGAAGGGGGTTGGCTACAGCCCATTTGAGCTTCTGTTTGGGCATCCTGTGAGAGGTCCACTATGTTTGGTAAAAGAGGGCTGGGAGTTACCTCTCAAGCCCCCCAAACAAGATGTGATGGACTATGTACTTGGTCTCCGCTCCCGGATGGCAGAGTACATGAAAAAGGCAACCAAAAACCTGGAGGCCAGCCAAGAATTGCAAAAAGCTTGGCATGACCAAAGGCTGTGCTGACTGTATACCAGCCAGGACAGAAAGTGTGGGTGTTGGAGCCTGTGGCCCCAGCAGCCCTCCAG
Organism: Calotriton arnoldi; assembly: GCA_963921515.1. Lineage (NCBI taxonomy): Eukaryota > Metazoa > Chordata > Amphibia > Caudata > Salamandridae > Calotriton > Calotriton arnoldi. Next base: position 747,710 of record CAWUFW010007730.1, read on the forward strand.
GACAAGTGGAGTGGCCCCCATACAATAGTTGAACAGAAGGGAGAAGTCACCTATCTGGTGAATCTTGGAACTCCCAGGAGCCCCCTAAGGGTGCTTCATGTCAACAGATTAAAGCCATATGTTGACAGGGCTGACATGGGCTTGCTCATGGCAACTGATGAGGACCAGGAGGAGGAGAGTGACCCTCTCCCTGACCTGCTCTCTCAGAACCCTGATGATGGGTCAGTAGATGGTGTTGCTTTGGCAAGCAGCCTCACTGACCATCAGCAAACTGAGTGCAGACAAGTTCTACAACAGTTTAGACATATGTTTAGCCTGACCCCTAGTCAGACTTCCTGGTGCACCCATGAGGTGGACACTGGAGACAGTCTGCCTGTTAAGAATAAAATCTACAGGCAACCTGACCATGTCAGGGACTGTATCAGGACTGAAGTCCAGAAAATGTTGGAGTTAGGCGTGATTGAGCCTTCAGATAGCCCTTGGGCTAGCCCAGTAGTCCTGGTACCCAAGCCTCATACCCAGGGTGGTAAGAAAGAAATGAGGTTTTGTGTAGACTACAGAGGCCTCAATGCAGTCACTAGGACTGATGCCTATCCCATACCAAGGGCAGATGAGCTGATTGATACTTTGGCCTCAGCCAAGTATCTAAGCACATTTGACCTCACAGCTGGCTACTGGCAAATCAGATTAGCTGATGATGCAAAAGCCAAAACAGCATTTTCGACCCCTGGTGGGCACTACCACTTTGTGGTGATGCCCTTTGGATTGAAAAATGCACCTGCCACTTTTCAGAGGTTGGTGAATAAAGTTCTGGCAGGGATGGAAACTTATTGCTCAGCTTATCTAGATGATATTGCTGTCTTTAGTTCCTCCTGGCAGGATCACCTGGTCCACCTCAGGAATGTTTTGGAGGCTCTGCAGAAAGCAGGCCTCACTATCAAGGCCACTAAGTGCCAGATAGGGCAGAGTCAGGTTGTGTACCTGGGCCACCTTGTAGGTGGAGGCCAGGTTCAGCCTTTACAGAGCAAAATCCAAACCATAATGGAATGGGTTGCTCCTACCACCCAGACACAGGTGAGAGCCTTCTTAGGCCTGACTGGGTACTATAGGAGGTTTGTCAAGGGATATGGATCTATAGTGACCCCCTTGAATGATCTTACCTCTAAGAAAATGCCAAAAAAGGTTCAGTGGACAGTTAGCTGTCAAAAGGCATTTGAAGACCTAAAGCAGGCCATGTGCACTGCCCCCATCTTACAGAGTCCAGACTACACCAAAAAGTTCATTGTCCAAACAGATGCTTCTGAGCTGGGTGTGGGAGCTGTACTGTCTCAACTGAATGATGAAGGTCAAGACCAGCCAGTAGCTTTTATTAGCAGAAGGCTGACCCCTAGAGAGAAACGTTGGTCAGCTATAGAGAGGGAGGCCTTTGCTGTGGTTTGGGCCCTGAAGAAGCTGAGGCCATACTTGTTTGGCACTCACTTCATAGTTCAGACTGACCACAAGCCCCTCCAATGGCTAAAGCAGATGAAAGGTGAAAACCCAAAACTTTTGAGGTGGTCCATTTCCCTACAGGGGATGGACTATACAGTGGAACATAGGCCTGGGACCCAACATGCCAATGCAGATGGACTCTCAAGGTATTTCCACTTTGAACACGAAGACTCAACTGGTCAAGGTTAGTTTAGTGTCCCTACGTTTGGGGGGGTTGTGTAGGAGAGTAGGATCTGCCTCTTATGTTGCCCCCACTTTTTTTCTGATGTTAGCACTGGTTTCTGACTATAGTCTGGCTGGGTCCCTGCCAATCAGGGCCCCAGCCTCTCTGTTCTCTCTAAACGACATGGAGTGCACTCTAGGTGCACTAGTGATTGGATACTGTGGTGCCTTATGAGTCCCTAGTATATGGTACCTTAGGTACCAAGGGCATAGGTACTTCACAGGCCTACCAGGGGCTGCAGCATGTGTTATGCCACCCCTGGGAAGCAGACTAAATCTGACACCACAGGCCTGCTACTGCAGCCTGGGTGAGGTGGTGCTAGCACCCCTCACTGAGATATAGGTTTCCTATATCTCCCCTGCACACACATATAAACCTATCAGTCACCCCTAAGGCAGGCCCTATCAATCCTGAGGGCAGGGTGCTTGGCTTCTATGTGAGGGGGTGCCTCTGCACGAGCAGGGCCCCTCTGCAGTTCTCAGAGTCCATTCTCTGGTGCTGTTTGTGGATGCGGTTAAACCATATACTTTTAAGTGCATTATATCCTCGCGGTAAAATGCTAACTTTGGAATGGCTGCATCAAAACATGTCGTGTTTGGTGTCAAACATCTTGGAATACTACTCCCCCCGCCAATCCTGGCGGCGGGGGTAGCATTCCACCCTTCTAGAGGGATCAGACATGTACCTGCTGTGGAAACGCGGTAGAATCCTGCAGAGCCCTGGCATCACAAAATGGATGCCACCAGTCACAGACACTGGGCTGCCCTCCTGCTGATGACCGAAACTCACAGTGGAGGAAGCCCAACAAAAGGTATCCTGTCACAGGGAGGTGTGACCACCTCCCAGACAGGGTTTAGTGTATTGGGGCTGGGTGGGTGCACTCTTAGAGTGCTTTGAAGTCCTGCACTGGGGGAGCAGAAGGCTCCTCTGTGCATATGCCAGTTCAAACCGGCTCAGGGGCTACCTGCCCCTGCTCTGGCGCGAACCTGGACAAAGGGAAGTGGGTGTAGCCACCCCCTCCCTTGACCCTTCCATAGGTGGGGTCATAGGGCTAGTCCATCCCCTCTTTTTAGTATAAGAGGGGAACCTTGCCATTGCAAAACAGATAACCCCTGGACGACGCTCTACTGAAGAATCCTGGCCCTTCGACGTTCCACTACCTTTGGAAGACAGAAGAATCTCCCTTGGAGTCAAGGAGTGACTCCCCTGCTTGGCAGGCACCAAAAACGACAACGACGGTCGCAAACTACGCCGCTCCAGCCGGAGTCCGAAGTACCTGCAGCCCAAGAAGTGGATTTCCTGACCTCTCCCAGGCCATCGTGAGTCCCCAGCGAAGCTGAGGCAAGTGGACCCCACGAGTAACGAGGAACCGCGACCCCTGGGTACCGTGCACTATTGTCGAGTGCAACCCCTTCACAACGTTCTACAAACTTGTGCTTTGGACCACGTGTGGTCCCGACCTCCAGCAGGAATCCCTCCGAAGATCAGAGGCCTACACCGTCCCGAGTGACCGTGGGCCCCTGTTGAGTGATTCCGCCCGAGGTGTCTTCGCGATCCCTTGCCAGCCGGCTTGTGGGTCCCCAGAAGACTTCCTAAAGAAACCAGAGGGCTCCCCTGGTTGCTCCAGGCCTGCCCTGACTTACCCTCGCTGGGTGAGTTCCTCATACCTTGCTGGTCTGAGCCATTGACCTTTCTTCATCTCCCCGAGACTTGCTGCTGCCAAGGCTTGTTGGCTCCAATCGAGTTGCCGACACCACAGTCAGCTGCAGACGTCGAGGGACACACCGAATCCAGCTCCTGGTCGTCGACGACGCCCGCTGGACCTCGTGGCAGAAGAGTCAAGGCACCCGCAACCGACCTGAAGCGACCGACGACGGTGGGCATCCAGCTTCCTTGCCCCGAGTCACTGCCAAGTGACTTTGAACACTGTCCCCTCTGCTTTCAGGTCATCCTTCTTCAGAATCCAGGCTTGGATTCCACCGGACACTTCTTCAGCTCCCGCAAGCAGAAAGTCTTCTTTGTTCGCCATTGAAAACGACGCCGCGACCCGACACCAAAGGACACCTATGCACCCGGCTTCCCTGGGTGAGGTAACTCCAGCACTACGGTGCTCCTGTGGGTGTGGGCCCTAGAACTACTTACCCTGTAAGTGACTTGCTTGTAGGTTCTCCCGAAGTATCCTAAAACTCTTTATTTCCAACCGCGACTTGCCCCATTGAAGTCAACGGCGATCCGCGCCTGTGTATCTACACTGCACGCGTCCCCCGTGGGTCCTTTACTTACCTGCCTTGGGTGGTTTCGTGAGGCCCCAGCACTTCTGAAGGCCCTAGGCCTTGTCTCCCTGCAAGTCGTTGTCCCTAAGTCTCTTACTTAGTATATGGTCTGGTACGCCCCAGGGCCCCAGCCATATTTTGTGCTTAACTTATTGTGAAACGTTGATTTATGCATATGTTTGTCTTCTAATCTCATAAAGAGATTAGTAGAGAGTTATTTAGAAATAAATACATATATATTTGATATATATACCTGTGTGGTGTCTTTTCATTTGGTGATTCAAGAGATTATATGGTAAAACAAGCTGCTTTACATTCCTCCGAGACTTAGCCTGAAGGCTGCTCTCCACAGCTACCACTAGGATAGCTTTCTTTAAAAGGTTGTCTTAAACCTATCTACCATAAGAGTCGATTTGCCCTGGTGCAAGGTGTCCACTTTAATTAGTGAACAGCATATACCAGGCCAACTTCTCACAGACATGCCGTCCACTGGGAGTCTATCGGAGGCTAATTGCAAAGAGTCGACAACTTCCCTTCACTTTTCTGGATTACTGACGGCAGGCTCGGCTCAGACCGTCTAACTAGCCAGTCATGCATTCAAATGCCAATAAAACACACCACCAATGCCAGATGGGTTAAATGCGATTAGCTACTCCGACCATGTGTCTTACGGGCCAGGTGCTCTCTGTTGTGCGATCACTGGAGAGTGGTCTACCACGTGATCACTGGAGTGCAGTTGGAGTCCCAACGCCGCGGCCATGTTGAGGAAGGCAAAATGAACAGGAGACCGTATAGCAGGTACTCAAGATAGAAGGTTATCTGGAAGATGGAACAGTGACTACTTTAGAATATAGGAGGTATCTGTATTACCTAATGCTTCATAGCTTAGAAGGGAAGGTACATGTGGAAATATCCCTGCATGATCTGAACTGGTCAGGGAGTGGATGTTGGGAAACTTTGCTAAGGTGCAGGAGGTGCATGTTGCTATGTCTCTATAATGAAAAAAGGATGTATACATGGAGTTCTTTGGCCAAACTCGAGGGCTTACATGAATAAATGTGTAACTGCATGATGGGGTTGCCACCGCTTTTGAACAAGTTGCGCTGCGAGATGGCATGCATGTGGACCCTGTATTCAACTGTTTAATTCTTTATTTATGATAACGAATAGCGTTTTTCCATGGGGTTTCATGTTTAAGACCCCGTGCATGGGTATACATTGTAAAGATCCAATATACTTCCCTGTGCATTCTTGTTTCTTCTGGGTCTCCTCCTTCTGTGGCTCCGATTTTCTCAAGGATCAAACATTTGACTTCCTCTGGCTTATGGCCTTTTTCCATGTAATGTTTTACCAATGGGGCATTAACCCTCCCTGTTTTAATTGCGGATCTATGTTCTGTGAGACGAGTAGAGAGGTTCCTTCCCATCTCGCCCACATATCCAAGGCCACATAGGCAGATCAGTAGATACAGAACATTTTGGATTTTGCAGTTGGTAAATGCTTTCAATTATACCGTGCATTTGTTCAGGGTATATGTTTCCGTCTCTAAACAAATGGGGCTACTCTCTGCAAGCGCGATCTTAGAATATAATTCTTCAAATTCTTATTATGTCTGTGAGCAAACATCGGCTTAGGGATCAGAGTGCTTTGGTCTGCATCACTGTTCAGTATGTGTCAGTTGGAATTTATGATTTGATGCACTTTTTCATTCAAGACTGAGTATCGGATCACACACACCAATTTGGGCTCACTGTTGGGGTTGGTTGTGTAAAAGATGGCCTCCAACATAAAAACTATCCCCTTTGTCCGCCTCTCTCACTAGTCTTCTTGGGTATCCTCTTGTCACAAATTTTCCTTTCATCATGATAGCTCTCTCATCGTAATCATATATGTTGGTACAGTTGTCCCTTAATCTCAGGAACTGGCCGAATGGAATGCTTTGTTTTTGGTTCTCGGAATGAAAGCTATTAAAGTGGAGGAGGGTGTTCCGTGCCGTAGGTTTCACATACAGATCTACTTCAAGATGGCCATTCTTACGGTGTATCAATATATCCAAAAATACAACTTGATGTTTGCTGCTATTTCCCATGAATTTAATATTCAAGTCACATACATTCAACCACTCAATGAATTTGCTCAGTTCTTCTTGTATACCTCCCCAAATGAAAAAAATATCATCGATGTACCATAACCACTATGGTATTGACTCGAAGAATGGAGCTTTTTCATTATGGATATATTCCTCCTCAAAAGATGCCATAAAGATATTGGCTACGCTAGGCGCACAAGAAGCACCTATACTTACTACTTTGGTTTGCTTGTAGTTGCCCTCTAAATTCAAATGTGCTTTTTTGGAGAGCAATTTTTAAATACTCTTGGATGAAAACTTTTGGTGCTTCGGTCAGGTGTTCTTCCATAAACCAATCAACTGTATTAATGGCTGTCTCTTGTCGAATATTACTGTAGAGAAACTCAATATCTAGCGCCACTAGAGAGTCGCTACTATGGTTAAAGTTGAGGCCCCCCACATATTCTAGCATACTGGGTGAGGATCTCCGATATACTTGAGGAGGCAATGGGAACCAAGTCTCCAATTCAAGGGGCGCATTACCTTCTAGGCATTACTAAGAGAAACGCGAGACGCAAGAACCTCAACAAACTTATTGACTTGGCGATGGTGCTGGCCAAACGCTCTCTGGCTATGGCCTCGAAATCCCCGACTGGCCCCTCTATCAGACACTGGCTGCTGGCCCTTCGGCGCACACTAGTGGCCGAACATGACATATCGACAGCGCACCCTCCATGTCCAGTGGCCAGGACCCACCCTGTGGACTGGCAACACTACGTGACTATCATAGAAACAAGACTTAGGGACACGAACGACCACGGGGGATAAGGCATAAATACTGCTGCACTCCCTGGACTGCTGTACATACGATACTCTGAATACCCACACTTGGATAAGCCCGGGACAGGGAAAAGGGGACATACGCACACACATGTGGGCACGACACTTAGATATAACTGTCCCACGCCAGCGGCCTGACCAGATCGCACCTATATGTAATGCAGCACTAGGGCAGCGCACCCTCCTCCTTATTCTATTCCCATAATTGCACCCACTACAACTGGACCCCGCCAGCTTGCGCTCTGCAGTGGCGGTATATTAAGCGGGTATATACATATGACACTTGTGGAATAGGCACACTAGCTTGGTAGTATCAAGTTTAAAAGTTTTCTTTGTTTTTCTCCCCTCTTTTCTTTTTCTTCTTAGTATCGAGTCTTTTTGCAGTTATGTACTATAATACCGGTTGTTAATCTTTGTAATGACTTGATGATGTCAGTATTTGGGAGTAATGCCGAAAGTGGCAATTTGCCCCCCCGCCTAGTGGGCACAAACATGCAAATGAAGATGTGCTATGTTTTGTACTTCAACATGACGCTTATACAGCTGTATGGTATGTTGATTAGAAAACGAATAAAGATTATTTAAAAAAAAAAATTGAGGCCCCCTACCAAAGTGATCATGTGCCTTGTGTCCTTAATGCATGATTTGATATGAGGAACCCCTGGTCTTAAAAACAAATCCACATATTTAGTGACGGATCCTATAGTCGTAACAATGGGTCTATGTGGTGGATCCAACGGGTCCTTATGGATCTTGGGGACTCCATAAATGCTGGCCATCCTAAGGCATATGACTGAGGAATTCATACTCCTTGTTGTATATGATCCCTGCATTGAGGGCTTGAGTCGTTAGACGATCTCTCTGTTTGGAGACTCTACTAGTCGGGTCTACCTTGATTTTAATTTAATGGTCACTGTTGCTTAGCAGGCGTGTCATTCTGTCTACCTATAGTTTGGTATCCAAAATCACAATTCCACCTCCTTTGTCGCAGTTTTTTACTGTAAGTTGTTTGTTGTTAATGAGGGTCTTGAGAGCTAGTTGTTCCTCTGTATCCAAGTTTGGGCAAGATCGTGGGATATATTGTGTGCATTCCTTTAATCGATTGAAGGATACCGTCTCAAAGATTGCCACCTCTGGGCCTAGTTGTTCCAATGAGGGTGTGAACATGGAAGGAGGTGATAGGCCTGCTGCGTTGACTTGTCTAGTATCTGGTAGCTCTGTGTCTGCAAAGAACGTTTTGAGACTTATCTTTCTGAAAAAAGAAACCACATTTAGAAACCTTGAATTTGTTTACATTGGCATAAGTAACAAATAACAGGCCTTTGGTCAATAGGGAATTTGTGGCAGGATCCACTGTAGTCTGGGAGGGATCAAAAATCAGGATCTATTTAACTGTCTCCAGTTCTGACTGTTCGCGGTTTTCAGATATCGGTGCCCATTGATGTTGAGGTGGTATCCATCTCGATATCTCAGTTAAAATTGTGGCCTCCATAAGGCCTCTCCGTCCTCCTCGCCTTGCTAAAAAAGGAGTGTCTCTTCCTTATCCTTGCTCAAAAGTCAGCCTTCTTCCTGACGCATCAAAATGATGGGAGCTTCCTTCATTGTCAGAGTCTGAGGTATCAGAGAATGTAATAACTTTTTGGGTATTACGGCTTTGTCTAGATCCATCCTCTTGGTATTGTCGCTGGTATTGGTAATTCTCCGAAAAATAAGAATATGCCTTTTCTTTCATGAAGTATTTAATACCTTTCTTTAGTTTGTCAGTTTTCTTTTTGATTAGATAATCAGTGAACGAGGTCAATACATTCGCCACTTCTTCCAGTTTTCTTTTTGCCTCCTCCAGGGCATTTGATTTTTTCAGTTTTCCTTCTAGATCTAACATTTCTTTAAACAAGGTCTGGGCTAGTTCTCTAGCTATTTCCACAATTAGCATCATCCAATCTCTGGAGTATCTGTTCACAATGAGTGACCCTTTTTCTAAAAATTGGCGTATCTGGACGAACAATCCTGGGATGTTTCTCACTCTCCGACCCTGTGGTATGATGCCGGCTCGTAGGTATTGTAGCAGAAACTCCCCATGCGATTCTATTCTTTTGATCTTTTTTAGAAATAGCAATTAGTTCACTTCTTCATTCGAAGAAAGATTTGTGTTAGATTGGTGGTAAAAATGTGTTTGGTTCCCTACCAAATTTCCATACTCCTCATCCGTGACCTTAAATGACTTAAGCCTCTCCAAATGACTTAAGCCTCTCCATGACTAATGTTTTACCACACTGTCCTAGTACAGGCACTTTAAAAACCTAACATGCTTTTGAAACTTTAATCCACAGTGATGAGACTACGACATGTAAATTACTTTTCCACTTCATTACATACAAACATCCTGCGCAGACTAGCTGTGGGTAAATATCTCTAAACAAAGGGTCCCCCGGCCTAAATGCTGCTCCAAGGGCAGGGAAAAGTCTAATATTGCAAAAAATAACCCCGGCAACCTCAATCTTTAAATTTCTATTCACACATACATGTGCTCATTTGAAAAATGTATGGCCCTGCATAAAGAGACATTAGGTGAGTGCTGTTGCCAATGGTTATACCACATTGACTCATCTGTAGCTTCAAGTGCTGTTACAGTGTTCAGTCGCTAAGGTAAACAGCAATGGCGACAGGGCACACCTCTGTCTAGTGCCTCACTCCAACGTCCGTTTCCTGTATACCAGGCCTGCCATGTGCACTCTGGCAGTAGTCTGTGCATATAAGAGCTTTACCCACCTGAAAAAGTTTGCGCCTATCCCCATCCTATGTAGTACTTGCCAAATGTAATCTCACCTCACTGTGTCATATGCACATTCCAGATCCAACATGACCAATGCCTGAAGCATGTCCGCAGTCTCTCAAACAGCCAATATATGTGCTTTTTCGTCGAAGGTTCTGTGTGGTGTTTGTCTAGTACAAACCCAGAATGATCCAGGTATACCAAATCAGATGTAGTCGGTGCCAGGGTATTTGTCAATATGTTACTCATATGTATCAAGCATAGACAGCAGCCTGTATGACAATATATTCCCAGAGTCTCTATTCAGCTTTTGTATCGGACACCACCATTGCCTCTCGCATTGATTCAGGCATATATTCATATTCGTTAGCCTGTTGATACAACTCCAACAACTTATCTATCAGTTTTCCAGACATTGCTTGATATATTTCACTAGGCAGGCCATCATCGACCAGTAAAGTTTTGCCTTCCTTCATATCGTTTAAGGCTTTATACATCTCCCTATCATCTATCGACTTTTCCAATAATTCTTTCTGCTCTCCACTTAGCCTAGGTAGCAGCAGCCCTCCAAGTATGCCTTTATTTAGTAAAGTTTGGCTCCTGACTCTGACAATACACCGCTTCCAACCATTCCTGGAAAGCATCTAGTATCCCTCCCTGTTCAGTCACCTCCACATCTGGCTGCAAGTGTAATTTTGTAATATGCATGCACAGCTGTTCTCTTTTTAAGGGCCAAGTCAGCAGTTCCCCTGACCTGTCCCTCCCTGTATGAAGTTTCTGCCTAAACTGCGTGCATGTGTGCTTTTCATGAGCTTTCCAGTCGTTCTTTATTTGTCTTTAAGTTGTCCCTATCTGCATCCACTTATTAGGGTCCAATAGGCACTGTGTCTCGAACACCAGCAGTTCCTTGTCCTTATTGCGCAGAGTAATTGTGTCTGTATATTAAAGGTGCTTGCCATGCACTCTCCTCTGAGGGAAACCTTCATCGCCTCCACCTCAACACCTCCAGAGCTTACTGTATTCCAATTTTGGTCGAAAAATATTTTTAAATAGGTGTGTATGTGGTTAGCGAAAACAACCCTTCAGTTCGTAGCCACCAAGTTGGAACTCTGACTTGTGGCCTTACCAGTCCCAATTCCACTAATAGTGGTGAGAGTTCCGATATAGTAAGTGCCTGACACTTTGGGCCATATGTACAAGGGAAGTGGCGGAGCCTGTCGTTCGCCTCCTTGGCTTAACGCCTTAGTGCAAGGGTGCCTGCGTGCAGGGGAAGATTGTTTATGTGCAGGAAGGTCCCCCCCTATCGATCGTTCTGGTGGACCCCATGAGTAAAGTGTGCCTGTGCCCAGTGTGACACCCCCTGCACCCCTCCACATGCCAGGTTATGACCATACTTGTCTCTCTGTCCATTTACTCTGTGTGTTCTAGCACCTGTTGGTATAGTTCCTGCAAGCGGTACATACTGACATAGATCTTGTAACACATGTGACTCTTAATCCACATTACTCTTTGTAACTTTTAAAACTAAGCGTTGTCAACACCACGGTCCGGTAAAATGGATGAGTTATACTTTTCACCCCCTAATCAACATTCGGCATTTCCTTCTCCATTAGCGGTATGGCACCCCTCCTTTCCCATAATCTATCTACAGCTTCTAAGTAGCCTTCCAATTTAAATTAAAAAGCAAACAAAAACTAGGCGACACCTTACTAATTTCTCACTGGCGGTGTCTGTTGTGCTACCCACCAAGCCCACTTATGCAGGTCTATCAAGTTTCTGCAGCCAAATTATAAGCTGGATAGGATATCAAATGGCCAATAAGCTCATTTGGTGTTACAGATTCCTGCCGGTCGATCCCCAGTATCCGCAACCTTGTTAAACCACACCATGCAAACTCTAACCTGGATATAGTGTTTTGCTCACATCATGGGTAACTTCGATCACTATAGTCTCCACATTAGTCTTGATGAAAGCAATATTATGTGTATAAACAGTTTAAACTGTGCAAAGGTTCTGCTATTAAACCATCATGTGTCTGCATGTCATTAACCTGCAGACCATGATTATCTTCGATTCCTCTGAGCTGGTCTTCTATTCACACGTTGTGATTGCTCCGATCGACGGGATTCCCTTTTTCCAGTCCCTTTGTGTTTAGAGAACTTTGTCCCAGACTTCCCAGTACGCAACCTACAAGGCCCCACCTCAATCCAGTGTTCATGCCACTCCCAGACTTATGCAGGGTCTGTAAAGAAGTGAGCCTTATCCTCTATAATTATCCTTAGCTTTGAATATATTTTGTTTTATAACCAAATTTTTATTGATTTTCAGTGCAAGTCACAAGAACAAAGCAAAACTGCCATCCATCAAGTCAGCACATCCGCATAAAGAACACAATTGACCTTCAATCAATCCCCACTTCCAGGCCATGATAGGCCCACCATCCGCCGCAAATCTTTGTGTGTTTCCAAGGGCAGCCCTGGGCTTGGTATATGGGTCGCTCCTGCTGGGCACACCAGTCCACCGCTCTCCACCACTCTGCCACTGAGGGGGACTCAGGGAGCTCCACTTATGGGCGATAACTCATTTGGTCAACAACGTTGTTACCTTAATAAAAGTGCGCCCCACCCTCTACATCGTCCAGCAATCCCAGCAGACCCACCCTAGGAGTGAGGGGGAGTTGACAGCCCAATACTGCAGAAAGCTCCCACTGGATCTTCTCCCAGAAGGGCACCAATCTCGGGCAGGACCAAACTTCGTTAAAGAAGTCTGCATCCGGCAGGAAACATCTGGCACATTTTGCTCTGGAGGACCTGCCAGTTCGGCGGAGCCGCTGGGGTGTCATGCATGTGGTGTGCAAGTAATTGAGTTGGACCAGCCTGAGGCATGTGGAAATCGCCAGCTCTCGAAGGGCCACTCTGGCCTCGCACCAGTCCGCATCTTCGAGCTCCCCCACCCAGGCCTCCCATTTCTGGAGCAGACTAAGAAAGTGTCTGGGGTGTTAATGACGAGAAAACGATAAATCAGAGAGATGACCCCTTTCTGCAACTTCCCCAACAAAATATTTGCCTCTCGGGGTCTAAGCTCCGGGATCTGTATTCCAGGGAGAACATTAACAAAGTGTGTCTCAGCAACAGGTACCTATGAAAGTGGGTTTACAGAGCAGATAGTGCTCCTGCAATCCCTGAAACAACTGTGAGTGCCTGATCAAACATCACCTAGGTAGGTGCTGCCAATCTTGTCCCAATGCACAAATCCTTCCAGATCGGCTGTGTGGTGCAGCCATGTCCCCTGCCAAAGGGAGGTCAACTCGCTGAGTCGATGATCCTAATCAAGAAACCGGAGCCCCACCCTCCAGCACAGCAACACCAGCCGAGTTAACGGTAGAAGAGAATGGGGAATCGGGGCCCCGTACAGCATGCCCATTAGCGTATCATGACCAAGCAACGCCAGCTCCGCCCGATAGGTGGATCATTTCATCTCCCATTAAACCTGTCGTTAATCGCGACCAACTGCGAGGCCAGGTATTAGAAGTACAGATCTGCCCTATGCATCCCTCATTAAAGGTGGATTGACTGGAATTAATGAAGGCCACCCGGGGGTGGCCACCTGCCCAGTGGAAAGTACGGATCACCGAATTTAGGGCCTGGAAGCAACACCGGGGAATAAAGTGTGTACAGTTCAAAAAAACATCCCAAAATCTGGGCAGGATCATCATTTTAAAAAGTGCCACCCGTCCCAGGACGTGCAACGGTAGACTGCTCCACCTCTGTAGGTCATGTTGCATCACAGTGACTAGTGGGGCCAAATTAAGGCTCCAGGCCAAGTCTGGGAGAGGCAAGATGTAAATACCCAGATACTTAAAGGACAAGTAGTGCAGAGGAATCGCGGATCTCCAGGAACAAGTACTAGCATCACCACCAATGGGGACCAACAGGAATTTAGATTAGTTCACCCGAATGCCAGAGGCCTCCACGTATATCTGGAAGATTTCCAAGCAGCACAGACCCGAGGTCTAAGGGTTTGCCAAAAACACCAAGATGTCATCCACATAGAGCACGATTTGCTCTTCTGGACCGTCGTTCCAGGACCTGCCCTGAATTTGAGCGTCACAGCGAATAAGGCAAATCAAGGGCTCAATTGCCATGGCAAACAAGAGAGGAGAAAGAAGACCGCCCTGCCGGATACCTCTACAGATAGGGAAGGCGGGGACAGCACACCATTAATCAGGACCCGAGCGGTAGGGCAGGCATACAGAAGACCAACAAAGGTGCAGAAACGAGGCCCCAACGCGGCCCTCTTTAGTACAGAACACAGGAAGGACCAATCAACTGAATTAAAAGGCCTTCTCAAAATCCACCAAAAGCAGCGTCAAGGGGTAGCGGAGGTGATGGGCCTAAAAGATGGCCGCATGGACTCTCTGGATACAGTGTGGCATACCATGGGCTGGCATGAAGCCACACTGGTACAGGTGGGCAAGGCATGGCAACGTTCAGCGCAGCTGGTAAGCTAGAGCTTTGGCAAACAAATTGATTTTCAAATTGATAAAAAATAGGGTGGTAGGAAGTACAGCTGTCCAGTGGCTGGCCCGATTTAGGAATCACCACAATGGTGACCGCATCCAACCCCGGGGGAACGCCCCCGGTCAGCTGCCTCGTTGTACATCACTAGCAGGTGTGGAAGCAGAGGACTTCGAAATCTCTGATACTATTCAATCGTAAAACCGGCGGGACCTGGGGTTTTCCCTGGGGACAAACCCGAAAGCGCCTCTCTGATCTCTTCCATCATAAGCGGCTAATCAAGGTCGTTGGCCAACTACGTGGGGATTGAGGGTAATGGAATATCATGCATCACTGGATGCACAATTTCACGGGAGAACATGGTCTGCCTGCATATAGAGAACTATAGTAATCAGCAAAGACCTGCGCGACTGCCAGGACCTGCTCACATAAGCATCCATCAGCCTCCCTAACAGAGGGTTCCACCCTGGAGACGACCTCCATGGTGGCCAGCCAATAGAAAAGCTTCCCCGACTTATCCCCAGGTTCATAGACCCTTTGGGTGGAGGCCCTTCAACATTGCCTAACCTCCTCTAAGTGAGATCTGGTGCAATCGAGATCACACCGCTGCCGGTCAAGGTCAACAGAGGGAGCCGCTGCACCCACCGCTCCAGGGAGAGAATCTGTGCCTCTGAGGTCATAGTCTGTGCCAATTTGTGGGCTTCTTTGCCTCAAACATACCCTTTAATTAACCCCTTCAGGGTAGGTTTACTGGCCGTCCACAATGCACCGGCCGACTCCACCGAGCCCCGTTCACTTTGAAATAGGAGCTGATTTCCCCCTTAACAAAGTCGGCGAGATCTTGGTCTGTATGGTATCATGCATTAATACGCCACATGGGTCGCAATGGTGTAGTAGGAAGGTCAATTTGGAGCAAAAGGATGGGTGGGGGTCAGAGATTACCGTTGGTAAGGGCTCGATCTTCAAGAGCTGCAAGATGTCTGCCACGGGGAGCCAATCAAATCAATGCATGACAAGGTCTTATCCGGCGCCAAAGTGTGGGTGTAAGCGCGGTCGTGAGGGTGCCACGTTCACCATGCATCACACAGCCCCAGCAAATCCTCCTAAGTCGTGAGCTGCCGGGAACGGGTCCGACATCCCAGCTGTGGGGAGCCAGAGGCATCCATCCCGGGGTCGGGAAACAAGCTGAAGTCACCCTCAATCACAGTGACACCATGCAGGAGGATTAAGATAAGGGCCCCAACAGAGTGCAATGTGTCCTGAATCAGATGATGTGGAACGTACACCAAGGGGGGCGTGGCCTGACGCCGATGTAGACGGTAGCGGACCTCGGAGCTCCTCCGTGGCCTCCCTCCGTTCTAAACTATCCTGCTGTTCTAAGGGGGCCCTTATTTGGACATACTGCATCGGAATACCTGGTGCCCTGGTGGGGGAACTGATGACGAACTGAGAGGCGGTGCGGCGGAGACAGCTCCACTTCTCAGCGCGGCTCGTCTCATGACTGCGGGGACCTAAGATGGTGGCGGCGGTCAGATGCGGGCTTCGCTGATCGGAACCCAGCATATTGCCCACGACTCCCGGAGAGGAGTTTGAGCCCGGTTGCGGTGGAGAGCCCTGCGGTCACCCACGCATGTGGGGGGCTGGTGGAGGAGCGGTTACGGCTGACCTGGGTGCCGTGAGTGGAGGCTAAAATGGCGGCCCCGCGCCTGGACTGAGCAGCTTAGAGGAGGTGAGAGGGGCTGGATCTTGTGACGCCGAGCGGGCGGCTCTGGAGTGCTCACAGGCCCCGGCAAGGGGTGAACTTGGCTGGACACCGGCGGTTGAGTGTGGGGATCGGCCCTGGCTGGCTCAGTGCGTAGGATTGAGTGTGGGGCTGGTGGGACCCCGGACGGCGCCTGCGACTTACTGGGCTGCGGGGGTCGTTGGGACTGGCTGAGAGGAGCCGGAGCGGCGCAGTCTGTTGGAAATACGGGACTTGCCCCGGGCTGCCGGGGGGTGTGAGTGTGCCTTAGACTGCTTGGAGACGGGCCTGAGAGGAACCGGACCGGCGCTGTCTGCTGGAGATACGACGGCTGCCCTGGGCTGCCAGAGGTTGTGAGTGTGCCTCGGGCTGCTTAGAGGCGGGACGCCTGGTCGGTCTCCCTCCTGGGTGATTGCACCTGGGTGGTCTGTGGAATCGCAGACGGAAGAGCAGAGAAGACGCCTGCGGCGGTGAAACTGGCCATTGCTGGGAGCCTGGGTCTGCGCAGGCAGCCTAGCATCGGCAGGGGCCTCTGAGGGCGGCGGTGCTGGGGGTGCGGCTGATCTCGGCACCTGACGGCCATATCACCGAGGAGAGGGCGTTGGGGCGGCGGGGCGCTGAGACCCCGCGCTGGGACCCCGCACTGAGCAGTGATATTAAAGTGGCGGCACAGAGGGCTGGAGGAGAGCCCTGGTGAGCGACTGTGGTGGTGGGGAACCCGGCGTTGTGCTGGGGACCACTAACAAGGAGCACATTTCATTGCGCGCTCTGGGTCTGGAGTGGACGCAGACACGGCAGAACTGAGGGGGCACTAGAGAGGACGCACTGCAGGTGGGGCCTGTTTAGGGGCCTGTGAGTGGACCTAAGTGCGGGGACAAGGAGGCTAGGCGAGGAGCAAGCAGCACTAGACGGCCGCTTGGGACACTGACGAGCCTTCGGGGATCGGGACGCCAGCCCTCCTCCTACTGGGGAAACGAGTGGTGCAGTGCCCTGCTGAGATGGGGCGGGTGTCCAGGAAGAAGGGATTTGCGGCCCTCCAGATGGATGGGGCAAGTCAACAATCTGAAGAGGAGGAAGAGGTGCCGGGGCGCTCGGAAGCTGTCGCGCCGGGGGACCTACGCTGACCGATATCCTGCAGGCTATTACCTCGTCCAGGGAAACCCTTGAGGCAAAAATCGACGCCATTGGTGTGGATCTCTCCCTGCTTAAAGATGACCACAGGAAATTGAAAGACAGAGTATCGGCGGCGGAGAAAACAATGGAGGAGGTGCCGGCCGCTGTGACAACCCTGCAGAGATCCCTGACGCAGGTGGAAGCCAAGGTTCGGATCTTGGAACTCCGGGCAGAGGACAGTGAGGGGAGATCCCGCAGGAATAACCTCCGCTTGGTGGGGGTCCCGGAACGGGCAGAAGGGGATGACGCTGTCCGATTTCTGGAGGAATGGCTCAGATCTGAAGTGGCCCCAGAGGGGCTGTCCCCATTCTTTGCTCTGGAACGAGCTCATAGGGTGCCGGCGCGACCTCCTAAACCGGGTGCTCCTCCGCGGCCGATGGTGGTGAGACTGCTGCACTATTGGGACAGGGATCACCTCTTGCATTGTGCTAGAGAAAAGCAACAGCTCCAGATTGACAATTCCAGGGTAATGATATTTCCGGATTTCACTAGGGAGGTTCAGAGGCAGCGCGCCTCCTTCATTGCGTTTAAACGGAAACTCCGCCAGCTTGGTCTACAATATGCCATGCTCTTCCCGGCCCGGCTGCGGGTGGTGGACACCACTGGCACACACTTTTTCACTGCGCCACAGGAGGCCTGGCAATGGCTTGAAACACGACGGACGCGCTCCAGGCGAAGTTCTGCTGCGAGCCCCGTGGAGCGTCGCTCCCCTGCACACTCGAGTCCGGTGGGGGCACCTTTGATGCCGACTCTCCGCCTTGAACGGGACAGAGCGGTACAGGCGGTTGCAGTGATCAGTCGGGGTGCGGTGAGCCCGAGTGCTGCTGTCTCTGGCAGTCCCCTGGGGGCTCCGAGACTTCTATCTCCTGTAGCCCGACAGCGAGTTCTGACATCGAACTACCTGTGATCACTCCGCAGACGGCGGACCTGTTTGGCTGAGCGGGCGACGGCTGCTTGCATGGACTGAACTAATGGTCTGGGTTGGGTTTGCTTACTGTGTGTTTTTGGACCTGCGGTGAGAGAGGGACGATGTCTATTGCTTAGTATTGATTGGGGGCCCCTATTGGGGCTGTAACGGGGGAGGGGACCTGGCGGGGCTTTGGGTCCCGAGGATTCGGCGCACGTCTCACTGTTGCTGGGTGCACAGTTAACGGTTGTATTAGTTTGGATGGGAACTAGTTTCAGGGAACCTGTCCTGGGGAAAGGGAGTTGGGGGGTTAGAGGGGTATTGGGGGGAGGGAGAATTCGGGGCCAAGCATGCCGCTGTAGGAAGTAGGGACAATGGACTACGAATTGCCACCTTATGGGACCCGCCGTAGGTATCCGTTGTTTGTCCTGGAATATAAGGGGGATGCATAATATGACACGTCGCCATAAGGTCCATGCCTATCTTAAGAGGAGAGGGGTACAGATTGCGTTGTTGCAAGAAACACATTTGACCAAGCAGGAGGGTTTAGCTTTACAGCGCAGGTGGCGAGGGCAGGTGTTCTGTACGACATACTCGGCTTACGCACGAGGTGCTCTGATCTGGGTCAGGGCTGGAATCCCGTTTCAAAGTACTGGCCAACTGGTGGACCCTGAGGGCAGATTTGTAGTAGTGTCAGGGCGCTTAGATGGTAGAGACATAGTGTTGGGAAGCATTTATGCACCTAACACCGACCAGGTATCATTTTTTGCCCATCTCTCTGCGAAATTGGCCCCTCTGTTGGTGGGATCTGTGCTCTTGGGGGCGATTTCAATTGCATTACTGATGTCCATTTAGATCGGTCACACCCCCTTGGTGGATGCTCCGGTACACAGACTGGCAGCGGCACGGAGGGTCTGGCAGCAGCGTTGGGGGTTAACGGATACATGGAGGGCCCATCACCCGACTGACAGGGATTACTCTTACTTCTCCTCATTACATGACCTGCATGTTCGCCTGGACTCAGTCCTTTGCTCTCCGGATGTCCATGGGGGAATGATGCATAGCGAGTATTTGGCCAGAACGTCCTCGGACCATAACCCCCAGCTGGTGCAGTTGCATTGGACACGGGATCGCCCGGCCATTCCCACATGGCGGCTGCGGCCAGACATGCTGGACGACCCAGTGTTTAAGGACACTATAGGATCGGCCATTGAGGATTACTTTAGGACCAATGCAAACACGGCATCCACTCTGCTTGTGGAATGGGACGCCTTTAAGGCGGTGATCCGAGGGCGCTGTATAGGAGAGATGGTGGGAGTCCGCAAGGTACTGCTGCAAGATGTGGCAGCTGCGGAGCAACACTTGCGTGTGTCAGAGCGAGAGCGCCCAGAGCGCCCAGATACACATGCTACGCTGCTTGTGGCCAAGGAGGGGTTCGCGATTCAGCTCGAGCGCTTGCGTTGTTTTGATTTTAAGGCGTACACAGACAAGATGCATGCGGAGCGGGATAAATCTGGTGCCCTGCTGGCCTGGTTAGCCAATCCGGCGCGCAGAGGGACGGCGATAACGGAACTGCGGGGACAGAGGGGCGAGGTGGTTTACACTCAGAGAGGAATAAACGACCAATTTTTGCAATTCTACTCCGAGTTGTATCGCACCAAACTGGGCCCTGGCCTCCCTGGGGACGAGAGGTTCCTTTCGGATGCGGCTCTCCCTAAGGTTAGCTCTGACGAGGCGATTGCTCTTGGTAGGGACATTGAGGCGGGTGAAATACGCAGCGCCATAAAACACATGGCCAGGAACAAAACCCCGGGAACGGATGGGCTGCCGGTGGAATTTTATGCGACCTACGCAGACACTCTGGTGCCCTGCTTGGTGGAGCTGTATAATAGAGCGTATCATGAGGGTGTTCTCCCTGTGTCCACCCGTGAGGCCATCATAGTTCCTCTTCTCAAACCGGGCAGGCCTGCGTGGGACCGCTCCTCGTATAGGCCTCTCGCGATGCTCAATATGGACTATAAGGTATTGAGTCGGGTGCTGGCAAGCAGGCTAATGCCCCACATGACGACACTGGTGCACGGAGATCAGGCGGGCTTTGTTCCGACACGGAACACCGCCATGAATGTTCGTCGGCTCATCCGCATCCTGGGGGCTGACACGTATGATAAGGAGGAGGCCTGCATTTTCGCGGTCGATATGGAGAAGGCCTTTGATAGCCTCGAATGGCCCTATCTTACTGGTGCACTGCGGGAGTTTGGGCTCGGGGAGCGGTTCGTCCGATGGACAGCGCTGCTGTACAGTGAATCTACCGCCAGGGTCAGGACAGGGGCTTAATTTCTGCTGCCTGTGCGGTGGCCCGAGGTACGAGGCAGGGATGTCCGCTGTCCCCGTTGTTGTTTGCTCTGGCAATGGAACCAATGGCTGCGCATGCCAGGTCGGGCAGTTATTATGCGGGGCTTTTGGTGGCGGAACAGGAACACCATATTGCGCTATATGCGGACGACTTGCTCATGTTCCTGCCTGACCTTCGGGATGCGCTCCAGGGGGCGAAACAGCTCTTGGAGACTTTGGGGAGAGTATCGGGACTTCGCGTGAATTGGGCCAAGTCGTGCTTGTTTCCTACCAAAGCAGGCGGGCGCGATAGGCAGACTGTGGGGGCGATACCGTGGGAGCCTTGTTGCCTCTCCTACCTGGGAACCCGGATTTATCATGACAGTGCTGACCTGATGGAGGGTAATGTGGGGCAAGCGTTGCGTAGTGCCAAAACTAATTTTGAGTTTTGGGGATCCCTCCCGCTCTCTGTGGCGGGTAGGGTTGCCTTGGTGAAGATGGTCACCTTACCACGGTTCCTTTATTATTTTGGAACGCTCCCCATTTGGATACCAACCAGGTTCTTTACGCAGCTGAATTCTTTAATCACGGGGTTCCTGTGGGGCACGGGGAGACGGAGGGTCGCGCTGCTCACTCTGAAACGACCCAGGATGGAGGGGGGCCTTGCGCTTCCAGATCTGGAGGTCTATTATCACGCTGCGCAATTCCAATGGTTTACGCAGTGGGTGGCGGGCCACATTAGACATCCGGAGGCTATGGGGGGATTGGATCCTAACTGGCGCCTGCTGTCCTGTGTTCTGCTGCGGGTGCATCCGGGAGGTGAGGCGCTGCCGTCGGACTTGGCCGTGGTACGGCGGTGCTGGATGCGTATGGCCAGGAAGCTACGGGTCAGGATTCTGTATGCGCCTGAAATCCCGCTGACAATGTGCGCGGTGTTGCCTCATGGGGGTGACTGGAGCAAACTGCAGTCCTGGGCGGAGCTGGGCATACTCACTTTGGGGGATCTATATGAGGAGGGCAACCTCTTACCGTTTAATGATCTCCTGGAGCGTCATGATCTCCCGCGTGGGGATTTCCTTTTCCATGCGGCCCTGGCTGCGGCAGTGAGGAAGCATT
The DNA here is from genome assembly GCA_963921515.1 of Calotriton arnoldi. NCBI lineage: Eukaryota > Metazoa > Chordata > Amphibia > Caudata > Salamandridae > Calotriton > Calotriton arnoldi. Next base: position 769,163 of record CAWUFW010007730.1, read on the forward strand.
GGCGGGGGGGGCTATTGGAACCGGCTACGTCCCTTGCGTGTCAATACGTGGTGATGGCTGCGGGTGCTTTTAAAGCGGTGACCTGTCTTTATCGCCGGATTACTCAGGACCTGCGTCAGCCCCTGACAGTGCTGCGGCTCAAATGGGAGACGGACCTGGGGGAGCCCTTCTCGGATGGAGCATGGGGGGCGGTACTTGAGAGGCCATGGAAGAGTTCCCGAAATGCGCGCTTCCAGCTCATTCAATTTTATGTCTTACATAGGGCTTACTTAACGCCCAACAAACTGAACGACTATTTTGGGGGTCATCTGCCTGCCCTCGTTGTGCTCTAGTGGGGGCAGGGTTCCTGCATATGTTCTGGAGCTGCCCGCAGTTGGAGGACTACTGGCGGGAAATAATGGCTGCCTTAACTACTGTGACGGAGAGAGAGCTGGCATTGACGCCAGGGGTTTGTTTACTGCATGAGTATCCCCACACTGCGAAAACCAAGGTCACCAGTAAGTTCATTGACCTGGGATTAGTGCTCGCGAAAAGGGAGCTTACTAGCCGGTGGAAGACGAGGCAGGGACCTTCCCTTGAGCGATGGAGAAGGGAGCTTGTAAAGTGGGCGGAGAGTGAGGGTAATTGCAGGATGGGTATGGCTAGACGCACGGGGCACGAGCACTCAATGGAACTGGCCAGGGCATGGATGGCGCTTGTGGAATTGACTAAGCATCCACCTGGGGCTGAGGAAAGTGTGCTGACTGAGACGGGGGGCACTCAAGACACCTTATATTGTGAGCTCTAACTGACAGGGAGGGATGGTGCGCCCGCTGGCGGGGCTGTGGGGGATCGCCTCCGGTGATTCTGCCCTATCACGCTTGCGGATTTGTCTGATGGGATACCGAGCGGACCATGGGAACGGCCTGGGAATACCTGGAACCTTTAATTAGTGGCTAGCGGCATGCTTGGGAGGATGGGTGGAGTGGGGGGCTAAAGGGGTTTAGAGGGGTAGTTGGGGTGGGGGGTTGTTGGGGCTGGGTGCTTTATCCCTTTTGGTTTTTTTTCTTCTGCCTATGATGACCCTGCACTCTGAACGGCACTATACATGGGGTTGCTAGGGACTGTATAATTGCATACAGCGGGGGCTGAGGGAGGACGCAGTAGTGGGGCAGGAGGCCCAAGGGGAATCGTTGAGCGGCACTCTGAGGGAGGCTGCAGTTATGGCACTAATAGCACTTGTAATATATTGCTCCCCGAATCCTTAATGTATGCTGTCACTGAAGCTTTTTGTTTGCTTTCTCAGAAAACTAATAAAATTCTGTTTAAAAAAAAAAAATGTGGAACGTACACCAACAGGAAGTTATAGTATCTACCCTTCAGCCAGCCTTCTTTCCCCAAATATCGCACCTGAGGGTCCACGTAGAAAGCCGACACCACCAGTGGGAACCCCTTATGCAGCTAGATGGAAACCCTTGGGATCCCCGGATGAAGCCCGTATGATAAATTCTATCATAGTCAAAACGGCCCAGGAGGGGACATAGGGCACCCAGCAGTTGTGTTTTGTGAAGAACCGCTGGCTGGAATCACTGAACATAACGAAGGACAGGAGACCTCTTTAAGCTTTGTCTGGAGGCGATCGGCCCCGGCAATGTGTGCCCATTTGAGAAGCATTGAATAATTATAGGAGACCCCGAGCGCCAGACACCGGTTAGTAGCCAACATGTTTGCACTTACCTACGATCTACTTACTAATTTTGACTACATGTAGTTATTTAAGGCAACTAATTGCAACTATCTCTCATTCACATAGAGTTGCAGGCACGCTGTGCCATTGAACCTAAATACAACCAGCTGATAAGGAGAGCTTTTTTGATTCAGGTACAGTCCCTGCAAGGGAGCAATGTATAAATATTCGCTAAATTGCTCTGTTTCGAACGCAGGTCGTGACAGACATCCTAATTTATATCTGACAGGTCAATCATATACAATCTGTTCAAGCTGCGGTGCTGACAGTACCTATAATCTGATATCCAGGTGGAATCTTTATTCAAGGTGAGCTAAGACACATGGCCTCGCCGTATATGATTATAAATGCCCAACCCCATCTAAAATGCGCACATTTTTCTTGAACAGGCCACACACAGACTCTACATATAGTCCTGAGGAAGACCCCCCTTTTGACGATCAATTTAACGCAATATTATCTGGGGTCGAAACGTCGACGCATACTTTCAAGTGCTATTGATCACCCATAACAATCGAGAATAACCAGATCGATTGCAAGTCGGGTTGAATCAGATTTTCATTTGTTTTCTCACACTGTGTCTAAATGTTTTGTCTTGAATATATGTTCATTTGTTATGTATATATTGTGTTGTGATATGTAAATAGGTTTATTTTCACTTCACGTTATGTTTCAATAAGTGTAAATACACATCATATGTCTGTGTCTGCATATATATGTGCTGTTCTCAGTGTTTTGAGTGCAAAGTTTTCACCAAATTGGTTATAAAATCACATAATTCAGAAGTACATGTGTTTTTTTGGGCGTTATTTTGATTTCTTGCATTAAATGTTAGTCTCATCTGAGAAGAGGGACCAATTGGGTAAATAAGTTGGACGCTTTTTATAAGCTGATAGGTGGCAGAACCACTGTTCGCTTAATGTACTAATCCCCAGGTTCTGCACATAACTGGGTCACCCCATTGCTTTATACTGTCTCTTTATGCGGTCCAGCAGGCCGTTTACGTTCCAGCAAAATATTTTAACTGTCACCATCCGAAGAGAGAGGCAACCAGACTTGCACCGAGTGCCAGGACCTCTGCAGGCCTAGCGAAGGCCCATCCACTTGCGGAGTGCCACATGTATGAATAGCGTGTGACTGGGACTGACTGAACGTGCCAGTGGGCTGCGCAGTCAAACATATTGGAACCAACATAACTCCCCATTCCCCCAACTTCCCCCACCCCATACTTTTACCCCGGAAGCATCTGCTGCCCTAACCCAACCCAACACATAACGCTATCAAAACAGGGCTGGAGGCCAACAGCCCCTACAACCAGTGAGCCCCCCCATTTCGGAAGGATCTTAGTGCCTGACAACAATCTCACGGCAGGCCCACAGGGGTAACTTCAAGACAAACCTAAGTCCAACCAGATGTACACTGAACAAGATCCAGGAGCGCCCAGTCACAAGGGTCCAGGATGAATTCAACTGACTACGTAGTGCTCCACTGAGGGTGGGGTGGGCTTAGGTCATCGCTCTGGGTCCAGAATAAATCTGGTGTATACGTCAATACGGCGTCCTGGACAGCTGCTTCATTCTTCATGTCCCCCCCAGTCTGAGCCGGAAGAGCCCTGATGTCCACGAGGGCGCTAACAAGTCCTCCGGGGCGGGGGGGCGTGGCCAAGCCGTGGACCAAAATGGCCGCGCGGCATTGAAGCTCCTCCGGCTTCACCAGCAGCATGACAGCTATCCCCCAGTAAAATGCTCAAACTGCGGGGAATTCGGCGCCGCCGGATCGGGAAGCTCATTGCGATCCCGGCGCTCCCGCTGATTTAACGATCGCGGCCCGAATTGCGGAGGTCCGGACCCGGGAGGCCGCGAGCCCGGTTGCTGAAAATGGCGGCGGCGCAGACTGACAGTTGTGGGCTGCCGAAAATGGAGAGAGGGAGGGAGCGAGACATCCAGGTGATGCGAGCCTGATGCACCAGTAAAAATTACATGGAAGATGTGCTTGGCGCCACTGGGATCCTCCCTGGGAACCACCATCCTCTCCGGGGCTGAGCCGAGGTGAGTGCGCCGGGCGCGAGGCTAAATCCTTCCCCCCCACCCCCAACCCAGGCCCGTGAAAATCCGCTGCTGGCTTGGGCGGCGGTCCGTTAGATCGCACGCCGGCCGGTTGCAGGGGCGCTCCTGCGCGGTGCGGGTCTCATTCGGGCCCCACTGCGGGAGTTACCTGCCGGGTTGGGCCTGCCGTGATTAACTGGGGTTGGCCTCTCCCGCGCCTGGTTGCCTCCCTACTGCCTGCTGCGGTCTCCTTGGCGGCATTGGTGATCCCTGTCGCTGCGCAGCTGCTGGGAACTCGCCTGCGTCCATTGCGGCTCTGGGGTGCACACCGGATGGCCCTTCCAGATCCTACCCCCCATTGACGACCGGGCCTTGGGCGATGCGACGCTGAGCCACACTACACTACGCAGCTCCTGCCTCTGGCCTGGCCTCTGTGTCGGCGTCCACGGAGCCTGCACCAGCACCCAGTTTGAGTAAACTGCGACGACGTGCGTGGCGATTGTGTGTTGCCCCTCCACCTGCAGTCGCCGACCTCTCTCCCAAGCTGAGCCTACACTGCCCTCCCTCCGAAACGACTCCAGGCCTCTGGCAGGCCCATCTTGCGGACGCCTCGACGGATAAGGACCTGCTCACTAACCTTCGTCATCGATCCTCACTTGTTGCGCATCCTGGCCTTCTGTCTCCCGAATCTTCCAGCGGCATGGGCCGCAAAGACCCGAAGCAAAGGACCCTCCCGTTTGAGAAACTAACAGAAACGGCATCGGAGACGAGCCCCATAATGGCGGAGGGCGGACAGGATGTGCCGCCTCCTGGAGGATCCACGGGACAGGATGGATCGCTGCTTCAAGAGATGAGGGCGGGATTCAAGGCCTTGGGTGGCAGGTTTGATGCCCTGGACAAGAACCTTGCTGACCTCGGTGTCCAGCTCCAGGCGCACGACCGGCGGCTTGACGTCGCAGAGGCTCGCATCTCTGATATCGAAGACGGCACAGCGCAGTCACTCAAGAGGTTGGAGAGGGTTGAACGCGTCCTGAAAGACGTAGCGCTGAAGAACGAAGATTTAGAGGCGCGCAGTAGACGAAATAATTTGCGCATTCTTGGGGTGCCTGAGTCCACTGCCACAGGTCGAATGGACACCTTCGTCGAGTCCCTACTGGCCGACATGTTTGGGAGGGCAGCCTTCACTCCCGGCTTTGTGGTGGAGCGCGCTCATCGCTCCCTGGGCCCCCGACCTAACCCCGGCTGTCCTCCTCGGCCCATCATCGCCCGAATCATGAACTTTAGAGACCGAGACACTGCGCTGCGCCTAGCCCGTGAACAAGGAGATGCCACCTGGCAGGGCTCCAGGCTGTCCCTATATCCAGATTTCACCATCATGGTCCAGGAGGCCCGCCGCAAGTTCACTGGCGCAAAAGCGACACTGAGGAATCTGGGCCTGCGATATGGCATGCTGTACCCGGCTAGACTGCGCGTGGAGATCAACGGTAAAGCCCGCATCTTTGACAATCCCACGGAGGTCTTGGACTTTTGTCGCACGTACAAAAACAACACTAAGTCGGTCGCTGATGGCGCTGGGCGCTCCTTGTCGCAGAATGGATCGGAGGCCAGCGTGGAACTGTTCTCTGGGTCTGGGCATGGCTGACTGACCCCGGGATCCGCCCTTTGCTATCCTGCCTATTGCACTAAGTAATTTTGGGATGATTCCTTGTACCTGCATTGTTCCATACTGCTGGTGTGCCGATGGGGCGTTGCCTCCCCCCGTTGGTGTATACCAGATATTGTCCTTTTCGTTATTTGAAGTGCCTTTGTTGGGTTATTCAGACCCTAGTTGTTTTTACGATTGGCACTCCTTGCCTATTTGCTAATGATAGTTTTGCCTTACAGGTTGGGTAGTAAGGTTGGGTGGGGGGCGGAGGGGGGGCGATTGCTACTGATGAGATTTGCTTGGTTGCTCACATGTTTGATCATTGTCTCGATTCCTATTGAAAAGTTGCACACTGCTTGGTATGTTCTCACTTTTACTCCTCCATGGCCACCATAGGTAATGTTAGTGGGCCCTCAGACCTGTCGTTACTATCATGGAATGTCCGTGGCCTCAATGACAATCGCAAAAAACGCCATGTCCTGCATTATATCCTGCGTCATAATATTGACATTGCCTTCCTGCAAGAAACCCATTTGCCCGCTTCGACCCCCTCGCGTTTCGCAGCCAGTTGGGGTGCCCATAGATATTTCACCAACTACAGCAATTACGCCAGGGGCACAGCAGTCCTGATACACAAGAGGGTCCCCTTCAGCCCGCGCACGATTATACACGACAGAGACGGCAGGTACACCATCGTTGTCGGGGCATTACTGGGACAGACGGTAGGCTTGGTAAGCGTCTATGGTCCAAACACTGACTCCCCTGATTTTTACCATTCTCTGCTGGCTCAACTTTTGAAGCTGGGCCAGATGGCCATTGTACTGGGGGGAGACTTCAACATTGTACCCGACCTATCACTGGACAGCACATCCACTGCTGCGGACTCTAAACCCCACGCGCGGCGCGCGCTGCAGTCCTTATGCGATCAGCTGTCCCTGCTGGATGTCTGGCGCTCGCGCAACCCAACCCTCTCAGCATACACTCATTACACAGGTTACCACAACACCTCAACCAGAATTGATTATTGGCTACTATCCCCAGGCGTCATCGGCTGGTACCATGAGACTCAGACCCTCCCGCGTACATATTCAGATCATTCCCCGATAGTGCTAGCGCTTAAGGTGCCTCGCCCAGAAGGATTCGAGAGGCAATGGCGCTTCCCCTGCCGCGCGCTGGCGGATGACCTGTTTCAGCACGAGATCCGCGAGGCGATCGAAGACTATTTTATTATAAACACTGGCACGGTCGACACCAGGGCTGTTCTCTGGGAGGGGTTCAAGGCGTGCATACGGGGGGTGTGTATCTCAAAGCAGGCTGGGGTGCTACGTGCTCTGCGGGCCACATTGGCGGGATTGGAGCGCAGACTCGCTAATTTGGACACCAATTTGGCTCAGGCGAATAGCCCCGAAACTGAACGGGCACGGCTGGGCCTGCTTGCAGAGTACAGGGAGGCCGCCGACCGTGAGATTCTATACATGGGCAAGTACCACACTGCAAAACAATACGGGGAGGGAGAGAGACCGGGGAGGGTTTTGGCGCAACTGCTCAGACCCCCGTACAGTAAAGCCTATGTTACCGAGCTCCGAACGTCAACAGGCCGATCGCTCTCGGGCACTGCTGAGATCAGGGATGAATTCCTGATGTACTACAAAACGCTGTACACTTCCAGACTTGGGACAGATTATACCGCCCTGGAATCCTACTTGTCTGAGGTAGCGTTGGTATATCTTGAGAAAGATATGCAGGACTTCCTGGCTGAACCCATATCCGTGAACGACGTATTGGGGGCCATTGATTCCCTCCGATCCTCTTCGGCCCCAGGGCTGGACGGGTTCTCGGGCGACTTCTACAAGGCATTCAAGGATTTGCTAGCCCCGCAGCTCATTGAAGTGTACGCAGAGGCCTTAGAAAGACAGGTGTTACCGCCCACATTTCGGGAAGCCGTCATTATCCTCCTACCGAAGCCGGGTAAAGATCCACTACTCTGTAGCTCATACAGGCCTTTATCTTTATTAAACTTAGATTACAAAATCCTTGCCAAAATCGTTGCTGGGCGTCTCTCTCAATTACTTGAATTTATCATATCCCCAGCGCAATCCGGTTTTGTTCCTAACCGCTCAACTTCATTAAATCTCAGGACCCTTTTCTCAGTACTACACAGGATCGGCCCGGATACGCCAGCTGCCGCGATTCTGCTTGACACGGAAAAGGCTTTTGATTCACTGGAGTGGCCCTTTTTCATGTCAATCATGCGTCGCATGGGCATGCCGATGGGCTTCATGGCCACCACGGCGCTTCTTTACCGCCACCCGACTGCTCGCCTTCGATTGAATGGTATACTCTCTAACCCCTTCTCGCTGACACGGGGCACCAGGCAGGGATGCCCACTATCACCCTTACTTTTCATCCTCGCCATGGATCCACTGATCCGGCATTTTCAAGAGAAACACCTACAGAGAGGATTGCAATTTAATACAGGCCCCCTCCTCGTTTCATTATACGCCGACGATACTATTTTGTATGTCCGTGAGCCGCGGGTCAACTTAGACCCCCTCATACGCGAGATACTTCGATTTGGCCAGTATTCTGGCCTATGCATCAATTGGCACAAGTCTGTCATATTCCCCCTGACTCGCAGCACTACCCGCTGGGAGCTAGAGTTCCCACTAGAGTGGTGTACAGACTCCGTTAAATACTTGGGCATACACATCCATTTGGATGCGGAGATGATAGTTCGCCTCAACTATGGACAAGCGATTACTGCCTTGGAAACACAAATAGATAAATGGCTAAAGTTACCACTATCAATAGGGGGAAGGGTGGCCATAATTAAGATGGTTGTTCTCCCTAAGTTCCTATACCTCTTCAACAATATCCCCATCCCTCTCCCCAACAGTTTCTTTGCGACTCTCCGCTCACATTTGATACGCTTGGTGTGGGGTGATGCGCGTGCCCGAGTTCGATGGCAGGTTCTTACCCTCCCCTATGACCGCGGTGGCTTCGGAGTACCTGATCTCCACATGTATTATTTAGCAGCCCAATGCAGCTACGCCTATGCCTGGTATCACCCCGACGCCAGGATCCCATACATCCGCCCGGAGGCGGACCTCGTCCTACCTGGACACTTGTCTACAGTCCTCCCCAAAGGCTTCCCCAGAGATCCCAACGACATCCAAACAGTCTCTACAACAAGCTGGGCTTGGGAAAAGCTTAGGCGAATCACAGGCACTGCCTTTATGTACTCTACTGCTCTTCCACTCCCCAATGCGCGTTGGCTACCACTAACGGGCGAGACACTAGTGCAACGCACCTTAACCAAATTCGCACTGACGAAAGCTGGGGATCTGTTCCCGGATGGCCATGCATGTCTGGGGAATGATGACGCCCGCTTCCCCGACGCTACATTCATGGACCGATTCGTGATTAGACGTCTTATATCGACGCTGCGTGCCACAATACCCAGTTTCCCCGTGGAGCCGGACTCCTTTGGCCCCCTCACGCTAGTCATTGAAAGCACACAAGGGTCCCACCTCATTTCCAAGCTGTACAAAGCATGCATGAAACTTGTCCCGATCGACGACGGAAAAATACGCAGTGATTGGGAGGGAGACCTGGGAGGCCAGATCACAGACGACCAATGGGCCGCATGCTGCGCACTCACTAAAGACATCTCTCTAAACAGCAGGCACAAGTTGCTCCACTTTAAGTTTCTCCGCAGGGCCTACGTCACCCCAGCCAACGTGCACAGGATAGACCCGTCTCGTCCCCACAGCTGCCGCAAGTGTGGATATCCACATGCTGACTTTGCGCATCTGTCGTGGACTTGCCCGCGGCTGCTGCCGTACTGGAAAGAAGTGCATAAAGAGTTAGGCGACATTATACACATACCACTTGATCCAGTCCCTGAGATTGCACTAATGGGATACATGGTAAACGTCCCCAAAAAAGTCCGGAAATTCGCAGCTCTTAGTTTATTACTGGCCAAGAGGGAGGTTGCAATCCACTGGGGCCGGAAGACAGCACCTTCGGTGCAGGGATGGCTGAAAAGCATGGTCACCTGTAACACACACAGCGACCACTACTCCGCGACTGTTCCCGCATCCTCCAGACCCAGAGACATTTGGGGGCCGCTGAAAACACACCTTGCATCGCGGCACGACAATGCAGCCTCACAACTCGAACAAGGCATAGTGCCAACTGGGGTGGGATGAAGGTCCACAAGCCCTAGACACTGTCCAGCCAAGACTACTTGTCAGATACGACGGATGGCCGCCATATTTGAAACGCACGTGCACAATATACCGAAATCTGACCGCTGTCTGTGTACAGCATACGGATGCATTGTATAATTGGACCACCATGTACTGATGAATGATCCCCATGATGGCTGTTATATGCTAACCATTCTTAATGATAATTACACTTTGAATTAGCATGTCAGTGTGACAAAGCAGGCAACGCAACTATAATATATACTAGACGTTTGAGAATGTATACCATGATCATTGTGATGTACTCATGCAATAAAATGATAAATAAAGGTTTAAAAAAAAAAAAAAAAAAAAAAAACAAGTCCTCCGGGGCAGGCCCTGCTTCCTCCTGAGTGGCTTGGGGGGAGGACAATGAGCACTTCCCCCTACCGAGGGACCGGTTCTCCAAGCCCATCGTGTTACAGGAGCTCTCTCCTTTCCATCGCCTACTCCCAAGCCAGTTCCAAAGTGTCAAAAAATAAGTGTCAGAGTTGAATATCACCTTCAGTCGCGCTTGGAAAAGAAGCATATATTGCAAGTTGAAAGCCTGGAGTTTCTGCTTAACCTCCTCAAAGAAGCACTGGTTCTGCTGGACTGCTCTGGTATAGTGTGCTGCTGGACTGCTCTGGTATAGTCAGGGAAGATCATAATCCACTGATTCTCAAATGGGAAGATCTGGGTGGGTATCTAACCACATGTATCCCAGAGGAAGACTCCGCGGAGGGAACAAGAGGGACGGGGTACTAGGAGAAGGCAGCCTCCAACATGAATCGTTTACCACAATAAGCCGCTCCTAGTGTGATGACCTAAATGTCTCTAGATTTGTGATGTGCGATCTGGCATCTCACAAAAAGTGAAGGACTGGTCTCACACACCACCTGGTGTCATGCTTCATCATTGACCAGTCCTCGCCCCTTAAAAACTTGGTTTGATAAGGGGCGGGCATACACCTGACGACAGGGATGCACTTCTAAACCTAAGTGGGGGCCCTTACAAAAAAGAATTTGTGTGATTAAAATACCATTACAGATGACAAATTATGTTTTTAATTTTAATGTGGATGGCATCTGTATGGTCATTAAAACCAGAGATGCGGTGTATACGAGGGAATTATTGTCCTCCCACCGCCGTGTATAAAGTCGACATGTTTCTGCCCACCGGCCCGATCGGGTCCATGGCATTCATCAGGACTTACAAATAACTAAAGGCTCCACCCTTACCAATTCTATGGAAAAGGGAATCCACTGGGTGGGGTGAAAACTGGCACCCTCAACCTTCAGGAGGTAAAAATTTCAAACCTGTAAAGTGAAAAAAAGGGAATAAAAAGAAGAGACATTGTGTAGTACAATATGACAATACGGTCATACAAAATTCGAACAGCCAACTGCACGTGCATTCTACAGTGAGTGGCTATGGTGTGCTACAAATGTGTCAGTCATCTGTGCACAACGCTCAATAAAATCTATGGGAAATTTGTCCCGTATTTCTTACCCTTGTGGGGGATCTACTAGCCCCATAGGAGGCCGTGGACGGTAGACCAATGAGGTCGCTAGCTGTCAACAAGGAGAAAGTAATGACAGAAGAAAGAACATTATTTCAGGAAGTGGCGTCACAATTTCATACAAGTACACAACTACATTAGTCCTCTTCAGGTTATTAAAGGATCTATCAGCGTAAAACACAGGGGTCCCCGTGGGGCATGGTCCCAGGTCGTTCATTCTTGCACACACACACTCTTACTGTGACCGATGGGTCACTGCTCCTTGCACCTATGTCTGCACGGCTCGTCTCCTCGTCGATAAATGAGAGCGAGGGCTGCGTGATTTATATAGCGCATGCGTGCTCTTACTCTTGTGCAGGTGTGGGCATTAGTGGTGAGCGGTAATTGAGGTCTAGCGGCGTTTCCGATGTCGTTGCTCCCGCTATGTTAAGAAATGCCTGACCTGCCTGGTGCGGTTACGCGGACCAAATATGGAGGTCCGGCGGTATCCTCGTGGTGGCATTGGAAGGCGCTGACACCCGGGATTGCTTCTGAGGATCAGTGCGCCTGCTTACTGTTGGTGCGCATGCGTTCTGAAGAATGCAGCTGGTTGTTCTGAGCCACAAGTGCTGATTGGTTCGATCGGCGTGCCTTTCACTTACGGTGGCTAAACATGCAATTACTAGTGCGCATGCGTTAAAGATTAGCAGAGTGGTGTGTCTACATGCGTATGCTAAATAGATCGAGACACTGCTTATCGCGCTAACGTGAATGCTGAGATCCGGCAAGTGCTAATGCGCTTATGCGAACAGATGCGCATATTTTCTGAGGATAAGCATGCATACTGGATACTGTGGATGGTTACCCAGAAACAAGCTTGCTAGTTTGCTCGGTCTCAAAAGCTTCTCGTCTGCGGTAGGCAATGCCTTCCGATGCAGATATTGATGTGCTCTAATGTGTTGTCTTGTCTACAACCGTACAGTGCAATACATTTCTCTCACATAGGGTGTGTTTAACTGTGTGGTGCTAAGTGCAAAAGCACTATGATGGTTGGTAATCACTGTCGGTAAACTGCCCCAGTAGTGATGTTACTCGTACCTGCTAAATCTCCTTCATGGTGATATAAAATAGACAAGCGCATTTAACATGCTCTTAGGTTGGCACCTGGGAATGCCAATAGTTGAATTTCTAGTGGTCATAGATGGAGGTGTCTCTGATGTTTCTGTCCAAACAATGTGTTTTACTGACCGAGCTGGTTTAGGGACCAGTATGGGAGTTGTGGGGTGACCTCCCTGATGCGTTTTGTTCTCATGGTAGTGTTTCATTCACCCTGCTAGTTGTAATCACGGGATGTCATCATTCAATCCTTTCAGATTGGATTTTAATCTATATACCCATCTCTGTTCCCTGATGTGGAGCGGTCTTGTGAGGTCAGTCGTGGATTTTTTCATCACCTCTAAAACTGCCCATCTCAGGTCGCTGTCTTTATGTTCAAAGTCCAGGAAATGCCTTGTAAGTTTTGTATTCGTCTTTTTGCACCGTATTGTGCTTCGGTGTTCATTGATACGAATCTTAATTTTGCGGGTTGTCATTCCCACGTAGAGGAGGCCACAGGGGCATGTCAGTAGGTAGATTACATTCTCAGTATTGCAATTACTGAAGCTATTCAGTTTCCAAGGTTTACCTGTGCCAATATCTACTTCTTTTGTTGCTGTAGTGTAAGGGCATGCGACGCAACCCCCACAGGGATAGTGTCCAGTGGGTCTTTGTGTATTCCAGAGAGTGGTTTGTTCTACTTTGCTGAGAGGTTGGTCTTTGGCGTGGACCAATTCATCTCGCAGGCTTTTGCTTCTTTTGAATGCGAATAGTGGGAGATCCCACTCCTTGCCTGCACTACCTAAGATGTGCCAATTTTTCTTAACAATCTTTTTTATGGTGTTAGAGACTTGCGTGAACGTAGTAACACACACCATTTGATCCTTTCTTTCTTTATTCGTGGTTTCCAGAAGAGCTTCCCGTGGATTGTTCCATGCCCTCTTTTTTGCTCTTTCGATTAGTTTTTTCGGGTAGTGTCTTTGGAGCAATTTCTCCTCTAATTCCTTAGATTGTTCCACGAAAGTTTTGGTTTCTGTGCAGTTTCGCCGAACCCTTAAGAACTGTCCCACCGGTAGGTTGTCCCTGAGGGCTTTCGGATGATGACTCTCATACAGTAGCAGACTATTTTTGTCCGTGGGCTTGTTGTGTACCCTTGTGTGGATTCCCTCCGGTGTCATGTTAATGTCAAGGTCCAAAAACGTGGCATGATCTTGATTGATAGAGTGGGTGAACCTCAGGTGAAGATCCTTGGTGTTAACCCAGTCTACAAAGGCTTGTGCAGTGAGTTCGTCCCCTCGCCATATGATGAAGACGTCGTCAATGTAGCGTTTCCACGTTTTCAGGTGTTCTATGAAAGGGTTGTTTTCGTTGAAGATGAAATCCTCCTCAAATTGGCGGACATACAGGCATGCTAGGCTTGGGGCGAATGTGCTGCCCATTGAAGTGCCGGTGATCTGATGGTAAAGCACTTCCTCAAATTCGAAAAAATTCTCTGTAAGGGCAATCTCTGCGCATTCCAGGACAAAGTTCTGTGGGGTGGAGAACTGCCATTCCATGTTAAGCAAGATGTCTTCCACCACAGCCAGTGTCCTCCTTTGTGGGATACTGGTATAAAGGGCCTCTATGTCCATGGTGATGAAGATGTCTTCGGCGATGTTGATTTCCAAGTCTCGAAGCAGACATAGTACGTCCTTTGTGTCTCGCAGATACGATGCGGATCTTTGCACTATTGGTTTCAGAAACCAATCGCAGAACTGCGACAGCGGTTCCAGGATCGATCCGATCCCAGAAACTATTGGTCTTCCTGGTGGCGGTATTCTCCCTTGTGGATCTTCGGGAGTGTGTAGAACCTTGGTGTCCTCGGGTCTTTACTCACCAAGAACTCCGCTTCTTGTTTGGTTATCCAGTCATGGCTCAGTGCCTCTTCCACAATCCTTTGTATTCTCGTCATGAGGCGTGGTGTTGGGTCCTCCCGATATATCTCGTAGCTGGTTCGGTCAGATAACAACCTGTTACATTCTTCCTGGTACATGGTTTTGCTCATCAGGACAATGGCACCTCCTTTATCTGCCGGTTTGATGGTGACATCTGGGTTGTTTTTAAGTACCTCTAGGGCAGTACGCTCCAGTTTCGTTAAGTTCTGGAAACCCATTCTCTTGTTTAAAGTTGATTTTCTCAATGTCAGTAAGGACTGCTTGTTCAAAGGCCAGAATGTGGCACGGGATGGTATTATGAGGTGGCACAAGGTTGATTTCTTTCTCAGCCCTGTATTGAGTTCCAGGTTTGGTTCATTCATTGTTTCTCCAAAGTGGTTGCGTAGTTTAATTTTCCTGAATAACTGCGCGAGCTCAATGTTTAGGGTGAAAGGGTCATTAACGGGTGTAGGAACGAAACCCAAACCCTTAGAGAGGACATACTCTTCAGATTCAGTAAGGGTATGGTTGCTAAGGTTTACAACATTTGTTACTCGAGGCTTGTCGATGGGCCATTCCCACTGCTTCTTGTTCCCATTGCAACTGGTGTTTGGTCGTTCCATTGGACTTTTGCGGCTGGTTTTCTTCTTCCAGTCCCTCTGCCACGGCCTCTGTATAAAAAATGCTGAGGTACTGGTGGAAAGCCAAAACCCTGTTGATAAAGGGCGGTTGCCAGTAGCCAAACTGTGGCATAGGTTGATGCATCATAGGAGGCCGCAAGTTGTACTGTCGTCTTCCCAGCTGTCCATCAGTGCTTTCATCACTGCTGCTCCCGCTGGTGCTCCTTTCATCCCCCGAGCTGAAAGTCCAGTTCTGAGGAGTGGCCCTGAATCGCTGTCGTTTATTGGTGTTTTGTTGTTGGGGCGGTCTTTCATAATATTCATCCGTGGTGTATGGATATATCGTTTTGCGATCAAACTTCTGTACATCCTTAGTTAATTTTGTCAGTTTTGATTTGGTGAGATACTCCTTGTATTCGTTGTGGTCTTTATTAATTTCCTCCAATTTTTCTTAAACACAGATATGTGCACCATGGTCTTAAGTTTGCTCTCGCTTTGTTGTATTTCTATCAGTAGTGCGTCAGCCAGCTCCCTGGCAGAGTTGATAATGAGCACTAACCAATCTTTGGTGCACTTCCACGCGATTCTAGACCAATTGATTCTGAATTCTTTGTTGTTTAAGAACAATCTTGATTCATTTGTAACAACCAAGCCCCTGGGAGCACTGTTCTTACGGAGATATTCGGTCATGAACGCTCCATGCAGCGCTGTCCTTATCTGTTCTTTCTTTTTTGCTGTTAAAGTTGCCCATTCGTCCGAATTCTGGATTACTTGTGTGACCACTGTGTCTGCTAGTAGGGATGGTGTTCTTAGGATTTCTGCATACATCTCCTCGTTAAATGCTAGTTCCGTCTCCATATTTGCCCACTGGATTCCGTCCGGTCAGAAGATTCCGGATCACGAGATACCCACACTTGGGTTTGAAAAATTATCCCCAAAAAAAGGTTCCCACAGCTATCCGCTGTACTAGACTATCTAACCACATGTATCCCAGAGGAAGACTCCGCGGAGGGAACAAGAGGCACGGGGTACTAGGAGAAGGCAGCCTCCAACATGAATCGTTTACCACAATAAGCCGCTCCTAGTGTGATGACCGAAATGTCTCTAGATTTGTGATGTGCGATCTGGCATCTCCATCTATGACCACTAGAAATACAACTATTGGCATTCCCAGGTGCCAACCTAAGAGCATGTTAAATGCGCTTGTCTATTTTATATCTCCATGAAGGAGATTTAGCCGGTACGAGTAACATCACTACTGGGGCAGTTTACCGACAGTGATTACCAACCATCATAGTGCTTTTGCACTTAGCACCACACAGTTAAACACACCCTATGTGAGAGAAATTTATTGCACTGTACGGTTGTAGACAAGACAACACATTAGAGCACATCAATATCTGCATCGGAAGGCATTGCCTACCGCAGGCGAGAAGCTTTTGAGACCGAGTAAACTAGCATGCTTGTTTCTGGGTAACCATCCACAGTATCCAGTATGCATGCTTATCCTCAGAAAATATGCGCATCTGTTCGCATAAGCGCATTAGCACTTGCCGGATCTCAGCATTCACGTTAGCGCGATAAGCAGTGTCTCAACCTATTTAGCATACGCATGTAGACACACCACTCTGCTAATCTTTAACGCATGCGCACTAGTAATTGCATGTTTAGCCACCGTAAGTGAAAGGCACGCCGATCGAACCAATCGGCACTTGTGGCTCAGAACAACCAACTGCATTCTTCAGAACACATGCGCACTAACAGTAAGCAGGCGCACTGATCCTCTGAGTACACAGAAGCACTCCCGGGTGTCAGCGCCTTCCAATGCCACCACGAGGATACCGCCGGACCTCCATATTTGGTCCGCGTAACCGCACCAGGCAGGTCAGGCATTTCTTAACATAGCGGGAGCACCGACATCGGAAACGCCGCTAGACCTCAATTACCAATTACCGCTCACCACTAATGCCCACACCTGCACAAGAGTAAGAGCACGCATGCGCTATATAAATCACGCAGCCCTCGCTCTCATTTATCGACGAGGAGATGAGCCGTGCAGACATAGGTGCAAGGAGCAGTGAACCATCGGTCACAGTAAGAGTGTGTGTGTGCAAGAATGAACGACCTGGGACCATGCCCCACGGGGACCCCTGTGTTTTACGCTGATAGATCCTTTAATAACCTGAAGAGGACTAATGTAGTTGTGTACTTGTATGAAATTGTGACGCCACTTCCTGAAATAATGTTCTTTCTTCTGTCATTACTTTCTCCTTGTTGACAGCTAGCGACCTCATTGGTCTACCATCCACGGCCTCCTATGGGGCTAGTAGATCCCCCACAAGGGTAAGAAATACGGGACAAATTTCCCATAGATTTTATTGAGCGTTGTGCACAGATGACTGACACATTTGTAGCACACCATAGCCACTCACTGTAGAATGCACGTGCAGTTGGCTGTTCGAATTTTGTATGACCGTATTGTCATATTGTACTACACAATGTCTCTTCTTTTTATTCCCTTTTTTTCACTTTACAGGTTTGACATTTTTACCTCCTGAAGGTTGAGGGTGCCAGTTTTCACCCCACCCAGTGGATTCCCTTTTTCCATAGAATTGGTAAGGGTGGAGCCTTTAGTTATTTGTAAGTCCTGATGAATGCCATGGACCCGATCGGGCCGGTGGGCAGAAACATGTCGACTTTATACACGGCGGTGGGAGGACAATAATTCCCTCGTATACACCGCATCTCTGGTTTTAATGACCATACAGATGCCATCCACATTAAAATTAAAAACATAATTTGTCATCTGTAATGGTATTTTAATCACACAAATTCTTTTTTGTAAGGGCCCCCACTTAGGTTTAGAAGTGCATCCCTGTCGTCAGGTGTATGCCCGCCCCTTATCAAACCAAGTTTTTAAGGGGCGAGGACTGGTCAATGATGAAGCATGACACCAGGTGGTGTGTGAGACCAGTCCTTCACTTTTTGTGAGATGCCAGATCGCACATCACAAATCTAGAGACATTTAGGTCATCACACTAGGAGCGGCTTATTGTGGTAAAAGATCTGGGTGGGCCCAGGACCCTTGAAGGATAACATCCCTATCGCAGTGGTTGAGAATGCATGCTATTAGTGGACAGGCCTGAGGGAGGGGGTCCGATGGGCCAGGGACCTATGCGCCCTCTCCATCACAAACCACAGGGACAGGGTGTCGACGGGCACCTAGGATCGCAGCCACTCATCCAGAAGCTGTTCTGCGCCAGACACCTAAGCACCCTCCGGGAATCCAACAGACTGGAGATTGTTTCTCCAGTATCGGTTCTCCACATCCTCAGCTTATTCCTAAAGTACCGCAGTCACCAAGAGGAGCTTGGAGACATGAAGTTTGAGGTTGGTCACTTTGTCCTCCATCAAGGACACCTCATTCCGGAGGTCCTGGCACAGCAGGGAGACATCCACATGAACCTCACCCACTTTAGTCTCAACCGCCTCCCTCAAGTCCTGTATTGCCTGAGGGACGGAGAGTGCAGGGGCGGTTGTGGCCCCCGAAGACCACCAGTGACCACAAAGGTCGGCCTGGTGTATTAAGCGATCTTTGTCTGGGCAGGTGCTGGGGGGAGGGGGGTTGTCTCACCCCATCTTCGCCTGGACACCCTCAGATGGAACTGAAGGAGAACACCCACCGCCATCAGTGCCCATTTACTCCAGAAGTGCAGCAGCAATGTTACAGACGTGATGGGAACCTAGGCACAGTAGCACCAGCCAGAAAAAGGCGAGTCAGTTCCAGGTAAGGCAGCCACAAGCAGTGCCTCTGGTGTGAGTCAGAGAGGCGGAACCACTGGCACAGAGGCGGGCAGAGAAATGCCCAGCAGGGAGGACAAACAAGGTGTTGACTGATCTAAAAGGCCACAAGGGACACACCAGGATAGGGGTTCCAAATCGCGAGTCAATCAGAAGTCCGGTGAACAAGGCTAGGGAAGGATTGGTCAGGGATAAGTCAGCGGGACATCAAGAGGGCAAGGGGATTTGAGACCGTCCGCTGCAGTGCAGTCCAGGCGATCTCCAGCTTAAAGTGCGCAGCCACTGGTTCCCTCAGAAGCAGCGCCAACAAATTGCACAGCTGACTCTCAATCAAGGCCTGGGCTCAGGCTGTCCAAGGTGGGGGAGAGCCTCCCATGACCCCCAAGTGCTCCCCCAGCCGCACACCCAGAGTTCAAAGGGGTCAGGAATTGCAGCCGCTCCAGCGGGCTCCACCAATGGTCGCCTCCTCCGGTCGGGGCCCCACCGTCGGTTCAATTGGTCCCTGGATTCTCACCTCTTCACTGGCCTTCCAGCAACAACATCGCCTTTCTAGGGGGCTGAGCGGGGCCCCACCGATGGTCACTTTCTCTGGTTGGGGGACGCCTGGGCAAGTCGCTTGCCGGCCGCTCGCGTCCCGCCAGCTAGGAACACCATGCTTCTTTGCCACGCGGGTACAGCTACACTCAGTGTCATGGCTTGATCTGGCGCCACCGCAGCTCTAAGGCCCACAGTTTAGCCACAATAAGGCCGCACACCATCGCAGCTGCCTTCCTGGCCAAGCCACGCAGTGGCTGAAACTTCCCCAGGTCTCGGTGCAGGCCAAATCTTCAAGCACTGGGGGGGGCACGGTACGACCAGTGTTCCCACAGACCCCAAACACGGAGGGGGGGGTGAGGGTTGTCAGGCCAGAATGGCTTCTGATCTCAGTGGGGCCTGTGAGAAGCTCTAGCTCGCGGCCACCATCTATGCTGCCGTAGCCACACCCTCTATCTTGGAGGATATAACAACATATTGCAGTCCCAGGTTTCTCAGCTGCTGTTTTATTTCCACAACTGCTTTTCATTGTGTTTGTGCTTTTTTGTATAGTCAGGAAATATACTGTTCACATTGTTTTCATATTTTAATCCTGGTTTCAATTGTGCCCCTTGCAAAACCATGCTCCTGCCTCTGTGGTTGAGGAAATGGGCAATGACTTTTCTTGATGGTACCCCCGGCGGTGGTCTTGGGGCAAGGGCTTTATGTGCTCTTTCCACCAAAAAGCAAGATGAAAGTTCCACACTCTCTAGCGCTGTGCATATCTACTTTTTCAGCAAATTTCCATGGAGGTCGCCACTAAATTTTCAGGAAGTCACAGGTTGCTCCACCTTGAGCGCCTTTCGGCATCCTCTGCTCTATCCTCAAGTTGTTTCATTAGAGTGTGTAATTCTGTGCAGAGTTTGTCAGTTCTTTCACATCCTCAATCATCACATTAACTGCAGCTTCTGTATTCTGGGCTTTTTTTTTGCGATCTTTCTGAGGTCCACCTGGAGTAGATTTACCTCAATCGAAATACGATCTACCTTTGCTTCAATAGCTGCCTGCAAATTTTAATGGCCACAAGAATGTCTGCCATTGGGTCAACTTTATCTCCCTCTCCAGCGACTCATCGCAGGCGACATCCTTGTTTTTCATTGTTTTGCCTGCCCTTGTGCCACGGATGTGTAGTTGTCCAGAGCATTACTTTACTATTTAGACCCTTGAATGCTCCCCATTGCAGTAGAGTGTGGGCAGTTCAGCACTACAAATGGTCTCCAGTTCTTCCACTTGACAGAAACCAAGGGTTATCTCTCAGGCCCACTAAGTTGTCACTCTTCATGAAGGTTTCACAGTTTCCCTATTGTGCCATGCTGGTTTTGTCCTGAGAAGTAATAACTTTTAGTTCAGCCATTTCATGACTAACTTCATGTTCCCACCTTGATAGATATCTTTGAATGTCTGCATTATTTAGGCTCAGTGTTGCACACCCCCTTTGTTGCTTGTTTCAGGGCAAGTATAGTTGTTAAATAATTTGTTTTAAAACACACACACTTGGGGGAGCTGTCTAAGACCACTTTCACTCTGACAAAAAATTAGGGTAAAGAGAGTTCTTAACTGCTGTTCAAGAGCCCTCTTCTCAGGTCCAGACCAGGGCACAGGGACACCCTTCAGCTTCCCTAACAATTTTCTATGGTACGGTACAAACACTCCTGCCACAGGGTAAGATAGAAGGCCAGTGATGTCAGTATGAATGTATGATGATACAACGAGTACCATCACAACGCGGTATGTTACATCGCGGTCTTGACAACGCAAGTCGTTACATCGACTTGCGCTGGAGGGTGCTGGATTTAGGAATAGTGTGAATTACTATTCCAACTCCAGTCTACGTACAGTAGGGAAGGTGTTGGAATAGTAATTCACACTATTCCTTAGTCTAGAGCCCCCTCCAGTGCAAGTCGATGTAACTACTTGCGTTGTGAAAACCACGATGAAACCATACCGCGTTGTAATGGTTTCGTGGTAAAGGATGTTTCCCGTCAGTATTGATGTCATTTGTGACTTCATATGCAGCACATGTGATGTCATGAGCTTTTCAATGTGGGCTAGATATGTTTGAGCTGCTCATAACTGTAGAATATCAGTGATATTTTTGTACATCTATCAGGGATCTGTCACATTTTCTGTAAGGGGAGATACTTCTTGCAGAGCTACTAACAAATATCAATGCTGTTGCAATAGTGCCCACACCAGGCACCAGTGAAAAAATGTTTAACCCACGCAGGATTAGTAGTAATGACTATCCTAGCACCCTTAGACAAGGTTGCCAACAGTAACTTAATAAAATGTTTATCAATATGAAATGCCTCCATGTGAGTAAGGAAATAACAGCCACAGCAGCAATGCCATCTGGCACAAACGAAAAAAAACAGCAGTAAGTTTCAACAATGCAGCAGAAGTATCGCTCAACAAGTGGCTTTAAGTATAATTTGGAAATACATCATTTTGTCTCCAAATAATTTTCTGAAACTAGCACGCAATATGATATCAAATGCAAACTTTTCATTATGAGGAAATAAACCCAAGTTGGTGCCAAATAAAAGCTTGTAATTTTCGGATATAAAAACATTTCCTCCCAAAATGGTAGATTCATTTTAAGTATACACATTTGGTTGTTGAAATTTATCTTATTTTTTACATGTGAATAAGTGTACAACTACTTAAGATGTAAAGACTATGCCTCGCATATGAATATGGCCCTTTACAAATCCAACACATTCCCTGGTGTTGCACGCCCCCACAGCAAGTCGTTGATACGACTTGCGATGTAATGGATCGTGTAGAAACAATGCGGTCGTTGTAACGACTGCGTTGTAATGGAAGCGCGTTGTGTTGACAGCGTTGTAACCGCTGTTTCCCCTCGCATATCTGTAAGGCCAACAAAAGTACTATTATGCCTTGGATGAACACAGTAAAGCTAGGAACGTCCACAATACGTCAAACACTGACATCATAACACCAGGACTAATGTGCCAGGGCTGAACACCATAATAATAAAAATGCCCACAATACATCAAGAATGTGAGCCATTATGCAAGGGGTGGCACCATTATGTCAATTAGGCCAAGGACCACAAGATATGTCACAAATGCCCTCCATTTTGGCAGGGGTGGTCACGAATTGGCCAACAATGCTTAAAATATACATTAAATGCCGAAGATTATGACAGAGTGGCACAACCTGATGGCAAGGTTACACATGTACTGATACTGGAGGTCAGAGATGGCGAGGGTCACCTAGTTTGTTCGCAACGGGACATTAATATTGCTTTTGTAGCCCGACTTTGCAAATCCTATCAATCTCTGCTGGACATGGTGCAAGGCGTGGTTTAGCATTACCTGAGGAAGGAACACATGAATAGGCTATCAGAGGACAACAGGGAGTGCCTAGAGGTGCCTATCTCTAGAGAAAAGAGAATTGCAGCGATACAAGGGATAAAACCCGCAAAGGCACCGGGAGGAGATGGACTGCAGGTCAAATTTTATCAGAAACATATGGAGGTGCAGGTTGACAAATTGCCGTTTCCAGGGGAAGTTGCCGGACTCCATGCGGGAAGCCTTGATAGTAAAATTGCTGAAACTGAGTAAAGACCCGACTGAAACGTGATCATATTGCCCGCTATCGATGCTGAACTGTGACATGAAAACAGTCAGCAGGGTGCCTACTTCACCACTGCTGGGCCATCTGCCCTACCTGGTTCATTCGGACCAGTGCGGGTTCATCCTGAGACGTAACACTCTGTAATCTCAGACGTCTTGCATGTTTACCACGCCCTGCAACAGGGGGAGGATGCCTCCATGTTGACTTTTCTGGATATCAAACAAACGTTTGATTCTGTAAATTGGGACTATCTATGGATGTTTTGGCTAGGGTGGAACTGGGTCTTAAGTATATTGGTTGGGTGAAACTACTTTACACCAGGTCCGAGGTCAGAGTTAGGACGCGTGGGATGGTTTCAGGGCGTTCTTGCTGCATAGGGGGACCATGCAAGGGTGCCCACTGTTGCCGCTTCTCCTTGGGTTAGCGATGGAGCCCATGGCGAGCACGATATGGTGGGTGTTGTAACCCTGGGGAATTCTGGTAGGTGAGACACGACAAGTGATATCCCTATATGCCGATGACGCATTGGTATACCTACGGCACCTGGAGTAATCAGCGCCTGTCCTTCTAAATGCATTGCAGGAGTTTGGAGACATTTCAGGGTTGCAGGTGAATCATGCAAATTTCTCCTTGGGAACGGTGGGTGGTGGTGACCCGGGTCGATTGCCGTTCACTGGCCTACCTTCAGAAACTGGTAGTGTACGATATTTGGGAGTCCAGGTGGTGCAAACGGCACCGAAATCTATCATCCTCAATATTGGTCAAGTAGTGGACGGTTTAAGCTCATCTATCCGGTTTTGGAAAAAGCTGTCTTTGTCTCTGATGGGCAGGTTTGCCCTGATTAAAATGGCGGTGTTGCTGCACTGTCTATATACACTGCACAGCTCGATGTATGAGATTCCCCGCCCATTCTTTGTGTACATAGATACATTGTTAACTGAATTGCTATGGGCCAGGAAGAGTGTGAGGGTGGGTCTTAACACCCTCAAAACACCTTGGTCCAGTGGGGGCCTGGAACTGCCAGATATGGAGTTATATTATATGGCGGCCCATTAACAGTATGCGGCACATTGGCTGTACCCCGAGGACAATTGGGAAAAACAGCTGTTAAGGGGCTCCAGTGTCACAGGGGTTCTGCCCAAGATATTGTTGCGGGGGGCCGGAGTGCCTGTGGAGGTGCCCTACATGACGCTTCTAACATGTAGACTTTGGGAACGAGCAGTGAAGAAAATTATTGGGAGGTCGCCATAGGCTCTGGATATGCAGATCTGGGTGCTCCAGCCATTCGTGAAAATGCCTGACACCATGACTGTGGACTGGTGGAAGAGGGGTGGCTCTAACATTCATGGGGATCTATACACAGAGGGCAGAGTTATTACCAGACAAGAAGCGATGGACACATTTGTGCTAGGTCTTGGGCAGTATCACCAGTATGCGAAACTTTCTGCCACGGATTGCCATGATGTGGTTGGCAAAGGAGCCCCTGGGGGTGGGAGAGTGGCTGTCGGATATGTCTGAGTGAGCAGTGGCTGAGGAGGTTCATATGAAAAAGACCACATGCGACAATAAGATGGAGGATGATCTCAAGGCGTGGGCTGCCATATTGAATACCCTGAAGAACACCCCTGACTCTCACCCTCATTGAAATGTCAGGGAAAAATGTTCATAGTTGGATCACACTGAATGAGTCTGTGTTGGGTATGGGAGGATTTTTTTTAAATTGTATTTATTGCCATTTAAAGTAATGAACACCATGTAGGAAGTGGCCTCAAAATAGTGAACACTGAAAAATACAGAAACAAAAAGAGCGTGGAGGGGCAGAACGGAGGGGGAAGAGGCGTGGCAGGGCATGTCCAGTGCAGCAATATAGTGTCCCATGCTGACAAAAGTCGGAAATAAAGACATAATGAAGTCACTGAATCTGTAAAGGAAAGACAGACTGCAGCAACATCTGGACTACTCCAAATTATAGGGTTATGTTGCAGTCTACTAATTCAATCCCATCTGGGGGGGATCAAGCAGTCCACAATGATGTACGTACCCTTATAGGGGTTTTGCTGCCTTAGATTGCGGGGATCATGTGTCCAGAGGGGGGCTCGCCTTTGCCGGCAATCGAGGAGGGGAGTCCTGGAGGCTTAAGTATGATATCTTTACGGCGAGATGTCAGCAGCATTTGTTCCCAATAGTTGGCCAATTGTTCCTGACAGCAGACTGCATCTTGCAGCCAGGACTTAACCTTGTGCACAGGTCTCCTATCCCAATGCATAGCAGCTCTGCGCTTTGCCAGGAGCAAGAGCAAAGCCGCGAGATGGCGAGTCTCAGGCGGGAGGTTCCTAACATGGCCCAAAAGGCATACCAATGGGGGCTTTGGCACAGGGTGGGCAGTAATCTGCTGGAGGATATAATGTATTTTCTGCCAATATTCGGCGACCCGTGGACAGTCCCATGCGAGGTTCAGAAATGGAGGCCTGATGAGCCAGGCACCTCACACAGCATGCCTCCGTCACCAGTCCCATACGCTGTAGTTGCGATATAACTGGTGAAGGAACTTAAAGTGAATAAGTCTCGGTCTATAATTAGGTGAGAGAGCTGAGGTCTACTCGCAGCAATATGTCCACTGCTCGTCTGTGATTGGAAGGTCAATGTCCGCCCCCAGGTGTAGTGGGCTGTTGGGGTGCTGTTGGGTGCCTTGTCTTGCATAATAGCGTACAGTCGGGTGACTAAGTTACGGGAGGAAGTATTGGTCAACATGTGTTCAAGAGCGTGTAACATGGGTGGAGGCTAAGGGTACGTGTCATGCAATGTCCTGCATGTGGCGCATATCTGGTGGTAAAGCATGGTGTCTAGCGCAGTAGGGCATGGGGATTCGCGAAGAGCGAAGGGAGGAAGGAAGTGGCCTTTAGGGTATAGGTCTGCAAAGGAGATTAGTTTCCTCTGATGCGCTCGAGCACCATCATCCTGTATGGCAGGCAGTATTGGATTGCGTGCTAAGGGAATAGATGGGGCATATATGCATTTCAATCTGGCTCAACGGTGCAGGCCATCCCACGCCCATCGAACAGATTCAACTGTATCAATCCCTTTGTGTGGAGGCTTGTTTTTATGGTATAGCGCGGTAGATAGCGGCCAGGGAGATGCCACATCTGTCTCTATCGCCGTATGCGGCTGGAATCGTGTAGGATATAGGCAGAAGTGAAGGTATTGAGCCTGAGCACAGAGTGCGCATAGTTTCATGTCTGGTGCACTAGGGCCACCTTGTCACAAAGGAAGTGTGAGTATTTCCCATGCAATTATCGGCTGCTTTCTGGTCTACGCCAGTGATATCAAATTGGAGCGCAGGCGCTGGAAGAATTGAGAAGTGAGCGGCATGGGGATATTAATTAAAAATATAAGAATTTGGGCAGCACATTCATTTTGGCCATCACTAGTCGTCCTGTCAAGGACAGGGGGAGTCAGTTCCACGCCGGAATTTTCTCCAGGACATGGCCCTCCCATTTACGTACACAGATACCGAGGCACACAAAAAGTAGTCCATACAGTATATAGGTTAGTAACCATAAAAGTAATTCAAGGTAGTCCAATTCGAGTTTTCTTCCTTTTATTTTCCGGTCTTTTCTTATCAAAAAGGGGAGACACACTGGCCCTCCCATAGTTAGCTCGCCAAAGTTCATCCATATCACAACTGAGTCAGATACCAAGATAGCACACCGGTTCCAGCGCCCACCCCAAGGGAAATTCGGATTTAACCGGATGCATGTTGTCTGTTAGCAGAAAAATGATGGATTTAGCCCAATTTATATGAATGTCGGGGTGTCCTCCAAATCTGATGACTTCCCATAGGTTGGAGGGTCAAGATTACCTTTTGGGTTCCGAACAAATAGTACAATATCATCAGTGTACATAGAGATTAAAATTTTGCACGCCGTAAAGTTGAGCCCCGCTGGGCGTGATGTTGTTTCAGTCAGGCTGCCAGTAGTTCCATCACAATCGCAAAAAGGACTAGGGACAGGGGGCAGCCCTGGCGAGTGCTGTGCGTTATTGGGAACGGGTCCAATATCATCCCGTTTAAGCTTAATCTGGCCGTTTCGGAGGTGTATAGTAACCGGATGAGGTGCACAAACTTCAAGCTGAAGCCCAGGCGATAGAGAAGGAAGAATAAGAAGGGCCATTTCAGCGAGTCGAACGCCTTTGTGGCGTCCAGTAAAGCCGCCACGGTGGCCAAGCTGGGCTCCATGCTGTGTAGCATAGCGAACAGCATGCGAAGATTGTGCACCGTGAATTGCCCTGGCACAAATCCTGATTGATCCAGTCGTACTATGTCGGGCAGAAGCGCAAGGAGGCGATTGGCAATAAATTTGACAAGTATTTTATCAACATTTGTCATTGACAGCAGCCTGTAGGAATCACATTGGTTTACTGGTTTGTCAGGTCTAAATATAGTTATGATAACTGCCTCTCGGAGCGATGGGGGTAGTTCACCCGATGTCAGGAAGGCCTCAAACATAACTTGTAAATATGGGATTAGTAAGGCAGCGTATTCCTTACAGAAGGCGGTCGTAAGTCCATCAAGGCCTTGTGCCTTATCACTGAGAGGCTTTTTGGGACTTGTAGTACTTCCTCCTCCGTGAAGGGGGAGTCTAGGAATGAACGGTGAGAACGTTCAAGCTAGAGCAATTGTATTGTATCCAGGTAGGCCACAAGCTCCTCCTGGCTCGGGGTTAACATAGCCTGGTAGACACGAGCATAGAAGGAGGTCATTGTATGCAGCAGATCAGTTGAGGTAGATTGCCGTCTATGTTGGTCATCTTCCACTACATAATCTGAGGCCCATGGTCTATGGAGCATATTGGCAAGAGTTCTACCAGGCCGGTCTCCCTCTCCATAACAATGCACCACTGCCTCGCAGGTTAAAAATCTCAGCTCTCGTGCCGCCTCTTCATTGTATTCAGCGAGTGTATCACG
Organism: Calotriton arnoldi; assembly: GCA_963921515.1. Taxonomy (NCBI): domain Eukaryota; kingdom Metazoa; phylum Chordata; class Amphibia; order Caudata; family Salamandridae; genus Calotriton; species Calotriton arnoldi. The sequence continues at coordinate 796,876 of CAWUFW010007730.1, forward strand.
AACGGTTGCCATAGTAACAGGAGACTTAGAGACGTAGTACTCTAGTTCAAGCGCTTGGAGTTGGTGCTCCAGCGCGGCTAGGCACGTTCTGACCGCCGCGAGAACACCGGCCTGTTTTGTGATACACACTCCTCAGATTACGGCCTTGACGGCCTCCCACTATACCAATGGAGAAGAGACTGAACCTTTATTGATATTAAAATAGTCAGCAATAGCGGTACGGATCTCAGTTTGAAAGAGAGAGTCTTGAAGGCCCCAGGAGGCAGTCACCATGTAAATGCTTGTGGAGTAGCTAGTGGCGGGGAGAGTTCTAGGAGCATCGGAGTGTGGTCTGAGAGTATACGAGGTATGTGGGATACAGCAGTGGTCCATGTGAGGACATCCCGGGTGGTTAACCAGTAATCTATATCTGACCCTGTGCCATGTGTCGACGTAATGCATGTACTCTCCTCGCTTCTCCCATGTAAGCATCTCCAAACATCTGTAACACAATTATCATTTATTAAGGTGTGTAGCTGTGTTAGAATAGAAAAATATGCTTTCGCACTATTTATGTAAAGTTAGCATTCGCTGCACCATTTTGTGTATGGCCGCCATTTTGAATCATAATCGAAACGAATTCTTTGCCATTTTCGAGAAACGGCTTTCCTTAGGTTATGTTTTTTCAGAGCTGAGTTTTGCTACACTATTAAATGCACTGTTCTTATTAGCGCATACCTTTCCATTTAGATGTAGGCCTTCTCCCACTAATCTAGCGGTGGGCACAGACAGAGTGACCTTGAGTAGTAGATAATGTGTGCCCGGCCTCAGAATCAAAACTTACTCCTTTGTAATTTACTGTCCAGCTGCATCTGCTTGGAAAATTCCATGGTGGGTGTGTTTTCAATGGTTTCGAAGTGTACATAATGTATCGTTATGCTTGCTGATGTCAGTCCCTCTGCAGCACTTCTAGGCGGCTGGGCAGACTGGGCTCCACTCTCAGTGTATCTGAATAAACAAGTATTGGTTTGTATTCTCTACTGTCTGACCGACTCTTCATTTGGTATGGAAGGCTGAGAGGTGATCGTGAGTGACCCAGGTGGCCCTAATCGGGCCACTTCCTTCAGTTGGCGCCCGAACAGGGACTCCTTCTGGTCAGTGACCCATCCCCTTGCGCGGACGGCGGGGAGGTCGAGGCCATCGTCGGGTCGGACAGACGGATCAGGGATTCCCTGCACGAAGAGTTCCTGGTACTCACAGCTGCCCCTTCTGTCCTGCTGGATGGTGCCTCGCCCAGTGGTCATGCCGACTGGAGTCCTGAACGGCGAAACCCTTGGATCTGACCGTTTGGTCTGAAGAGTCGGCAGTGGAGAATTAATTTGTTTGACCTGCGTATACCAGGTGAGTTTGTTTTGTTTCTTTGTGGATATGGTATCATTTTGGTTTGTACTTGGTACGGTCTAAGGACCGTCTTTTGGATAAAAGCAATTGCAATTGTTTTGCTAGGCATAAAATAGTGAACTTGTTTTCTTTTGAGAATGCCTAGTGTTAGTAAATTGTTTTCTTTGTGCTGTCGTTGTTGTTCTGCTGATGCTCGATTGGAAGAAAGCCAGCCGGCGCCTCCAGAAGGCACTCCGAATTTCGATATGTATGTGAAACATGGTCTTGGCCCTATTATGTTTAGTACATTATGGCACAAATATACGAGGGACAATGCTGAGTTGCAGTGGCCGTTGACGGGCACTTTTGACGAACAAAAGATTGAGTATTTGCAAGAACAGTTGTTTAAGAGACGAAGTAGGCAGTCTATGTTTGACTCCCTCAGAAAAAGGCAGAAAGCAGCTAGACAGAGGCGACTAAAGGCAGAAAAAGAGGCTCGGAAAGGGAGAATGCAGACACTGACTCATAAAGCTGTTGCTAATGATAGGGAAAAACAGGAGAAGGGTGTTGAATGTGAAGATAGGTTTCGATTACACATTGGTAAATCATATGTGGTTCAGGAAGAAGATGATACCTTTGTGGAAGAATTATTAGATACCTGACCCCCGCCTCCATATGCCCACAAAGAATATATCCCACTGTTCCGGTGTCCTCACAGCCGCCCGTTACATTTGCTTCCACTGTCTCTGTCCCTGTATCCACTGCTGTTATTTCAACGGCTGTAGCTTCGGCTCCTCCTCCTTCTCCTCTTCCTTCTGTTTCTTTGCAGTCTGTGCCAACTGTGACTGTTAGTACCTCTGCCACACCTATTGTCTCAGGTTCCCTCTCGCCAGCTCTTTCTCCTGCGACACAATTATCAGCGACGTTAGTGCCTGTTACTTCTGTTGCTTCTCCTACTATAGTTTTTCATCCCCCGACATTAGTAAGCAGTGGGACTCCGGTACGTGGATTTGACAATAGGGATTGGACAAAATTTAAGGAACCCATGGGACCGCTAGTGCGATTTGATGTGGGAGATGATGAGAAAAAGGTAATAGCTAATCAGGCTGCACAGTGGGCCCATAATCCTATTTATAGTGTAGAGGATGTCTGGGCAACTATGAGAGATTTCGAGCCCTTCATACAGCAGCATACCCTTAAACACATGTGCGCAACTTTAATTGGTCTTTGGCAACAGTACTTTGAAGCGGAAGCGCCTCAAATTTTATTTGACATTAGTGATCGGGTGTATATTAGTGAATTGGGGCCAGAACAAGTTTTTTCTAATGTTACGACAATAATAGTTTACAGGGGAAGGCTACATGAGAAAAGTCCCAGGTCGGTGTCTCAGTTTCCGATGCGGGAAGTTCATCCTATATATCATCCAGAATTGCCGGGAACGGGAAGGTTTGAGGACTGGTAAGTGGGTGCACTTACCAAGTCGACATGGCAGTACCAGACTGCACACAGGCTCTGCAATGGCAGGCCTGAGACACACTTTACAAGCTGCTTCTGTGGGTGGCACAACCAGTGCTGCAAGCCCACCAGCAGCATTTGAGTCACAAGCCCTGGGCACAACCAGTGCACTGTACTAGGGTCTGACAGTGAATCAAATAGGCCAAACATGGAGTCACTAATTCATACATCAATTTATAACAGAGAGCATATGCACTTTAGCACTGATCAGCAGTGGTAAAGTGCCCAGAGTCATAAAAGCAACAAAAACAGGTCAGAGAAAGTACAGGAGGAAGGCAAAAAGTTCAGGGATGACCCTGCAAAAAGGGCCAAGTCTAACAGTCGTGGTAATGTTACTAGGCCGAGGGAGGCAGCCTGTTTTCAGGAGCAATGGGTTTACACTCCGTGGAAAAGAAGTGAAGTTTTATCTCTTAAGACTCATTTGCCTGACCCTAGGAAAAACCCTACTGCATATTATAAAGAATTGACTGAGGCAGCCTCCTCCACTGTAATGACTCTTGCTGATATTGAAATGTTTTTTGGTCTGTTGGTTCCAGTTGATATTTGGAGGCAGGTGCACACCCAAGATCATGTTGTGGAGTTGCGGGGTATATGGGATTTGATTAAAGGATGGGATCAGGAAAGAAAGCCAGGAGATAAACCCCGAGCTGAGATACTTGCTTTGCCTGTTCGCATTATTACATATATGCATTCTCTTATTCCACCGAGAAAAGTAGACTGGGATAAATTGTCGGCTTGTCGACAAAAGAAAGATGACAGTGTGTCTGATTTTTTCACCCAGTTTGAAGACACATTTTTGGATTATAGTGGGCAGGATTTGTCTATTGAGGGAGGTGTTCGGTTGTTTGTTAATAGATTTGTTTCCAATTTGCTTCCTGAAATTGCGACTCGATTGCAGACTTCTGAAAGTACTTGGTCCACCTCTTCCCCCTCTGTTATTTTGAATATGGCACAGTATTATGAGCATAGGGACAATGAGGAAAAGGAGAAGGCAGAGAAAAGGCATAAGGATTTGAAGACGAAGGTGTTGTTGCAGCAGGCTTTTAGAGGGCATGGCAGAGGACGTGGTGGTCTTGCCCGTCAGCTTCCACGCACAAGTAGGCAGCCGAATACTACGCCTTTGGGGCCGAATCAGTGTGCGTACTGTAAGGAGGAGGGACATTGGAGTAGCGAGTGTCCCGTGCTTTTGCAGAAGGTGGTGGTCCCTAGAGGTCGAGGTTCTCGTGGACGGGGTCGTGGAGCTGGTGGGGCTGATAGAGCTCAGAACACTGCAGCCTCACAGGGTCGTTCTGATAACAATTACTTTGATGACCCTCGTGGGGGGACAGTAATATCATGATGATTACTATATGGAGGAAGTGACAGGAATGTCTTATAGCTAGGACAGCCAGGGGTAGAGTGGGGGACCAGTTCCGATACCTGTAGACCAGCGTGGTCCTTATGTAACAGCGGAACTGCATGGTTCAACTAAGGAATTTTTGGTGGACACAGGTGCGACAAAAAGCTCTGTTTCTCGAAATATGGTCCCTGGGGCAGCTCTGTCTGGCCATAATAATGTTTCGGTAGGTTTTTCTGGTGTACTGGTTGTAAGCCCCATTTTAAGACCTCTTGCATTGGCTATTGGCCCTTTTACTGTGGATTCGCAATTCTTGCTGACATCTAATTGTCGTGAAAATTTGATGGGTTTGTGTTGGAAAACGAGGCAGTATCTATGAGGCCTGCTCAAATAACATGACTACATTTGTCCTTCACTGGGAACCAAACACCCAATTGTAGCGCCTGACTCTCAGAGGGTAGCGTTGCAGAGCAGTCTGAGGCTTACTCAAGGGAGGTGGTGTGGGCTAGTAACCGCCATTACAGGTGCGCGGAAATAACACTCAATAATTGATTGTCCAGTCTGTACTTTGCTTTATAAAAGTAAGAGTACATTTATTAAACACACACTACTCAATACTATGCACCAATTTCCAAATATACATAAGCTGTTGGAATTACTTTGTGACATTGCATAACATCTCCACCCCTCCCGCAGGGGGGTGGGGTCTAATACCACCACTCCCATGTATGCACATCATCTTGCCCCCGAATGCAGGTAGTTGAACATAACCTGGAGCGAGGGCCCTGCGCACTGGCACCATCCCAGTGGCGACCCACCCCATTACCTCAACAAGCATTTAAAATAGGCAACCCTGCCCTAGTGACACATAATCCTGACTGAGCATCTCCCACTGACCATACAGGATACACCTCTACATCTTAGGGGCTAACAGTCTGGATTGTTCTTCACCTAAGCGCAGCAGCAAGAATACATGCTTAAGCATCACTTTAGAATGACAGTACTCATCACATTTGTTGGACATTAGAATGCATTGCAATTACAGCCCCTAAAGGCATCACAGATGAACTCAAAGGATTAAGCATATACAGCCAGACACCCTAAAAGGAATGTCTGACCAACATAACCCCATTTGGCTTATGACATCACCTTACGCAGGTACTTCACATTACACATGTGACTTTCAGTCTCTCTAAAAGAAATAACGTTAGTAAATGCAGTTCTGGTGCAATTACACCTCTTCATCTCCAGGGGATGCCCTTCTCCAGCCATCCCCCACTCAGCCCTTCATCCCTTGGCGCACTTCTCAATACACCCCCAGCTGTAGAACAAAAGTTCCAGCTCAGAAGATGTTAAAATGCTGGCTGAGCCCTTGAGGGGTTATTCTTTTCCAGTCCCCATGAGACTTAGGGAGGGACTTCCATTTTCGTGCTGGGGGAGACTGCGTTCTCCTGCAGCTCCCCCTGCACCTCGTCACACATGTGGTGGTGACCCCGTCCTCCTGGGGCCACCACAAGTAGAGAAAAGCTGACTTTTCCTTGCAGGCCGGTCCGGGCCTGCAAGGCATTATGGGGCGCTTCCTCCATTCCCTGCGCATATCAGAACAGCGGCTCTCCCGCTGTGCCGGGGAGAGTCGCGCAAACTGCATTTCTTCGCGGGGGCCCGGTCCCACCCGGGCCCTCCCACCTCGCCATGCTCGTTGGGGGGCTCGGTCCCACCCGGACCCCCAGGTAAGTGGATGCGGCTCGGGGAGCCCACCCCCGGCCGCTCTGCGGGTTGTCGGGGGCCCGGTCCCACCCGGGCCCCTTGCAGCTCCTCTCTTGCTTTCGGGGTCCCGGTCCCACACGGGACCCCCGCCTGCTTACTCGTTGGGGGCAGCCTGGGGAGCCCACGCCCGGCTGCCCCCGCTGGCTCCCCGCCCGGCCAGCACCCTTGTGTGCTGCCGCGGGAGCTGGCGCTGCAGTTCTGGTCTGCCCGCTCCGGCGGGCAGACGCGCAGGCCTTCGCCGGCTCCTCCGGCCCTCAGGGGGGGGTGTAACAGCACTCCCCATCCGCCTTCCAGCACTCGGGGCCCAGAGATGGGGTCCCGGCCCCCGAACATCTTCGAGGGAGGCGCGACGGCGCTCCCCTCCACCCAACGTCGGCGGGGGCCAGGGCGGGTTCCTGGCACCCCGCTTGGGGTCATCTTCATGGGGAGCGCGACGGCGCTCCCCGACTTTGCTTCGGGCCCGAAGATGGGGTCCCGGGCCCCCGAGACCTCTTTGTGGGGGGGGGGCGCGACGGCGCTCCCTGCCTCCTCTTCCTCGCATGGGGCCCGGAGTTGGGATCCCGGGCCCCTCCCCCTGCTTCGTTTTCGGCGGGGGCCAGGGTGGGCTCCTGGCACCCCGTGGGGGCACTTTCACGGGGAGCGCGGCGGCGCTCCCCGACTTCCATCTTTGCGGGGGCGCAACGGCACCCCCCGCCTTCAGCGGGGCCCGGAGTTGGGATCCTGGGCCCCTTTTTCACCATCTTCACGGGGAGCGCGACGGCGCTCCCAGTCTCAGCTTCTGTTGGGGGCAGCCCCCGGGACCTGATCCACCCCGGGGGCACATTCAAGACCGGCGGCGGAGCCCCACGCGCTTCGTCGTCGGTCTTCTTGGAGGTCAAAGGTCGCCTACCTTCTGGGGGGCATATCTCAGCCCCCAGGGTACCGACCTGCCCCATTTTCGCCTCCTCTTGCTCCTGGTGGCGCTCCCCAGCCACTGGGAGCACTCTCCTTCGCCCTCTGGGCCTCACAGAGGGTGGATTCAGCAGGGAGCTGCCTTCACTGGCTCCCTGCGCCAGCCTTTCGCCTGGCTCTCCTCCTGGGCCTCTCTTCTCCCTGCGCAGAGGCCCCTGCTTCGGCGCACTGGTCCTGGTCTCTTCTCCTGGAGCTGTTCAGGATCCTGGGACAGTCAGGGGGTTCCTCCTTCCAACTGCCCATTGCGCCAGGCTCCAGCACCCTCTACCTCAGCAGACCACACCCCAGAGAGAGCTTCTCTTCCTGTGCAAACACTTTTTAAGAATTGGGGAGGGGGCTGGCAGGAAGTCTCTGTTGGCCCTATCACACAGCGACACATCACTTCTCTGCCCCTGCTCCCTCCTTCCTGCCCAGGCCTCTGGGTTGGTTCAAAATGGCGTCGTCCAGGGTCTCCAGCCACATGGTCTCTGAAAGCCCCTTCCCCCCAGAGCTGCCTTCTCCCTTGTGCAGCTGGGTGCCTGGCACCAGGTGACAGCTGCTGATGGATTAGCCTGTAGCTCCACCCATCTTCTCTTTGTGGTGAGGAGGTCTTCGCTCTTGGAAGAAAGGTCATTAATCCAGCCTGCTATGGTCAGCCCCCAGCCAGGCCCTGGTTATGAGCTGACTCAGAGAAATATAACATTTCTGGATGACCCAAAAGCAGTACAAATATGACTTTGGACTCTGCAGAATACTTCTTCTCACATAGGTTACAGTGGACTTTGGTGCATGTCTGGAATTTGTAGGCCCTAGGAAAGTAAAACTAGCCCATGTGCTCCCTATCCTCATAAGAGAATAATGGAATAAACACTGTAAAGCACACTGACTTTCCCTGGCATGTTTCTTCCCACTGTATAAAGCCTATTCCATGTCACCACCCAATTCTGCATAAGTCCTGCTACACCATTCACTTTGTATCTGCTCCAGGGCTGCGCACGCCAGGAATCTCCCCTGCGCAGCCCGTACACGTGTGCACACGCCTGTACACATGTGTCTACATGTAACCAGCCCGGTGCCCCTTACTCCAGCTGCTGTGCAGCGGCCTAGTCAAGCTAGGGGGACACCAGTAAAATCCACATGCAGACTCTTTCATCATGAGTTCACTGTGGGTGAGTCCCAACTTATGAGGCTCTCCCACAGTAAAAGCTCAACAAATAGGTGCTCAAAAAGCAAAAAATCCGGGCGGCTCAGAGTGTCAGAACCACCTTCTAACAGTTTGGATTTGTTGAAGAAATTGCATGCTACGATTTATTGTTCTCCGGCTGGTGTCTATATGACAATGGGTCCAGATGTAGCACGCTCTAAGCAGTGTTTTTCCAAGGATGCGCCTCTTCCTGTTGAATTTGCTGATGTGCCACCCACTTTATGGGCGACAGGTGATACAGATGTAGGACTGCTGCAGATACCACCAGTTTCGATAAAAGTTAAGGATGGTGTTATTTTGCCTCGTATCCCTCAGTACAAGATACCACAGGCAGGAGAGCGAGCCTTATTGCAAATTATTCAGGACTTGATTAAGAAGGGTGTGGTTGAGGAGACGTCTGCCAATATTTGTAATAGCCCTATTCTTCCAATTCTTAAAAGGACACCCTCAGGTTCCTCTGATGATCATGAAGATGTATATCGTTTTGTGATTGATTTGTGCGAAGTTAATAAAATAGTGGTTCCCCAGTTTCCAGCAGTCCCTGATATTACTAGTCTTTTGACAATGATTCCTTCCACTGCTAAATTCTACTCCGTCATTGATTTGAAAAATGCATTCTTCAGTATTCCTATTTGTTAGAAATGGGGGTCTCTAGTTGGCAAGGGCTTGCACCTTTGTCCAAGTAGGGACCCTTCTTCCTAGTCAGGATAAGGGAGTTACACTCCTAAAATAACCCCTGCTCACCCCCTTGGTAGCTTGGCACGAGCAGTCAGGCTTATCTTAGAGGCAGTGTGTAAAGCATTTGCACATAACCAACAGTAATACAGTGTAAGCACTACAAACGGACACCACACCAGTTTAGAAAAATATCCAATATTTTTATATACTTAAAACAAGACCAATACGATAAAAATCCACAGTACAGTACTTTAAAAATCTTCAGTTATCACAGTATCCTTAAAAACAGTTCCTTGATGTCGATAGCTCCGTCCGGGGCTATCACGGCGTCGTGAACAAACAAATCCAAACAGTTCTGGCTGACCGCGACGTCGCGGGTCAGCTACGGTGTCGGGAAGACCCGCAAACAGTACCTTTCAGAAATGCAGGGCGTCGATGACCTCGCGGTGAGCTTCCGAAAACACGGCGTCCGCAGGCGTCGGTTCCGGAGTTCGGTGCAGGCATCGTCGGGGCCCTCGAAGTCACACGTGTTGCAGATCGAACTCCTCTCTGTTGAAGTCAGGAGCGCTGGCGTCGGCAGGCGTCGGGTGCTGCGGTGCGAAGTGCAGCGGTGCGGCGTGCGTTGCCCTCAGGTCGCGGTGCGAGCAGCGGCTCGGTGGCGGCGTCAGATGGTGTCGTCGGTGAGACCAGGGTCGCGGTGTGAGATGAAGGCGGTGCTCGTCACGGTGCTGGCAGGTCACGGTGCAGCAGCAGCGTCGTCGTTGCTGAAGCGCTGTCGTCGGCTGACGAACTGGAGTCGATGGCACCGGCGTCGGTAGGCCAAGGCTGCGGTGCGGGATGAGGGCGGTGCGTCGTGTAACTGTACGAGCGGTGCCCTCGAACCACGGTGCAAGCAGCGGCGTCGAGTCCGGCGTGGGGCGGCGTCGTCGGGGATACCAAGGCGTCATCGTGAAGCGAGGCGGTGCGGAGTGCGGTGCCCACAGGTCGCGGTGCGAGCAGCGGCTCGGTGGCGGCGTCAGCAGGCGTCGTCAGTAAGACCAGGGTCGTGATGCGGCGGTGCCCTCTGCGGTGGCAGCGGCGTCGTAGACGGCGTCGGGCTTGAAGTCTTTGCTGTTCCTGAGAGTTCTTGAACAGGGGGCAAGCTCTACCTCAAGCCCTTGGAGACACTCACAAAGTAGATTGCAGAAAGTTCAGTCCAGTCCTTTCACTGCCCAAGACAGAAGCAGCCACTGCAGGCCAACACAGCAAAGCACACAGAAAAGTGGTAGTTCCTCCTCACAGCTTCTCCAGCTCTTCTTCTTGGCAGTCTTCTTGATCCAAAAGAGTTCTAAAGTTCTGGGGTTTGGGTCCCCCTTTTTATCCTCAATTTCTCTTTGTTCTCTGAAGGCAGAGAGGCCTTTGCCTAGTCCAAACCAGTTCTGGTCAGTCCTGGAGCACTTTGTTGACAAGACTCCTTCTTTCCTTTTGCAGTGTAGGCCAGGGACATCAGACACACCACAGGAGGTGGAGCCAGCATTGTGGAGGGAAGGCACAGACCTATTCAGGTCCCAGGTGCAACTCCTCCCACCCATCTACATGTAGATCTGGCTATTCAGCCCTGTGCTGACTCACCCTGTCTCCTGGAATCCCCCAGCCCCTGTCACTCACACTCCAGACAAGGAATACACAACCTAGCAGAGGCAGGCTTGGATGGTTAGACAAGAAAATACCTACTTTCTAAAAGTGGTATTTTCAAACACAGAATGTTAAAACCAACTTCACTAAAAGATGCATTTTATCATTCTGAGTTCAGGCATACTAAACTCGAATTTCTACAATGTTCCCTGGGTCAGTTAGGATCATAGGATGTAATAATCAAAACTGCCCATTCTGGCCTATGGGGAACAGGTAGCCTTACAATAGTGAAAACGAAGTAGGCTGTATTTCACTATCAGGACATGCCACACACACCAGGGCATGTCCTACCTTTCACATACAATACACCCTGCCCACAGGGGTACCTTAGGCCTACCTTAGGGGTGACTAACATGTAGAAAAGGGAAGGTTTAGGGACTGGCAAGTGTGTGCACTTGCCAGAGTCGACTATGGCAGCCCCAGGCTGCACACAGGCTCTGCAATGGCAGGCCAGAGTTCCACTTTACGGGCTGTTTGCGTGGGTGGCACAATCCAGTGCTGCAGCCCACCAACAGCATTTGATCTATAGGCCCTGGCACGCGCAGTGCACTTTACTAGGGACTGACACATAGATCAAATAGGCCAATCATGGAAACACCAATCCATAACACATTTTCTACAGGAGCACTTGCACTTTCCCACTGGACAGCAGTGAGGAAAGTGCGCAGAATCATTACACCAGCAAAAACAGAGTCAAAACCAGGAGGTCAGAAAGCAAAAAGTCAGGGGAAACACGCCAAAAGATGCCAAGTCTAACACTATTCATCCAGATAGCAGGTATTTGTTTGGGTTTACTCTAGCTGGCAGAAGCTTTAGGTTCTGTCGAGCTCCTCAGGGCTATACTGAGATTCCCAGTATTTACAGTCAGGCTTTAAAGTCCCAATTGGATTCCCTTTCGCTTCCTGAAGGTAATGTATTGGTGCAGTATGTTGATGACCTTCTTATCGCTTCTGATACTGAGCAGGGTTGTAGAGATAGCACCGTTAAATTGTTGTTGCATTTGGCCCAACATGGACTTAAAGTTTCTTTTTCTAAATTTCAGTATTGTCGACAGGAGTCACCTATTTAGGTCACCTACTGTCGAAGGAGGGTAGGAGATTGACCCCTAAGTGCATCCGTACCATTGTTAAAATGCCAATCCCACAGACTTAGAAAGATGTGCGCGCTTTCATAGGTATCACTTCCTACTGTAGGCAGTGGATACCTAACTACTCCTTATTAATCAAACCCTTGCTTGCACTAACCACGTGCATGAGCCCCTGCTTTGGACGCCTGAATGTCAGCAGTCTTTCGAGCAATTGAAAACTGCGCTTTGTTAAGCTCCAGTACTTGGCACCCCTGACTATAACAAGCTGTGTGTGTTGTTCATCCATGAGATGGCTGGTTGCGCACTTTCTGTTTTAACACAAAAATTTGGAGATAAGCAACGGCCATGTTCTTATTTCTCTGCTGTTCTTGACCCTGTCGCAAGAGCCCTCCCGAGTTGTCTAAGAGCGGTCGCGGCTGTGTCCGTCTCGATAAGACAATCGGCTGGACTCGTACTTGATACTGATCTCACAGACATGGTACCTCATGCTGTGGATACACTTTTGAATAATACAAAGACCCAGCACCTCACCAGTGCACGTCTGCCTGGCTATGAACTAACATTGTTTGCTAAACACATCACGATTAAAAGATGTGCCACTCTGAATCCAGCCACGTTACTGCCCCTCCTTTCTGAGAGTGGTGAGATTGATAAACATGATTGTATCTTCCGAACAGAAGAAGAGACGAAAGGACGGGTAGACTTGACTGATGTTCCCTTATCTGACCCACAAGGGGAACTATATGTCGATGGCTCTTGTTTCAAATTACCAGATGGCACTAGAATTGCTGCGTATGCTATTACCACGCTGCGTACAGTAGTTGAGACATCACGAATCCCTTATCAGTCGTGATGGAGCAAGGACTCGTACATGAGACTTGCTCGGAAGCAATCCTCTTGTTTAACTCATTAGCGAATTACTAACTACGTGTTTTGTGATTAATAATACGCATTTCCTTTACACGCGGGAGAAAAATGAAGCTTGCCTATGTGTTTACTAACTGCAATAACATGAACGTAGGACTAAGATGCATTCTAACACGGGATCTTTACTGCACATGCGTCTACTACATCTACGTAGTATGACGTGCTGACGCTTGGAGGGAAATTCTGGCGCTTGTGCAAAGAACTATAAAATGGCCGCTTGAAAACTCACATGCATGGCACCTGTTTGCAGAAATTAGAAAACAAGTTTTATACTAACGCAAATGCAGAAAGAGAAATAATACATGGTATGGGCTAGAGTAGAGGTTGGTGGTATACAGTGAAATCATTTATTTTTGAGAATAACATTCTTCCTTTTGACTTTATTATTAGTGCGTATTTGGGCCTGTCAAATTTGTCTGAGTCGAGCAGACTGACGTTGCGCGACGCATGCGCCCTGGTGTGGAAATTCAAAAAGATGACTAAGGACTTGTCACGCGTCCAAGGTCGGCGAGGATGTGCCCTGGTAACATGAGGGTGAAGAGTTCATATGAAGGAACTGTATTCAAGAAGTCGATACATTTGTATTAATAAAGTTTAAAGATGTATGGGAAAGGAAGGGTGGAATAAAAGTTTGAGGGGAGGAGTTTTGAAACAAAGGTTTAAAGAAATAAATGAAATATAAGCATGGTGTGATGATCATCCCCCTCGCCTGTCCAATCAGAGTTAGTATTTTGCAAAATTGAAACATTAATGGGTGGTACATGCTTATGGAAGGGTATAATTGAGGTAGTCTAGTTAGCTAGAGAGTACGGGGTGTGCTGAGGCTATGCAAAAGCTCGGATGCTGTTGGTCCTGGGGTGGTGCTGATGCTCTGAAATGCTGATGAAGAAATCGAATGCAGAACCATCTACTTAATTTGGGTGGGTTAGAAAGAAGATGGCGGAAGAACCACGAGGAGGAAGAGAGTGTCAGAGAGGGGTGCGACGTAGTCTTCGGTATCTAGAGAGGTGAAGTATCCTGTCCTGATTCCTGTCCTGAAGTCTTTGTCTCCCGATCTGTCCTGGGGACCCTTACCAGCCCTTTGGCCAGGGGGTTGGTCTTCACACCATACTTGGTAAATATAAATTCATCGTCTTGATAAATGCTCTTCTCTCTCTATCCTCTTCTTTCTGAGCATAATTGTTGTGTGGATCTGAATTACTATTATTTCTAATGAATTTTGATTGAATTGGCACTCTTGCAAATGAGGGTGTTTGTACTGAAACGTTTTGAAATGGTTCACACCCAATTAATTTAGATAAAGATTTTTAAAATTTACTGAGTCTGTGATTATTTTAATCAAGAAATGTTTAATCAAATGATGTTAATTATCACCATCAACTAGTTCCACCTAAATGGTCCATTGACCAGAGGAAAGAACTATTTGATCAGTGAAAGGTTTAGTTAGAGAAGAAATAACTAGATCGTGAGGAATGAAAATTATAAAACTAAAAAGTTCCAGCGGTCTACTTGGTGTTGTAGTGTAAGAGAAGTTATATGGGCCCAGGTGAGTATATGGTAGTGGAGTATCTGTTGCTAGTACGCCGCTGGATCAGTTTTCTGGTAGCAGAGCTATGGTTTTTAGTGACTAGTTTGGTGATAAGTATAGATTAGTGATTTTTGATTTATGTTTAACAAAAAGAGTTAGTGTCCTGTCTTTATGTCGTCTGGAAAATTCCCGGGGAATGAATAGCGGGTGGCGATAGAAACCACACTGCAGTGAGGTTACTCGTCTGTTGGAATAACACTGAGGAGCTAGGGAAAGCTAGCAGTGATAAAGTAGGGACTATTTTCTGTGTAAAAGTGACAGTGATTGATAGCAAAGAGTTTGCTAGTGAAACTTTAGGCGTTATATCACCTAGTAAGGGTAACCCTGAAGGAGTAGTAGGTTCTTCTAAGCTAGATTGACAGCAAAAGGAGTTCGCTAGTGAAACATCGGTCTCAAAATTCCCTAACGGGTGATACCGGAGGAGTAGCAGGTTCTCTGGAGCTAAGGTGAAGAGTAAGCGGAAGGTTTTACTCGCAGTGAAAAGAAATAAACTATCCTTTGATTTAGTGGAACAGACAGAGTAGTGAATGTTTTTACGTCGTTATTAACAAAGAAATTTAAAGAGAATTTCGAGAAGTAAAGTTTCGTATTACCTTGTAAAGGGAGGGTCAGTTGCCGGAGTGGTACTGACGTCACGGAGAGCCACGCTGGGATTGGTAGATGCAGCGGGCGTGTGACAGGAGGAGCTTTGTAAAGGAGGGGTGAGAAATCGCAGGAGTTGGACTGACGTCACAGAGAGCCGCGCTGGGATTGGTAGACACAGCGGGTGTGTGACAGGAGCAGCCTTGTAAAGGAGGGGTCAGTAGGAAGGAGCAGAACTGACGTCAGGAAAAGGCTGCGCTGGCATTGGGTGGATCACGAGTGTAAACCTGATTTGATTGGATAGTCAGTTAGAAGCCGCGCTAGAATTGGTGAAGAGAAGATTGTATACGGGATTTTGATTTGACAGTAAGTGCAAGACGTACAGGAAGAACATTTCAAGGGTTTGCGGAATACAATTTCCTACACTGATCCTCAAGAATGTATGGAGAAAAGAGAAAGATGTCATTTTTTAAGAAAATAAAGAATTTCTTTGTAAAGGATAAGCCTGTGTTGACTAGAGAGGGAATTCCTATTCCGCCACCGAAGACACCAGCATCTTTTATGATGATGGAGAGAGGATATCATACCTGCGTGTGGTTGGAAAACTGGATAGAGTACACAAAGGATGATGGGGTGTTAGCATTTCCTAAGGATGGTACGTTTAATGGGAGGATTCTTCAGAATTTGAGATTGAAAATGAATGATTTGGAACCTAGACCAAGGTTAACTCAATATGAGGCTTTGGAAGAATGGGAGACTGAGTCATATGAACGAGAGAAATGCAGAGGTGGAAGATATAGAGGATTTTTTCCGAGACACTTGCATGAGTCACGAGAAGGGCAGATAAAACAGTGGAGGAGAGCTATGGTATCAGAAGGATTATACCCAGTGTTGATGGCTGAGGAACAATCTGGAGGAAAGTGTAAGGAGAAAACAAAACATTTGAACACAGCAGGGTATGGTGAATCAGATGATGAGTTACTAGAGGATATTTTAGTTAAAAATCCACCACCGTATCAAGAAGCAGCTAGTAAGGTTGTCCCAAGTGCGCCAGTAATGGGAATACCATTAACTCCACAGATTTTACATGAGACATCATACAACAGAGTGTTGCAAGATAGTGAAAGAGAAGCTTTGAATAAAACTAGGGAAGAACTAGTTCAAAGGATAAGTCAATTGAATTTAAATACTGAAGCTTTAACAGTACCAGTAACCATTGGCCCAGTAATCCCATTATATGGGGATAATAAGATTTCCCAGAAACCACAACTTGTGACAGTTCCATTAAATAGTCCTAGAAAAGAGATAGTAATCACAGATGATCAGGTTAGTGAAAGTGAGTCAGTTATTTCATTAATGGATCTCCCCATTGTGGAACCTCATGCGGAAACTCCAAAGAGTGTTACGCCTATGAATTTGAGAGAAAGAAGACCTTTGGTTCCGGCTGGAACTGCAGGCGCAACAGTAGTCACCTCTGAAGAAATAGAAAGGTGGGCTCAGGAAAGAGATAATCAGAACCCAACACCAAAGATTTTAGATATCAGTAGATTGAAAGTGGAATTGGAAGAGATGATGACCGGATGTGTGGGTACAGAAAGATTAAACGTTTACAATGATGAGGAATTATTGTTTCTATGTAAGAGTATAACTAGGAGAGCAAGAATATTTCATGAGAGACTAACTGAAGTTGCTTCAGAAATTGGAATAGACATAGGGAAGTCAAAGTTGTTACAGAAGCCCTATCGAGTGGATTTTACTGATAAAGATTTAGAAAGTGTAAATGCTTCGGGAAAAAGGCTACAGATAAAAGAATTGATGAACATTTTGCAAAAATGGGGAGACATTGATAAATGGAGAATTAGATAGATAAGAAAGAAAGAGGAAGTGCAAGCGAGAGAAGCAACAGCTGCATTTCCAGTAAGGGAATCAAGCAAAGTGGAAAAATTGCGTCCAATGAGAGAGGTTCCAGGAGGTGGATATGTTCATGTTCCTTGGAGTAGACAAGATATTTTATCATTTACAAATGATTTCCCAAAATTGAGAGAAAAACCAGTTGAGTGGTACAAACAGGTAGAGAGGTTTGTGAAGGTTTCAAAGGTGTTATTGAAAGACTTGGATGGTCTATTTGATATAGTGGTACCTGCTGATTTATGGACAGAATGTAAGATTAAAATTGATTGGCCTAATGAGGAGTATCCTAGAGATGTAAAAACAGGAGCACCTTTGGAAGAGGTGATGAAAAAGTATCACCAAGTGATTACGTATTTGAAAGGGAAAATCCCTCCTAAAGAAACAGATTGGGTAAAAATAGATAGAACAACTCAGGAATCAAATGAGTCTGTACATGGGTACTATGAACGGTTATTACAGGTGTTTAAGCAGTGTAGTGGTTTTGAGAATATTGGTGACAAAGATATGGGACATTTTGTGTATCGGTTTGTATATGGCTTGAAACCAGAAATCAGTCAGATGATACAGCAGCACATGTTGTGTTGGCAAAGCAAGACAGTGGATGAGATTCTAAAGTACGCGAAATATTGCGGAGATGACATTGAGGCCAGGCGTAGGAAGTTAAGGAGAAAATGATGTGGGCACAAGTAAAATTGGCAGAGCAGCAAGAAGAGAAAGCAAATGACCAAAGTAATAATCAAGTGAAAGAACAGAGTCAGAATAATCAAGGAGCGAATGGTAATACATTTAAGGGGCGAATGGACAGAGAAGAAGCGAAAAAGAAGTTTCCTTGTCATGCGTGCGGAAAGCTTGGACATTGGTAGAACGAGTGTAAGAGTATTCAGAATAATAATAATAATAATGGGCCAAATCAAAATTTAATCCCACAGATGCAGAATGAAGTACTTCTGAATCAGCAGCAACAGGTAGTTACTCCACAATATCAGGTGCCACCAGCTCCTATGCCAAATTTTGAGAACCATCAAAGTTTCAGTGCGAACACCGGATTTCAAGGAGAAAGTGGTAAGAATAATAGAACAATTGCACAATATTTTTTACAGAATGATGAAGAACATTCAGATACCGCACAATGACGGTGCCTGAGGGGGGAGGAAGAGGAGTGCGTGCTTGGCGCATCCTTGCCGGTAGATCAGTCAGGTCCATTCGTTGATTGGAGAGTAGAAGGTAAAGACATTACTTTCCTATTGGATACTGGTGCTACCAGGTGTACTGTGAGAACAGCAGACATCCCAAACCTACCCCTCTCGGGAGAGACAATCCAAGTTGTAGGAGTATCCAACCAACAGATTAGAACCCCTATCACAAAGCCAATGGAGGTGCACATTGGAAACTTCAAAGAAATGCATCGATTTGTAGTATGCGATTCCAGTCCTGTAAATCTGTTGGGAAGAGATCTTTTGTGCAAGATGAATTGCACGATCTATTGTACACCGGATGGTGTTGCTTTCCAAACCCCGATGAGGATGTTGTCTATAAGATGATGCTGGCCAAACAGGGAACAGAAGTAGATGAAATGTTTTCATTAATAACCGAGAATGAATTGCCAGAAGAGTTAAGAACAACAGTCAATCCAGAAGTGTGGGATTTTACAGGAAAAGACATTGGGCTAATGACAAATATAGACCCAGTTAAAGTGACAGTGAAAGAAGGTGCAGTGTATCCAAATACCCGAAAGTATAAAATGAGTCCAGAAGTAAAGGCAGGAATTATTCCAGAAATTGAACGAATGGTTAAACAAGGTATTTTAAAAGAAGTGATGGGTAGTCCCTGTAATTCGCCAATAATGGGACTGAAAAAGCCTAGCGGAAAATACAGAATAGTGCAAGACCTACGGAAAATAAATAAAAGTGTAATTCCCTGTTGTCCAATTGTGCCAAATCCAGCAGTGATCCTTTATCAGATACCGTGGAATGCAGGATGGTTTACAGTAATTGATGTATGCCAAGCGTTCTTTTCTATTCCTTTGCACCCAGACAGCCAGTATCTTTTTACGTTTAAGTTTGAAGATCGTATTTGTGCATGGTGTCGTGTTTCTCAAGGGTACACAGAAAGTCCTTCAATTTTTAATCAGATTCTGAAAAAGTGGTTGGAATCATTGATCATGCCTGGAAATTCTGTTCTGGTTCAGTACATTGATGACCTATTGGTGGCATCAAAAACACGAGAAGATTGTGTCACAGATACAATTGCATTACTGAACCATTTGGCTGAAGGAGGACACAAGGTGTCTCCAGAAAAGATACAGTTCTGTCGACAAGAAGTAAGATATTTAGGGCATAAAATAGAAAGAGGAGTTAGAAAAGTGACACCGGAAAGAATGAAAATAATCAAAGAAATGCAATTGCCACAGACTCAGAGAGGAATGACAATGTTTCTGGGAGTGGTTGGATATTGTAGGCAATGGATTAATGGTTTTTCTATGTTAGCAAAACCATTAATACAGATGATCCAGAAACTAGCAAAAGATCCAATCGATTGGAATGATGACTGCCTAGAGGCATTTGTGAGATTAAGAAATTGTTTGTGTGAGGCTCCTGCTTTGGGCATGCCTGATTATTCAAAAGACTTTGCTTTGTTTTGTTGTGAAAGAGAAAATTGTGCACTTTCAGTCTTAACACAGAGACATGGATTGAGTCGACGTCCAGTGGCATATTTGTCAGCCACTTTGGACCCAGTAGCTTCAGCATTGCCTGGCTGCTTAAAAGCAGTAGCTGCTACTTGTTTGAGTCTGGAGCAAAGTGAGTCGATAGTGATGGGACATCCGGTAAAAGTCTTTGTTCCACACTCAGTAGAGATTCTTTTGACAAGAACAAGAACCCAGCACCTCACCCCTAGTCGTTTGACAAAGTACGAAAGAGTGATTTTGGGAGCTGAGAATGTGACTGTAATAAGATGTACGATTCTGAACCCAGCCACTCTAATGCCAGACCCCTACGATGAGGAAGTGAAAGATGAAAGTGATCATGATTGCTTGGACGTGACTGAGTTATGCACGAAGCCCCGCCCAGACATAAGAGAGACACCTTTGAAAGAGGCTGATCATGAGTTATTTGTAGACGGCTTCTGCCTTAGGACACAAGAAGGAGGTTTAAGTGCTGCATATGCGGTTTGTAAAATTTCTGGGGTAATGGAAGCATCCTGTTTACCTGGGGTCAAGTCTGCACAAGTAGCTGAGTTGGTTGCCTTAACAATGGCATGTAAAAAGGGGAAAAATTGGAGAGTAACCATATTTACGGACAGCGAATATGGGTTCGGGATTGTGCATGACTTTGGCCAGCTTTGGATGCAAAGGGGATTTCTGACTTCCTCAGGATCTCCTATCAGAAACAGCAAAAATGTGAAAGATTTATTGGAAGCAATACAATTGCCAAAAGAGATAGCAGTTGTAAAATGCGCTGCACATCAGTCAGGAAATGACTATGTGACTGCTGGCAATAATTATGCTGACCAAGTGGCGAAATACTGTGCTAAAAATGCAGTAGCCATAAACAGAAAAATTGAAACGGGTGAAACCAGATGCCAACTTATGTACTTCTCAGTACCAGAAACATGGGATGAGATTAGACAATTAAAAGAAGAAGTTGAGGAAAAGGAAAAAGAAATATGGATAAAGGCAGCCTGTACAAAGAGACCACATGATGAGGTATGGGTGTATTTAGATGGAAGACCAGTCATGCCAGATTGTTTGCTTTCAAAAATGGCAAGAGTGTACCATGGAGCAACATACATAGGGAGAGATTCAAGGATCAGGCTGTTCAGACAGAGTTGGTATAATCCAAAGTTCAGGGTAGTCGCAGAGAGCCTTTGTCAAAGATGCTTAACCTGTCAACAGCAGAACCCAGGTAGAAAGACAGTGGTAAGCTGGGGAAAGATCGGAAAGGCAGAAGGACCCTTCACCAGATGACAGTTAGATTTTATTGAATTACCCCCATGCAATGGACTGAAATACGTACTTGTCATAGTATGCCTTTTCTCAAGATGGGTGGAAGCCTATCCAACTCGAAGAAATGACAGTCTTACAGTTGCCAAATTGTTGTTGAGGGATTTAGTGCCGAGATTTGGTTTTCCGGTCACTTTGGAATCAGATAGAGGCCCTCATTTTAATAATGAAATAATTCGATTAATCTGTGCTGCGTTTAACATTGAACAAAAACTGCACTGTGCTTATCGTCCAGAGGCTTCTGGAGTTGTTGAGCAAATGAATGGCACAATCAAGTCAAGATTGGGAAAGGTGTGTGCATCCACAAAGCTGAAATGGCCAGATGCATTACCTCTTGTATTGATGGGTCTCAGAAGCATTCCAGACAGAAAAACAGGAATGAGTCCACATGAGGTTCTCATGGGAAGAGCCATGAGACAGGCATTTATTCTTGGAAATAAACTGATGAGTATAACTGATGATCTGGTATTGGACTATTGCAAAGGATTGGCTGAAATGATGCGTTCTATCTCTCACCAGGTTGGAGAAGACGCAGTTGAAAGACAGCCAGACCAAGCGCATGATTTGAATCCTGGAGATTGGGTGCTAGTGAAGAAACATGCAAGAAAATCGTGTCTAGCACCAAGGTGGGACGGGCCACGACAAGTCATACTAGTCACTACCACAGCAGTGAAGTGTGCAGGTCTGCCCAATTGGATTCATGCCAGCCATACCAGAAGAGTTCCGAGCCCATCAGATCAACAAGAGCCACCACTGACTGAGCAGGCTGAAGCGTCAGGAGTTGTAAACTGTGAAATTGAAGAATCTAGAGTGATAGATTCTGAAAGACAACCATATGACGAACAGCCCGAGATAAGTCAGGAAGAATGGATCCCAGTGATTGAAAAAATTGATGATGTTATTGAAACCAGAAGAAGAACAGAACTGAAAAGACAGGAAAGTAGTCAGGAAGAGACAGGGGAAGAAGAACACACTCAGGTGAAAATAGAAAGAGACACAAAGAAACCTGAGGAGGGAAAAATAGAACACGTTCAGGCGTAAGAAGAAAAGTTTGAATTAAGACCTGAACAGGACCAGATAGAGTTAGAAGAACAAGTTCAGGCAGAAGAAGAAAGGTTTGAACTAAGACCTGAACAAGGTCAGATAGAATTAGAAGAACAAGCTCAGGAAGAAGTAGAACAAAATACAGTAGAACCTGAGCAGGAGGAAGCAAAAGAAGGTACAAACACAGAAAACAGAGGAACAGAACAGATTGTGCCCAAAATAAATGAAATAAAAAGAACTTTACAGGGAGATAAAGAAGGTGAAAACGCAGTACAAATCAAAAGAGTCAGAAAGGGAGACAATTGGCCAACTGGAGTAAAGAAATTAAAATATTATCTGAGAAAATCTGAAAAGAAACCAGAGCAAGTGAACGAAATCACAAGTCAAACAAGACCTAAACAAACCTTAGCAAAAATAACTCGAAGAAGTCCAAGATTGAGAAATTTAAACAGGAGATACAAGGCTCCAGAGTGGACCTACGTTATTCTCGAAGAATTTGAGTCCCTGGATCTGTCTGATGAGACAGAAGAGGTTCATATTGCACAAATTGATGAAAGCAAATTGAAACCTCCTTAAGAACAAAAAGAAAGGCTAAGACTGTAAAAAGAAAAGGATAAGAGAAAAGAAATTTTCTCAGGAATAAAATAGCAGACATTGAAGTTACCGGAAAACCAAAATGTGGATTACAAAGAAAGTGTTTTCGATTTTGTTTTTGTAGTATTTTATTAGCAGCATTAGGATGGTTATTCCTAACAGTAGGAGTACCTTTTATAATGAAGACAAGTGACAAGAATAACACAGATACTAATGTTAAGGTGCATAGAATAAGAGAAACTAAAATAGAAATAGGGGTAGAAGATGAAGCAAACTATCATAATGAATCAGACTATAATACGTCCTCTAATGTGTTTATTAAGTTGTTATTTCAATATGTTAGTACTATGGAGATTAATAACTGCTACGTGTGTATGAAGTTACCCTCATCAGTATCAGAAGGAATGACCTATCACCATATACCCTTAACTTATGGTGTGTCATGTAGTACTTTATCAAGTTTATTTTACGCTACAGGGAGACTTCAGTATTTTTATTCTAATTTAGATTTAGTATTTTCTGAACTACCTATTAGAAAGAATATGAATCCAGTAGCTAGTAGTAAAAACGCAGTTTTTGGGTGAATTTTTCATAACAATGAGTTCAATAGATTTCGTTCAAGCACGTAGAGACAATCTAACATGTATATTAAGAAAAGAAGAAAAAGATGTTTTGAATTTATTGGAAGAAAGGAGACAGGATTTATTGAGGAAGGCAACTACACAGAAAACCCATGTACCTCTATGGGTTGGGAAGGAGGGAATTTATGCAAGTGGCAAGGCTCATGCTGCGATGTCCCTGGACTTTGTGAAAAGGAGAAAATTCTGCCTCCATAGGTTAAAGACAGATTATAACAATAATTACATTGGTTCCAGTGAATGTGAACATAACTTCCTAATATTAGGAGGATGGGGACTAAAAGGGGGAACTGATCCTGTGTTTCCAGGAGTGTATAATGTTTGTGGGAGCAATGCCTATTATAGGTTACCTGCAAGATGGTACGGAAGCTGTTATTTTGGAATAGTTTTTCCAAAAATGTATCATGTAGATAAAATCAGTGGAACCAATGGGAATTCTAATGGACTAACACGTAAAAGAAGAGCTAGTTTCGCTGAAATTGTAGGGGATATTTTTAGTGCACTGAGTCATTCTAAATTCACAGAAAATTTGTAAGTTATCAACCATAGTTGATCGTCTTTCTACAGACACTGCAGGAGGATTTCTAATGATTAACACAGAAATGGGTGCAATTAGATCTATGGTTTTACAGAACCGTCTTGCTCTTGATATATTGTTAGCAAAAAAAGGTGGAGTCTGTGGCATGTTCAAAGTTCAACATTGCTGCACATATATTCCGGACAAGAGCAGAGAAATTAAAGGATACATTGAAAACATTACGGGAATGCATAAAGATTTGACCCAACTGGAGGTTGACAGTGTGTGGGGAAGACTAACAAAAAGTATAACATCAATAGGGAAATGGTTTGTTGATTTTGGGAGAAGCTTTATAGGTCAAATAATAATACCATTAGTTATGATAATAATGGTAGTGATGTTAGTAATAATTACATATAAATGTTGTAGAAAAGGTACGAAAGAAAAGGTACACTTGGAGAGAAAGGGAAAGGGACAGACACGAAAGAGGAAATATGATGAAATACGTTTGGAAGAAATGAAAGGCAGGTTATATAAGAAGATGCGAGATTTAGAAGGAAACGAAATTGTTGATGAAAGTTGGGAGGACAATAGAGAAAACTGAGAAGTATTAAAGTTGGTATCTGGGATGGATGGGTAATTTTGTGATGGCTTAATATGCCATCAGAGAGGGGATTGATGGAGCAAGGACTCGTACATGAGATTTGCTCGGAAGCAATCCTCTCGTTTAACTCATTAGCGAATTACTAACGACGTGTTTTGTGATTAATAATACGCATTTCCTTTACACGCGGGAGAAAAATGAAGCTTGCCTACGTGTTTACTAACTGCAATAACATGAACGTAGGACTAAGATGCATTCTAACACGGGATCTTTACTGCGCCTGCGTCTACTACATCTACGTAGTATGACGTGCTGACGCTTGGAGGGAAATTCTGGCGCTTGCGCAAAGAACTATAAAATGGCCGCTTGAAAACTCACATGCATGGCACCTGCTTGCAGAAATTAGAAAATAAGTTTTATACTAAAGCAAATGCAGAAAGAGAAATAATAAATGGTATGGGCTAGAGTAGAGGTTGGTGGTATACAGTGAAATCATTTATTTTTGAGAATAACATTCTTCCTTTTGACTTTATTATTAGTGCGTATTTGGGCCTGTCAAATTTGTCTGAGTCGAGCAGACTGACGTTGCGCGACGCATGCGCCCTGGTGTGGAAATTCAAAAAGTTGACTATGGACTTGTCACGCGTCCAAGGTCGGAGAGGATGTGCCCTGGGAACATGAGGGTGAAGAGTTCATATGAAGGAACTGTATTCAAGAAGTCGATACATTTGTATTAATAAAGTTTAAAGATGTATGGGAAAGGAAGGGTGGAATAAAAGTTTGAGGGGAGGAGTTTTGAAACAAAGGTTTAAAGAAATAAATGAAATATAAGCATGGTGTGATGATCATCCCCCCCTCGCCTGTCCAATCAGAGTTAGTATTTTGCAAAATTGAAACATTAATGGGTGGTACATGCTTATGGAAGGGTATAATTGAGGTAGTCTAGTTAGCTAGAGAGAACGGGGTGTGCTGAGGCGATGCAAAAGCTCGGGATGCTGTTGGTGCTGGGGTGGTGCTGATGCTCTGAAATGCTGATGAAGAAATCGAATGCAGAACCATCTACTTAATTTGGGTGGGTTAGAAAGAAGATCGCGGAAGAACCACGAGGAGGAAGAGAGTGTCAGAGAGGGGTGCAACATAGTCGTCGGTATCTAGAGAGGTGAAGTATCCTGTCCTGATTCCTGTCCTGAAGTCTTTGTCTCCTGATCTGTCCTGGGGACCCTTACCAGCCCTTTGGCCAGGGGGTTGGTCTTCACACCATACTTGGTAAATATAAATTCATCGTCTTGATAAATGCTCTTCTCTGTCTATCCTCTTCTTTCTGAGCATAATTGTTGTGTGGATCTGAATTAGTAGTATTTCTAATGAATTTTGATTGAATTGGCACTTTTGCGAATGAGGGTGTTTGTACTGAAACATTTTGAAATGGTTCACACCCAATTAATTTAGATAAAGATTTTTAAAATTTACTGAGTCTGTGATTATTTTAATCAAGAAATGTTTAATCAAATTATGTTAATTATCACCATCAACTAGTTCCACTTAAATGGTCCATTGACCAGAGGAAAGAACTATTTGATCAGTGAAAGGTTTAGTTAGAGAAGAAATAACTAGATCGTGAGGTATGAAAATTATAAAACTAAAACGTTCCAGCGTCCTACTTGGTGTTGTAGTGTAAGAGAAGTTATATGGGCCCAGGTGAGTATATGGTAGTGGAGTATCTGTTGCTAGTACGCCGCTGGATCAGTCGGCCCAAGCTGCTGAGCTTGTTGCCTTGATACGAGCTTGCGAATTGAGTGAGGGACTGGTTGTCAATATTTATACTGACAGCCAGTACGCCTTTGGAGTCGTGCTTAGCTTTGGGCGACTCTGGGCTGAGAGAGGGTTAATTACATCGCATGGCACAAAGATCCAGCATGGGCATCTTATATTGAGGCTTTTGTCTGCTCTGACACTCCCTAAAAAATTGCCCATAGTAAAGTGTAGTGCCCACCAGAAAGTTACTGATGATGTGGGTAGGAGTAATGCGTTTGCAGATCAGATAGCTAAGGAAACAGCCTGAACCAAAATGAAAAGAATGTTTGTAGCAGTACCCGCTAGGTGGATACCTGAAGTTACCATGTTTGAGAACACACTTGAGAACGTGAAAGAGATACAAAGCGAAGCCACAATAGAAGAGTTAGCAGTGTGGCAGGAAAGTACAGCACAATTGAATGATGAGGGATGTTGGATTGATAAGTCAGGGAAGCAGAGATGGATGTTGCCAGATGCATATGTTCTTCCTTTAGTTACAATGGCCCATGACCCAGCCCATATTAGTGCTAAAGGCATTTGTAAATTGTTAGACCCTGTATGGCAGAATGATAACATTTCAAAAACAGCTGCACATTTAGTGAAGTACTGCATGGTGTGCATGATGCACAATCCTGGAAAGGGTACCCCTACACCACCTGGCAATTTTGCGCCACCCACTTTCCCTTTTGAGGTCCTCCAGATGAATTATATCGAATTAGATAGGTGCAATAACTTGAAGTATGTTTTGGTGGTTCTGTTTCTACACATGTCTTCAAATAAAGAAGAAAAGAACACCACAAACGAGTACTCAATGTCTCAGTGCATATGACGTCTAGAACTGAATTTGGGGATTTAAGTACCCCTGAAATCCATCTTTAAAACAAGCACAAAACCAATCATACAGCTCAATGTTTTGGTGGTTGTTTGTGCATTCAGTAAATGGGTTGAGGCTTATCCTACCAAAGACAATACAGCCATTAAGACTGCAAAGGTACTCCTGAAGGAGTTCTTTCCTCGTTTCGGCTTGCCCCGTTTGATCTGGATAATGGAAGTAATTTCAATGCTTAAGTGATTCAATTGATTTGTGATGGTTTGAGTATCAAACAGAAGTTCCATACCGCCAATCATCCCCAGTCAAGAGGTTTGGTTGAGAAGTACAATGGTACTCTCAAACTGAAATTGGCAAAGATTCAGGAGACCACAGGGTTACAGTGGCCAGATGCTTTACCATTAGCTCTCTTTTTGACAAGAACAACAGCACATTCTAGGACAGGATTGTCACCGTACAAGGTCGTGTTTGGACGCCTGGCAAATGTCTGGGGGGTCCCACGCCCTTGACTGTTTTCAGATATTGAGTATCTGTTGTTGATTGACTACCTCTGCCAGTTAACTGAAAATTTGCGTTCTATTTACCAACAGGTCCAGGACACCCTACCAGCTACACCAGAGGGGCCCGGACACGATATTCAGCTGGTGATTTTGTGTTGCTGAAAAACTTCCAGCGGAAGAAGAGTTTGAAGCTGCGGTGGAAGGGACCAGAACAGGTCCTCCTATCTACACGCACAGCTGTTAAAGTTGCCAGCCGAAAGAACTGGATTCATGCGACTCACTGTCGCAGGATACCTCTGCCCTTGCCCTATGAGCAATGGGTGAGGGATGGACTCGGGGACTCCGAGTGTGAGACGGTACCCCGGTTTGTCCCCTTCAGTGGTGCAAGGCTGACCTGGACCAAAACGGATGAGGAAAATGATAATGTGCTGAATGCAGCTGTCCCTCCGGAAATTCGAGCTATCCAGGAGCCCCTTTTCGCTGACCCTTCTGTGCCTGGAGTCACTAGTTACAATCTGCACCCTCGGCTGAAAGACAGTGCACCAAAGGAGAAGTCAGATTAGTTAGGGATGGACTGTGTAAGTCAGGGTGTACTTTGCTATAGTACCAACGGAGTTAGTTTAGGGTGAGGTGAGATTTGTGCACTGTTTGAACATTTGACAGGATAGCTTAAATGTATCCTTTTGGGGGTACATTATCCAGGACGACGTGGGAACCCGAGCTTACGACAGAGCAAGCTCCACCACCAGTGCTCAAGAGCGCCAACGTTTTTGATGGACAATAGGAGCCTGTACCAGTGAGGCTCTGACGGACACTGGGAACTTGTATATTCCTCTTGCTTGCATTTCACCCCCCATTTCATCATTCACTATGCATCCCTTTGGCAGAATGGTTGCCGATGAAGAGCAGCCAGTAATTCCCCCTGTTCACACACGTATATTTTGGTCCACCAAGAAAAAGATATTATGTCCTATTTTTGTGATTATGTTGCTATTGATTCTGGGACCTGGGTTTTGGAACGTGATCAGGATGCACCGTCATGTACTAAGAATAAGGTTGTTTCCAAAGTCCGCACAAAAAGTAGAGTAATATATTTCTAGACACACATAAAATGTTTTTCGGAGAAGGTACAGCTTGTTATCCCACCGAATCTGTTACAAGTTTATGGACTGCTTCCCATTGTCACTTGTCAATTATACATATACCCGCCCAGCCCATTTCGTAGAGGTAAGGGGTGAGTTTGGTATGGGGTATCCTGGTCCTTGTTTATATTACAGGAAGCCACGAGGAAGGGGATATCCGGGTGTGACAATAATACGTACTGTGATAATTTGTATATGGAAGAACAGAAAGTTATCCTAGTGGGCTGGCACTACCAAGATTTAACAGTCACCCGGAAAGCTGGTTACTATCCTGCCTGTTGTCCAACAATAAATAGTACTGATGCATTTCTGTATATTAATTGTTCTGGGACAGTGTTGTTCAAAAATACGATGTCTTTAGTGAAAGATAAGGATCCGAGTATGCTTGGAATGAATACCAGATATGCTTCGGTAGATTATGAAGGACCACTTTATGCACATCCAGGATTCTACTTTTTGTCTAATGGTACTGACTCAAATGTTTATAATGGTACAGATGATGTTGCTTTAGGGATGGTGCTCCCTCTAGACGTGCCTTGTAAGTACAGTAAGCCACGTGTAAGATGGGTAAAAAGAACGTTGACTGCAGAGTTTTGTGATGGAGTGGCAGATCTGGAAGTCAACAATTATAGTAATGGTATCACATTTGGATATATTCTCTCCTCTATTATTACTTTTGGTGGTACTGCCATGGCCAGGGGTGAAAGAGCTAGAGAATATTTTGGATGCAAGCTGCAGATACTGTCTAACTCCACAGTAGCAGTTTTGCGTGACATCACCACCCAATTGGAAAGTATGCAAATATATTCTGAGCAGACTAGATATGCTGTTGATTTCATCCTAGCTAAGAGCGGTGGTGTGTGCGCAGTAGTAGGAGACCAGTGTGTAGTCGGGATCACTAATATGGAAAAGAATATTACCCAACATATTTTAGACATCTTAGAAAATGTTAAAGGAATGGAGAGTGGGTACTGGAGTTGGTCACTTTTTGGTAGTTGGGGTTGGATCCTTGAAAAGGTGATTTGTTTAATTGTGATTTTGGTCTCTTGCTGTGTCCTGGTCCAGTGTCTCCCCTTTTGCTGCTCTTATTGCACCACCCTTCTCGCACCTAAGAAAATATCGATCCATGATACTAATGCAACAATTATGATACAAAAAGAGGTAGAAGACCTCATGCAAATAGATGAGGGTATTTTTGAGATTTCCTCCCTCCTTACCATTTCCCTTCCTAATGTTGAAGACATGGAGTGCTCATAAAAAGGTTTACTTATGATTCTTGAATTATATGTATTTTGCTATAACACAAAATGTTTAGCTCATGCTAAAAGGAGGGTCTGTTAGAATAGAAAAATATGCTTTCGCACTGTTTATGTACAGTTAGCATTCGCGGCACCATTTTGTGTATGGCCGCCATTTTGAATCATAATCGAAACTAATTCTTTGCCATTTCCGAGAAATGGCCTTCTTTAGGTTATGTTTCTTCAGAGCTGAGTTTTGCTACACTAAAGAATGCACTGTTCTTATTAGTGCATACCTTTCCTTTTAGATGTAGGCCTTCTCCCACTACTCTAGCGGTGGGCACAGGCAGAGTGACCTTGAGTAGTAGATAATGTGTGCCCGGCCTCAGAATCGAAACTTACTTCTTTGTAATTTACTGTCCAGCTGCATCTGCTTGAAAAATTCCATGGTGGGCGTGTTTTCAATGGTTTCGAAGTGTACATAATGTATTGTTATGCTTGCTGATGTCAGTCCCTCTGCAGCACTCCTAGGCGACTGGGCAGACTAGGCTCCACTCTGAATAAACAAGTATTGGTTTGTATTCTCTACTGTCTGACCGACTCTTCATTTGGTATGGAAGGCTGAGAGGTGGTCGTGAGTGACCCGGGTGACCCTAATCGGGCCACTTCCTTCAGCTGAGCGGCTGCATTGGGATGACGCCGGCGGTGAGCGTCCGAGCGGTCCACAGCCGGGTCCAGTACTACGTTAAAGTCACACCCTATATCATAGTGCCTAGCCCCATATTTGCAATTCTACGCCACACGTCTACAAAAAATTCCGGCCAGTCAGTGTTTGGACCATAGATAGAGGAGAGTGTAACCGGATGACGGTGCAGTGTGCCTGCTAGGATGACATAGCGTCCCTCTGTGCCACTTACGGTTTGAGTAGGGTATCAAGGTAAACCTTTACGTATCAGTATGGCCGTCTCTCGCACGTAGTTAGAGTAGAGCGCTACATGTGTTTCTGCACACCATCTCGCCTTGAGTCAGGAGGATGTTGATGAGGTGAGGTGGAGTTCCTGGAGGAAACATATATGAATGTGGTGTTTGACAATGTAGGCAAGTTCCAGTCTGGCCTTGCGCTGCTCGTTTAGACCCTGCACGTTCCAAGTTAGGCAACCTAATAGTTGTGATCATAGCGTCTGGAGAATAATATCAGAGATTGGAGGGGCTGGCCTTTGTGGGCCTGTACAAGAGACCTGTAGGTAACAAGAAGCCTGCCAAGAAGTATGAACAAGCATTGGCATAGCCAATAGGTCTCGCCTTTGGAACCTTATAAGTATTTAGTTATGCAGTACAATATCCTTGGTGCAACAACATCAACTGTTGCATGTCTAAACACTTATAAGGTCCCAAAGGCGAGACCTATTGGCTATGCCAATGCTTGTTTACTCTTGTTTTGTTTGTACATGAGGTGCTTTTACCATGTTGGTCCAGTTCCTCCAGCTCAGATCAGAGAAGATTTTTTTCTCCATTTTTCCTTTTTCGCCACAAAAGTCTTTATTATGAATGATGTAAGTGTTAGAATAGACGGCTTAAGCATTTAATGCTATTTAAAAATATCGAAATGTTATTATGTTTAAAGTCCATGGTTTAGGTAAATGTGGGACCATGTCTGAAGGCCCGGGTAAACAAAACAAGGAGGCAGGGAAGTGGCGTTTATTGGTTAGATCAGCTGCAAGCTCCCTCTATTCGCAGCAGGTTTTGTTTGGACGTTTTATCACCTTTGTAATCCGCTTTTCCCCAGATCCATCAGGGATGACACAGGAGGATGCCGGATGTACTTGAAACGTTCCAGACAACAGCTCAGCAGGTTAAGGTATTGAGCTGTGTCTACCGTGCTTTATTGGAAGGAGCTGAGAAGGACTCAGGCTTTTGCTAAAATAAAGACCCCACAACACTGAAAACTAAAGAGACTCATCACAGTTAATGCAGGCGGTTCAGAGCAATTAGCGCTGATTGGTAGCTTCTTAAAGCCCCCAAAACAAAAACAGAATGTAAAAGAACTTACTGTAATTGCCCTGCACCCCCTCCAGCTTCATCAGGGTAATGCCGGCTAACGTCAGCGCCTCTTTTGTTATGCAACGTTATTGGAAAGGGGGTCGAGGACAGTATATGTTTAACAATCTACGCGAAGTGTTTTTATACATAAACATCCCATGCTGAGATGTGTGTAAAAACAGGGCCGGCAAGGACTGGCGCCTCTGCTACAGAAACCACACATGCTGTGCTCAAGACAATAGTTCTGCGCCATTTTGAAGAGAAACCAGGAGGGCAGTGCGGCAAATCTGGCACCAAGCAGGCAACAGATTCCTTAAATTAGGCTGTATCTGTATACTTTAAAATAAGAAACCCAAACAAAGCCAAACCGAAAAACCTAGTCTCACCTATAGCTGCAACATGATTTGAAGTGATTTGCACGGCATGATTTGGTGCTTTTTGAACACCAGTTTCAGAGGATCCAATTATGGCATATTGCTTCTTCTTCTGACATTGGGCAAATAAATCCAGCATCAAAAATAGAGATCATTATACTAGTTAAAAAATAAAGGCACTAAAATAAAGAAAATAAAAAATCGAAAAAAAGCTATACGTTCTAAGAATAAAACAAACGTAAAAGAGCAAAAAACGAAAAAGGTGCGTTATGTACTGAGCCATGTTAGAGGTGATATTGTGAAGGCCTAGGCTAGTAATACTGCGCACTACATTAAAATAGGGAATGGGCCAGGGGTCGAATTGAAAGGAGGACATGGAGGGGGGTGGGCGGTGGAGCAAACCGGGTAAGGGAACTACAGCAGGGGAACACAGTCGCCTAAAAAATAACGAAGAAAAAGAAACCCCGACTCCCTAAAAAATCCTGACAAAATCCTGATTTTTTCTTTGAACGCGTTTTACGTATTTCTTTAAGAAAAAGACAAATGAAACCACCAGCCATCATTCACGTCCGTCAATTATAGACGTGACATCTTGACAAGTTCTGGTATGTTATTTTATGTTGAGTCCAGGACAGGGGAAAGAAGGGTGCGAGAGTGGGGCCTTGCGGATGGCCCAGTCCTTTCCAAAACGATAGCGTCTCACCACAATGAGCGACTCTTTTTCTGTACTAACACAAAGAACTGCGCGAATTTTTAACAAAACGGAAAACAAGTGGTGGGTTCTATTTTTCTAATGTGACACAACAAAACGAGACACAACACATCAGTCATACGCATTTTGGACATTTCCAGTTTTGTGAAAAACGATCTGCTGTAGCGGTGCACAAAACCCGTCTTGATTTAAACGCGGTTGAAGTTAGCCTAACCATGAATTAACAAGCGGGGAACCAAAAAGTAAAAGAGGCAATGCTGCCGGTGATCCGGGGAATCGACGCGAGTTCAAGAAGGCCGAGGGTGAGCTCCTGCCGCATCGGTTCTGTGGCCCGTGTGCCGGAGGAGGAGCGCCGCGGCCGCGAAGGGAAGGGTGCTGAGGGAGTGGAATAGACCGCACACATTGAAGGGGCCAGGAACCACTTGAACAACAGAGGAGCGGGGCGAGCGCGGCAGCCTGCAGAGCTGACCAAACGCTCGTGCGTCGTGGCTGGCCTTTGGATGGGTACGCGCGGCAGACATGTGTTTCCAATTATCGCGCCCGCGTCTGGGCACGATAATTGGAAACACATGTTTGCAGCGCGTACCCATCCCAAAAGGCCAGCCACGACGCACGAGCGTTTTGGGACTGCTTTTCAAACTCGCTTACTAAAGTCTTCGCCTCTAAGCAGCGCTTGCGCGCTACTCGAGGCTCGACCTAAAAAGGAGTATAGGAATTTCGGATGTAGAGAGTTGCCAGCTTGGGGACTGATGTAGTGTCAAATGCTGTATGTATGGCCTGCCTGAGGAAAAGACAAAAGCAACTAACAAGAACAGTCTAATTAATTCCCACCCCCTCCCACTCCAAGTCCGAACATGACTGAGAGCCATTGCCTATCCCCCACCCCATCCTGTAGAAAAACAGAGGGGTATATTCACAAGAACGTGTGATAACTACCGCAAGAGAAGCGTAACGCAACTTTCAATAACGAAGCCTATCACGGGAAAATAACCCTGTGTCAACGTGGAATTCACAACAAGGCGGTAGCATGCGATAGCCTGCCGAAACCGCGGACAAAGTCCGCGATACAACCACCACGATGGAGATAAAAACACAAACCACAACACCAAAAAACACGCGATGGGCCAAAGCGCGATGAGGAAACCAGCGACAAGCAGCGCCAGGCCTGCAACACACACCTGGCAGGCGTCAGAAACCTCCATAAAAGCAGAAAAAAAAACCCACACACAAACTGACCAACACACAAGCACCATGGAGGCAGCCGGAGCAGGCGCAGAGGACCAGTGCAACCCCACAAGCACCCAGGACGACCAGCCTGGGACCTCGGGGACAGGGAAGGGCAAGGACAAGAAGACCAGGAAGACCAACTTCAGTCCGCAGGCGAACAGGATCATAGTCACGGAGGTGATGGAACACCATCAACAACTCTTCGTCAACTCCAACGTGTCATTGGGCACCAAAACTGGAATATGGCGGGACATCGTCGACAAGGTGAATGGCGTCGGAGAGCACAAGAGGTCAATGGACGAGGTCAAGAGGCGATGGAATGACATCAAGCGGAAGACCAAGGAGAAACTCTCCGCCAACCTGAAGGCAGCAACGCAGACCGGAGGTGGGGGCCAAGCGCTACAGCTGGAGCTGGATGACATGGAGGAGCTGGTGTCGACAGTCATCACTGTGGAGACTGTGGCCGGAGTCGGGGGACCGGACACTGCTCGACAGGACACATCACAACCGTAACAGGGTGAGTGACCACCAGGTACTGGGGGGATGGGGGAGATGGCCACAATGGCACACATGCACAAGCAAGCAGGGCACAGTGCACACCCACAATCACTCTGGGTCCTCGCCCAGACCCACAGACTGTCACAATGTGCAATGCCATGCTGTCTGAATGTCAACCTGTACCATGCGGCTACATACATGTGGACACATTGGAATACACCATCTCCCCTTCACATCGCAGGGGCATCGTCAACACCTCCTGCAGAGCAGTCACAGCCACTCTTCACTGATGACGAGGAGGAGGACAACACCAGCATCGACACCCAAACCATCCAAGACCTCATCGACCTCATCCGCAACTCACCTCCAGGATCAGGGCAGCCCAGCTACATCCATGAGACCCCACCCACCACCCAAACCACCCAGCAGGAGGCACCCACAGCCCCGGCACCCTCCCAAGTCCCCAGGAACAACAAATGGCCTTCCAACGCCGTGTGCTGGAGGGCCAGAGGGAGACGGCCGAGCAGGTGCGGGTGGGGTTCGACCTCATGGCTACCAAACTGGACGCCATCCTTGGGTGTCTATGTCCGCCCCATGGACTCCAGCGAGCCCTGACTGACATCTCTGGAGTAATGACGCGGAGGGAAGAATACCTGTCCGCTCAGAGTGGCCCCAGCGATGCCAGCCGTGAGCTGGCACACATGCGGAGGCTCATGGAGGACATGGTGCGGATGGAGGCGGAAAGGATGGCAGCCTCCGCTGCACATCAGCGAAATGTAGCAGGGATCTACCGTGCCCTGCATGTCCTCGTCATGGCATTGCTGCCACAAGGCGTGGCGTTGATGCATGCTGCTGCCCCCACGCCATCCATATCTCCGGGCCCTGGTGTGTCAGTGCCTCCCAGTGCGGCAGGCGTATCCACTCCGGCACCTGATGTGTCACTGCCACACAGTGCGGCCGACAGTCCTCCTCCGGCCCCTGATGAGTCAGTGGCACACAGTGCCGCAGCCGGCACTGCAACACCCACAGGTGGGGCAGGGCACACACCCGGGGACGAGGACGTGGATGGGACTGTGGTCAGGAGGGCCAGGCACTAGCATCCATTACCGCCACCTTGCCTGTTTCTGCTTGGTGCCGCACATGGCCTCAAGACCTACCACTGACCCCCGATACACTCCGAGGTACTCACCTTGGACAGCGACATGGACTGCCACATCCTGTTTGACGACCAATGACACGGCGGACAGACTGCGGACTGTACCCTTCCTCTTCCGCAGTACAGGTCATCCCGGGATGGACACTGGCTGGCCCTCCACGGGCCCATATTGTGTGGTGTGCTCGGCACTGCCCTGTACCGCTGCATGACTGCACTGGATGTGCAAATAAACATCCAGTGATGCACTGCTGTGTAATGTCTTACGTCATTCCTGTGTGGATGTGTGGATGAATGTGGGGACAGTGCCTTCCCTTGCGTCAATGATGTTCATCCTGTGGGATGCCAGTAAGGGGGTGCGACATTGCATCTTGTGTAGCGGGTTCCGTGAACACTGCAGCAGGGACACACGCATCAGTCACTTCCTTGTCCGGACATGGACTGGACCACGCCCAGAGCCCACGAGTCATTGTTGCAAGCCCTGCGCTGGTCCGGCGTACGGCAGGCCAGTCCACTCCGCTTACGCCCCGAGGGGGGGCCCTCATTGCTACCCGTCACAGCCGTACTCACTGGTGGTGTGCAGGTCACTGGTCTAGTCATCAGCATGTCACAGCCACTCCCTGAGGGCAGGTGTTCACACACACCACACCCATCCGGCACAGGCGTCACAGGCCATGTGACTCCACCAACATAAGGGTCCGACGACGTCACATTCCCCTCTTCCGGTGGTGACTGGATTTCGGACGCCCCACGGTTCGCACTCATATAGGGCCCATGAGTTGTTGCGCACAGGGTTAGTGGCATCTGAGGCCTTGAGTATGGCACGGGCCTACCGCCACGTGGCGCAGACTGGGGTTGCACAGGGTTAGTGGCATCCGAGGCCTTGAGTACGGCACTGGCCTACCACCATGTGGCGCAGACTGGGGTTGCACAGGGTTAGTGGCATCCGAGGCCTTGAGTACAGCACGGGCCTACCGCCACGTGGCGCAGACTGGTGTTGCACAGGGTTAGTGGCACCAGAGGCCTTGTGGACGGCACAGGCACCCCGCCACGGGACGGTGACTTTGGGTGCACTGAGCTGCTGAGCGGGTGTGCAGCCTGCGATGATGCCCCGTCCCGGCGGTCCGGACGGCTCAGGTTTTGTGTGCCCTGCTGGACCGCAGTGTAGGCCAGAGCCAGCGGGCAGCGCGGGCCTACCGCCACGTGGCGTCGCTTCCGGGATCCCAGAGTTGATGGCACCCATTGGGCTGAGCGGGTGTGCAGCCTGCGACACTGGT
The DNA here is from genome assembly GCA_963921515.1 of Calotriton arnoldi. Taxonomy (NCBI): domain Eukaryota; kingdom Metazoa; phylum Chordata; class Amphibia; order Caudata; family Salamandridae; genus Calotriton; species Calotriton arnoldi. The sequence continues at coordinate 833,615 of CAWUFW010007730.1, forward strand.
ATGTCCTCTGCCATGGAGTAATCAAGACCCAGCACCAAACGTGAGACCTGGTGGCCTGCGGAGTGGGGCTGCATGATGTGGAGGGTGCCATGTCTGCGGGTCCCGGGCTTGTGGCTTGCAGCTGCACGTGGTGGGACCTCCTGTCTATGCGCCGGTGGCAGAAGGTGAACATTGAGGCCTGGGTGTGCATGGGCGGGCATGCTCCGATGGGCGGCGGGAGGGGTTGGGGTGCCTCTGCCTGGGTGTGCATGGGCGGGCAGGCGATGTTGTCTTGTGCAAGTGTGTGTACTGTGCCAGTCATGTATCTGGGCTCTGTTTCAGCCGACGGCTCTGACTCAGATGTGTGACCTGGTGTCCTGCTATGCATACCGGCACGTGGTTGGGGACACACCGGTGGCAGCAGGTGAGCAGTATGGCCTGGGTGCGCAGGGGCGACACTCTCTCTCTCTCCCTCCCTCTCTTCCTCTCTCTCCCACTCTTCTCTCTCTCTCTCCCTCCCACTCTTCCTCTCTCTCTCTCCCTTCCTCTCTCTCTCTCTCCTCTTCTCTCTCTCTCTCCCTCCCTCTCTTCCTCTCTCTCCCACTCTCTCTCTCTCTCTCTCTCTCTCCCTCTCTTCCTCTCTCTCTCCTCTTCTCTCTCTCTCTCTCTTCTCTCTCTCCCTCCCTCTCTTCCTCTCTCTCTTCCTCTCTCTCTCTCCTCTCTCTCTCTCCCTCTCTTCCTCTCTCTCTCTCCTCTTTCTCTCTCTCCCTCTCTTCCTCTCTCTCTCCCTCTCTTTCTCTCTCTCTCTCGCTCTCTCCTTCGCTCTCTCCTTCGCTCTCTCCTTCGCTCTCTCTCTGTCCTCTGATGTGCGCAGGACACACCTTCTCATCATGTTTTTTGTCTTACAGGCTGTGACCTACGTATTGTCCCGAGGGGAGCGGCCATGTGTCTTCATTTTATTTCGTTGTTCATTTTAATAAAGTTTCATTTGTTGCTTCGAAAGTGGATGTGTGCTCTCATTTCTGTTACGACACATGCATGTCACCAGTTGTGATTGTGCGGCATCAAGCGGAATATTCTGTACATGTTTAGGTGTGGCTGATGTGGCATGACTTTGGTCGGGGGTGCCAGGGAGGGGTGGTCCTGGGGGTGGTGGCGGTGGGTGTTGTGGCCCTCTTGGGTGTCCGGGCCGCATGTGGAGTTGCTCCATGGCATCTGTTGCCCTTCGGATGTGGCCCTGGGCTGTGCTCCCTTTTGTGGTGCTGGCTGCCGTCCGACTTTACACCAGGTCAGAGCAGGTGTAGATTTCCTGGTGCTAACGCGCCTTATCGCCTGTTTTGTGTTTTTATCGCGGATGTGGCTGGACGTTGTGAATGTTGAGGTGTGCTGTTGTCTCGGCTTTTGTCACGGGTACGCCTACTCTGCATCTCATTAGCGATATTTGCAAGGGTCCTCTGTGGCGATGTTTTTTGCGGCTGCTATCGCGGGTAAACTGGTGCTGTGGGCTGTTAACACCGGCTTGTGAATGGGGGGGTAAATTTATCACGACTTTGGCTGCGATAAAGTGCCGTTAATTTGGCGATAGCTCCTTGTGAATATGCCCCAGAGTGTATAGGAATCGACCCTGAAGGCGACGATGAGCCAGGTGAACTACCCAGTCAAGAATAGACTGGGTAGCCGAAGGGGCACAAAGACCCCGGATTGCTGCCCAAGGGCACCAGGTGTAGTTTAGAGTATGCACTGTATATGGCATCTGGTGAAACTGCAGAGTTTGGTCGCATATTCGATTCTCAAGGGCACGGGTATGATGTCCCCGCCGGAGGGGGGGAATATGTATCTCAACAGTAGATCATCGAACCAACAAGGTCAGTCATTTCCATCATGGCCAGCCTCCTCTCTATTTTGCGGAGACGCTTGAGGCGTGCATCGCACCTGCTGCTATGCTTTTGGCGAATTTGAGGGCGGCCTTTGCGTCGGTGAGGTTTCCCCCTGTGAGGTATGCATAGCTTAGCGGGGTAGAGTAGAGCATAGTTGATGTTCGCTTTCTGCAAGATTTTCTTGGATGGCAGGAACTCTCTTTGTGCAGCCTGCACTGTGGGTGTAAAGCCAGGGTAGAAGGAGAGTGTATTGCCCTGGTATTGCACCTCTCGGCGCTCCTGAACCTGGCGAAGGACCACATTTAGGTCTTTGTAATTAAGTAGCCGGGTGACTATAGGTTGGGTGGGGTGCCCGGCGGTGGTTGCGGTGCCAGAGTACGATAAAAACTAGGGATAGGGCCTCCCCTAAGAGCTCTAGCAGCATAGAGTCTACGTAGTCTTCCATTTTATCTATGGCTGTGGATTCTGGGAAGCCGGTAATTCGTAGGTTATTGCACCGCGAGCACACCTCCAAATCCTCGTTCTTCACTTTAATAAGTTCAAGGACCCTATCCGTGCACAGGAGATGTTCATTGGTCATAGCGAGTGCGTCGTCCACATCAGATACTCTGGCTTCAAGGTGCTCCAGCCTGTCCTCATGTTTGTCGACCCTCTCTTTCATGCGGTCTAAGCTGCTTGCCATGAGATCTAGTTTGCATCTATTGCCCGTAGGCTAGATTTAACTTCCACTAGGATTACTTTGAGTTCATCATCATGTCCAGTGGCCCCACGAGAGGCATCAGACTGCTCATCTGGCGAAGGATCTTGGTTAACTGCCGGGTGTGTCTCTTGCCCTTGAACGAGAGCTTCGATTGCCGTGTCTTGTTTACCCATTGCATCTCCGTGCAGGTCGCAGACCACTGGACAATGGTGGCAGTGCGGGCAGAAGATCTACCTTATGACACAGTACTTTGTGGACCAACAAGGCCGATGCAGGTAGGATAGCCAAGCCTGGCTGGGTGTCTAGGATGAGTAGCGATGGTCCCCTGCACCTGGATCCCACCACACCCCAGGCCGTGCACCAAATGCGGGGGGCACGAGCAGACCCAGGACCGGTTGCAGGCGTGTGGTGAAGACTCCAGCCCCGTCGAACACAGCCGGAGCACAGGGTGTCAGTGAAGAGGGGGCCAGTCCAGTCACCAAGCTCATGGGGCAGCTCCCACATTACAACAGCGCCCAGGCCAGCGGACACTCCCATCCACGTGGTGTCCTTCGCCCATGGGTCTTGAGAGTGGGCCAGGACGATTGTGAAGGCAGGCCTGGTGAGCCAAGGATGAACCCAGGACCACTGTTCATGCAGTCGGCCCAGCATGACCACCATCGGGGGGCACGAGCAGGCACAGGACCACCACACAATTCAACAGAAGGGGCTAAATATTGGCCTGCAGTCGGGGCGTGGCCTAGGAACATGGCCGACAGGACATGAGTTTTTCAGCTCCCGGCTGGCCCGCCGTAAAAACCTGCATTAATCCTGTAATCCGGACCCAATACTTGGCCCGGAATACCGTGCTACCCCAAGCAACCCGGGGTGTCATGAAAATTCTGCCTGCCAGCTTGATAGACCACAAAATGGAGATGCTGGGAGCAGGGCCTAGTTAGGCCGCAGGGCGAGGCCGAGCTCCGAGGCGCTGCGGTGCACAGAGGGGAGCGCGACGGAGGCCTGAGGACTGCCAGCATACTATCAAGGCCTGCGACTATTGGGCCAGGCGGTCGCACACCCGCCCTCATGAGCTTCCCCCAACCCCCACCCCCCCCAAGTGGTGTGAAGAGAAGCAGACCCCGACCGGGAGGGAGCTCCTGCGGAACCAGACCGGCCAAGACGGAGTGGGGCCCGCGCTCCAAGCACTGGGGTGGCGGGCGTAGCCTGGCCGTGTCGTGGGACGACCGCTGCGGCCGAGGGGATAGCAGAGATCGAACCGCAGCTGCATGGTGGAGCGGGCCCGGTGCAGCGAGTCGGGCCCGTCGGCGACATAGATGTGGGGCCTGGTATCGAGCCTTGAGAGTGCAAGAGGCGGCGAGGGAACCCCAGGCGGCCGCTGAAGTGGGTTAGCCCTGGATGGACTGACGGCCTAATTCTGCAGGCTGCGGGGTGGCCTCTGTAGCGCTGGTGGGCCCCTGTGCTCTCAGTGGACCGTGTACTGCGGTGGAGTGGGAGCCCTGCCCCAGTCTCCCCCGCCGTGTTCCCGGACAAGGTAAATCGACGCCCGGATGCGGCGCCCACCCTGACATGCCAGCAGAATAGTTGGGGCCACGAACTGTTCATCAGGGGGAGCCGGACGGGGTGGGGACTGGCGGGCACGCCTGCTGGGTTCTGGCCGAGATGCCTCCAGTGCCTGGAAAAGAAACGGAGGCCCGGGACAGAAGCTCAAGGGGAATGAAACGGGGGACAATCCACCTGATCCTGAGGGGAGCGGGCCTGATTGTTTCTTGACTGCCTGCGGTATCAGTCACGTATCTAGTCTGCGCCCCCGGGGGTCGCTGTGCCACTGCTCCTGTGAGGGCCTGGGGGATCATGTCTGGATCAAAGGTGAGGCGGGGCTCGCGGCTACAATAATGAGGACCTCCGCTGCAGTGGGGGGCGGGTCTGGCCTGTTACATCAGTCGGGGAACAAATTGAGCATTAGAGTGCTGATCTGGCCCCTGCCTGCCCTCTTTGACTGGGGTGGAGCCTCCACTCTGTGGCCTGGAGTTGAGCCTGGACTGCCCCTGGCGGCTTCTGGGAGTGGGGAGACCACCAGCTACGTCTTTGGACTCTGGCCAGTAGCAATTTTTGCGACAAGGAACTGAGGGCCTCTGTGCCTCTGCAGGCAGGGGGCTAATTGCTCAGGAGGAGATCGACCTGTGTGCCGTTGGCTGGAGAGAGGTCCAGTGGACCCAGGAACACTGAGGCGAAAGGAACTGCACACAATCCAACGTCGGGTGGCCCTCACTAAACAGTAAAATAGGCAAGGACAAAGGCACTCGTGCAGGGGCATCCAACACCATCACCCAGTACACCACGCTGCGCCACCCCCCACAACGCATCACACACCAAACAACCGGGACTGATGAGGAGGATGGGGGTAGATGCGGAGCCTTAACTGGCGGAGCTGCTGGCCGCCATACAGGGTTCCCGAAAGGAGTTGGAGGCCCGGATAGATAGATACCGTCTCCATTGGCGTCAATCTCCGGGGGACGGACCTCCGCAAAGTAGCAGACAAGGTCATAGTGGTGGAGGAGGACGTCTCAAGCCTCAAGGGAGAAGTGGCCACCTCGAAGAACCAGGTGTCACGACTATCTTCCACAACGAAGGCCCTGGAGCGCTGCGCAGAGGATGCGGAGGGCCGTGCTAGGCGCAGCAACATCCGCGTGCTGGCCTTTCCCGAGAGAGGGGAGGTCGGCCGAATTGTTCCTGGAGCAGTGGATCAAAAGCCAGCTGTGCCCGATGGGCCTCTCGGATATATTTGCCATCAAGAGGGCGCACAGGGCCCTGGTGCCCCTGCCGGGGGCTCCCCCACGTGCGTTTATCACAACAATTTTGAACTACAGAGACAGAGACTGCATCCTTCGGGCCGCTAGAGAGCAACAGGACATTACCTTTGAAAACAACAAGATCTCCATTTATCCTGACTATACCAAACAAGTACAGGAGCAGAGAAAATCGTTCTTAGGCGTCAAGAGGAAGCTGAGGGACTTGCACCTACCATATATGCTATTATACCCTGAGAAATTGAAGGTCCTGGCACAGGGTAAGGCGCATTTCTTTGAGCCCTGAGGAGGTATGGGAATGATTGGAGATTCAGGGAGACGTGCTCCCCTTGCGAGAGCCACGGAATCGGACTAAGAAGTGGGGCACCAGACCGCTGCAGGGATCACATTCCAGGGGGAGGGGGGAGAGGGATCACTTACTGCGGGCACGGACCCGGACGAAAGGATCACAGTCGGGAGTGACGGCACCCAGCAGAGGAGCACGGACACCCCTTCGGCACTGGATACGGAGGGGGATAATGCGAACAGGGATAATGGTAAGCAGACTCAGTGACAAAATGCATCAGTAGATGTAGTCCCGGAAACTATGCGAATAGGTGGTGGAGGCTACGGAGGAACAGTGAATGGGGGACCAGCGATGGCACCCAGGCTGCCCGGCTGCGAGGACTCGCTTCTAGTATGAGAACTATACAAAGAACGGGGTGGCCTGTTGCTTTGAGGGGTGGGCCCATGCTAGAATAGATTGGGGCGGGTACAGTGGTGACGCTGCCCTAGTGACAAGGAGACTCTAACCTCTGGGTACCATTGCATGACTAGGTCAGATTACGGGGTATCAGGACGGACGGGTCCGGATTACTTGATACAGGGTGGCTTGAGAGTGTTTTGCCCCAGTTGGGCGATTTAGGGTGATGTGTACGTCCTGGCACGACATAGGGGTAGGCATTTATGATAATATTGTTGTTCATAAAATGTCTGTGGGAGGGGGGAGGGGTTTTATTACTACAAGTTTTCATGTTTTGATTTGTTCAGTAGGGGTGCACCGTAGTAGCTCAATCATGAGTGGGCAAGGTCCGACATTGGCAGCTGAAGCGAGAATACCTCATGATGGGGACTGAGTTCAAATTCTTGACCTGGAATGTGTGGGGATTGGGCACGTGCACCAAACGGCACAGGGTGTTAACATTAACCTCAAACACCATCAAATATCGATAGCTTGCCTCCAGGAAACGCACCTGGATGATAGTGGCTGGGCCAGAGTAGCTAAGAAGTGGTGAGGCCAGATTCACCATTCCTCTTTCTCTACATACGCTAGGGGCACTATGATCTGGGTGACCCCAGGCATACCATTCACTCCAATATACAGCGAATCTGATGTGAATGGTAGATATGTATTTCTACGAGGCTCACTAGATGGCAGGGAAATTGTTATCTTAAACACTTATGCACCAAACACAGACTACCCCACACTCTTCCAGGTCATACAGGACCTACTGTCCAATGAATTAGACGTCCCATTCATATGGATGGGTGACTTTAATTGTGTCCTCGACTCAGACCTTGATAGACATCCCCCTAAGGCAGGAACGAAACCTAGAATGTCCCAGATGCTTCGGCAAGTCATGCATGAATTGGGGGCTCGTGATGTTTGGAGGGAGGCTCATCCTATGCTCCCACTCTTCACATGTCATTCCTGGTCTCGGGTGTGCCTGCCTTCTCAGATGCATATGTGACCCACTTGGCACGTTTTTTGTCTGATCATTCCCTGGTGCATTGCTTGGTGAGGTGGGGGTCTCCCATACTGGGGCCGAGGCGTTGGAGATTTTCTCCCGACTTGCTCGAGGATGAAGTGGGGAGGGCTGCGCTACCTAAGGTGGTAACAAACTACCTGGAGACGAACTGGGGGGGCCCTACCGGGAGGGCTACTGAGTGGGAGGCCTTAAAAGCAGTGGCTTGTGGGGTGAGCATGGGACTTGTGTGCGGGGTGAGGAGGCAGCTACTTGGGGAACTTGACAGTAAGGAGAAAACTCTAACCGCCATACAGGTGGGATGCCCGGCTGACCCAGACGTGGGCAAGAGGGAACGGGAGCAGCGCAAGCGCATAGCAGGCATATGGGATAGACTAGATAAGTATACCTTGACGCGTTACCGCCAGAGACTATATGACGAGGGCGACAAGTCAGGACATCTATTGGCATGGATTCTCCGAAGGGAGCAGGCACCCCCGTTGACCACCACTTTGAAGGCAGAGGGAGGGAACCTTATCCATACCAGGGCAGGAATACTGGAGGTATTCCAACAACATTTACAGCAGGTATACACTGCGGACCTCAGAGTGATAGCGGAGAGGTATACCTCCATTGTCGAGGGATCGGCGCTCCCGCGACTCTCGTCTACAGGCGTGACGGAGCTAGACGCCAAGATCACTGCCGAAGAAGTGCAGGAGGCGCTTTGGGCCATGCCAGGAGCCAAGGCCCCTGGGTCTGACGGGCTCCTGATGGCCTTCCTACAGGCCTATTCAACCCAGCTGGTGCAGCCGTTACTACAAGTATACGAGGAGGCCTTTGAAACAGGGGTACTTCCCCTGTCAATGCGCGAAGGGGAAATAGTTATGCTCCTCAAGCCAGAGGGAATGACCAGGATCCCTCAGCGTACCGACCCCTCACAATGATAAATTCAGACATCAAAATATTGTGCAAGGTCCTGGTGGCCAGACTGGCCCCCCACATGGTACACCTAGTCCACGAAGATCAATGCTGCTTCATACCTACCCGTAACACGGGCATGAACATCAGGCGGCTTGCGCACATCATGCGTGAAGTGCGGCACAGAGACGACGACCTAGCCTTGGTCTCCATAGATCTGGAAAAGGCCTTTGACTCGGTGGACTGGGGGTATTTACTGGAGGTGCTCCGGGTGGCCGGATTTGGACCGCGAATCCGCTGATGGGTGCAGATCTTATACATGGCACCCAGTGCCAGAGTCAGGGTGGGTCATAGTAGGTCGGGCGAGTGGCACCTGGGGAGGGAGACGCGTCAGGGCTGTCCGCCATCCCCACTATTGTTTGCACTGGCGATAGAGCCCTTGGTGATCTGGGCGCAGAGGGATCTAGTCCGCTGGGGAATCAGCATAGGTGGGACTTACCATATCATATCCCTGTATGCGGATGACGCGTTATTCTATGTCTCATCAACACAGGAGATGTTACCGAAGCTCCTACAGGTGTTGGAGGAGTTTGGCGGGTGTTCGGAACTGTGACTTAATAGGCTCAAATCATTGATTTTCCCCCTGGCGCGGCTGGCAGGCTATCCCGTGGACGCTCTCCCTCAGCTGGGCCTATGGTGGGAGACAGAGCACTTCAGGTACCTGGGCATCCAGGTGGCAGTGGAGGATACTCAGATACTACAGCTTAACGTCTATAAGACGATAGGTGCATTAAAGGGATCAGTGGGCTTCTGGAACACTCTTCAGCTCATTAATGGACAGGCTGGCAATTGCCAAAATGGTGGTGTTGCCCCGCTGCCTATACATGCTGCAGAACGCCCTGTGCCCCATACCTAGGCAAATATTTCGGACACTGGATTCTATACTGATAGACTTGTATTGGGCAGGCCGTCGCAGCATAGTGGTGCTCGCCACGCTGAATCGCGCGTATGAGGGTGGTGGTCTCGAGGCACCTAGACTGGAGCTCTACTATTATGCAGCTCAACTGCAGCACACCACAACATGGTTTGCTGAGGGGGACAATTGGGAGAAAAGACAACTCCACGATAGAGTACCGGGTTCTGACCTGCCGTCTCTACTTTTGGAGGGCGCGAGTATCTCCGACACGGTGCCATATGTGGTCAGACAGACCGCACGCATCTGGCAAACATTCGTGGAGCGAATCCTGAAGCATGCTCCGTTTCACCGGGAATTGTCGGTGTGGGATCTTGCACCGGTTAGGAGGGTGATGTCCAATAAGTCACAACGGGCGTGGCAGGAGGGGGGCTGCAACGTGCTCGCGGATCTGTATCCGGGCATGAGCTTCATTACATTTGAACAGGCCTGTGGTGATTTTGGATTGGGACAGGGGCAATACATACAATATTCTGGATTGACTAACATATTCAAAGAAATATGGCCCATGCATCCATCGATCCCACAGTACACTCCGACGTTAGATATATTACTCACATGCGGAGCCGGTAGGCACACTATATTACTACTGTACAGGGCCATGAGGGCAGACGCCAGTGCTCCTCCCCCCCAGGGCGTTTGCCACCTGGAACGCAGATCTGGAGGTGCCTCTGGAGGACAGGCACCTGAAGACGGTGGGCGCCCTCACGCACACGATTTCCTGTAATGACTGCTTCCGACTAGTCCACTATAACTATACACATCGCACATACATGACCCCGGAGAGATTACATCGCATGGCTCCCGACAGGCCCAACTCCTGCCCTAGGTGTCATAAATACAGGGCCAATTTCTTGCACTTAGCTTGGGAATGCCAAGAAGTTAGTCGCTTTGGGTCAGAGGTAGTTGAGAGGGTCAGAGGCAGCGTTAATAGACGAGTACAGTTGACACCCACCCACTGCTTGCTGGGGTTGATACGCAAACCCAAAAAACAAAGTAAGATAGCGTATAGGCTCCAGCAACTACTATTGGTGTTAGCTCGGCGCAGAATTGCAATTGTTTGGATGGGGCTGCGGGCGCCTGAGATCCCGGCATGGATAAGAGATGTGTGTGAATGGACGCTGGCTGAGGAGATGCACATGAAAAGGTGCCGCAGAGATGAGAAACTAGAGGATGATTTAAGGGTCTGAAGGGATCTCTGTCACAGCCTGCTGGCAGACGATCTTCAAGCAGGTTCACAAAGCGCATCTGAAGAGAGTAACCACACAAGTTCCGAAGGGGAAGGGGATTAAATGTTTGTACATCGGGGTAAATATATTGGAGGGGGGCTCACAGATCGTCCAATGTATGGGACTGGAACCACTATGATATATGTATACACTAGTTCTATTTGCCTGCTTCGGAATGCACACCTGTGTTATGTTATTAAGCAAAACTTTTAAATAAAGTTTATTAAAAAATATATATATATTGGCGTGCAGTCAGCAGAGGGGCCCAGTCCAGTAGGCCGCGGTAGAGACTGGCAGTGGGTTAGTGGTCACCGCCTCTCAGCGTCAGGGAGGGCATCAGTTCTAGATCACGTTGGAGCGCCACACATTACAGCCATAGGAGCCAGGTGGGGGCCAGCATCCAGCCCAGGACTATGGATAACGACAGAGTCAAGCAGCACAGCCCAATTCAGTATTCGCTCTATAGTAATCATTGGCAAAGGTCTCGCCGTAACGCCGCCACTAGGAACACTCCGGCCACAGCGGCGAGCAAGTATGGGCTCCAGTTAGCGTATCTTAAGGACGCCTGCCCGGCAGGTCCCCAGGAGGGGCAATCACTCACCACCATAGGTACACAAGCTTTGCATCGACTGTAAAGCAGTTTCCTCCTTGCTGTGGCTAAGGGGCACATGCTGCAGATGTTTGAAACACTGTTCTCAATACAGCCTGTCCAACCAGAGCTTGTTGGCGAGCTAAAATATCTACACAATAATGCTTTGTGAATGTGTGTTTGTTGTCCAAGTAGAAGCTTTGCAGATATCTACTAAAGAAATGTTATGTAAGAAAGCAATAGAGGCTTTCTTTTTATGTGTAGTGTGAGCCCTGGTGGTATACAGCAAATAGACATTTTGACTTTACATAAGCAGTCTGAATGCATTTAATAATCTACCTTGCAAAACCTACCTTGAAAATAGGCTGTCCTCTACAAAGTTTAGCAAAGGTCATCTTGTAAAAGATTTAGTCCCGGAAATATAATAGTGGAGTTCAATCTTAGCACCTTAAGAACGTAATGCTCTCTCGGCAACTGTATCAGGTTGGCACCAGTCCCAGCGAGGAAAGACTGTAGGGTTAGGGGCCAACCAAAACTTTAAATTGTAATATCTATTGAACAATACGGGCTAAAACCTTCAACTGGACACAAAAAACAGGTAAACTCAATTACAAAAGTCTAGAACTTAGAGCACAATATTATGCCCAAGGAGGTCTCTTGGCACTACTGTCAGACAACATGCATTTGTTTCCCAACTCAATGGTTCTCATTTTATTGACCTTGGTAGAATGAATGACAATGTGAACCCACTAGGTTTTGAGGCTGTGCCCCTGGGGTGCGACTGGAATAGATACATTAGTCCATCAAACCCCAAGAAGGCAAATCGGGGAAGATACGGCAACGCAGGTACAGAGAAGGTCAGGACAGTGCAAGCTCCTCACAGTTGAAGGGAACAAAGAATCTCTGCAGCTCTACGACCATGGTATTGAACTAGAACTGTTTCTGTAACTCTGACGATCTCAGCAGCAAGGACCTTCTGACTTCCATTGATCAGAATTCCTCATCACTGTTTAATGAGCTGGGGCTTGCAAAAGTCACCTCAGCAGTCAGGGGCAATCTGCTCTCCACAATGAGCAGCTCAGATTCCCTTCATCTGATCAGTCATAGCAGCAAATATTCTCTAGTAATCCAAAGGTTATCGCGAACCATATTGGCAGCTGAGCATCTGCAAAGGTTGTGTTCCCGATAACAGTATACTCTACATTGATGTGCAGTTTCTCCTTTATGTCCAAACAAAATATGAGTTATTGGCTCAAGCGTGACAGTACTTATTCCACTTTGAAAGCACAGGCAGAAAAGAAAGCCTGGGTCAACCAGAGTATAACTTTGTTTAAAACTTTCTCTAGTCCTGATGATGTGCATCTAATGCTTTTGGCCTGCTTTTGCAGCTTTCATGCAGGTCGAAATCTCAGGTCAGGTCTATTTGAACTTATAAAAGTCATAATGCATACTGAACTCAAACTAGTGAAGCCACAAACCTCACATTGATTGACATCAGCCAAAAACACAGGAGTAAGCCATGCCAGACGGACTAGAGGACGGAAGGAGTTTTGCCAGCACAGTGAAATCCTCTACCTGACAATGGAAAAGATGATTAGTCCTCCACCCACCAGCTGTCAATCTTGTGCTTTCTTGCACATGGTGTCCCAATGAGCCCCCTATATTTATGAGTAATATCCAGGGACTTCAACGAAGTGTGTTTTTAGAATTCTACCGCCTTGCACACTCTGATACTAGGATAGGATGTTTACATCTGCAGCATATAAAAGCAGAATCTCGCTACATAATGTAGTTCAGTTGTGTAGGTATGCACTTAGAGGAGCAAATCATCACAATCCTACAGAGGTTAAATTTATCCACAGGTATAAAACTATGATTTTGCAATATAAGAGTCCACTAAACCCATATAGTGACTTGTCTTACCTTTTTGATCAAAAAATGTAACAATCGCTGAATCTTCCTCAGGTATAGATTGCACGTCTGCCACCCGTCCACCACCATGCTTCGAGCTTTCAAAGTAGATACTGAGGAACTCTGTGCTCACATCGGGTGGTAGATCTTCGACCTTGATGCTCTTTGTACATTCAAGGAGTCGAACAGTGATGTTGTGACTCTTTACCCTGATACTCTGGGTGCACTTTTGTATAAAGTCCATCACACCTATCAAAGTAAACATTGTTATAATACTGTTTTTCCCTTTTTCAATGTCCAACAAAGCATCAAGCAGGCAGTTAACAGTAGCCTCTGTTATGAAACGTTCCTATAGTCATCTACCAACATCTCACTTTAAACAGTTTAGATTTACAAATACAATGACTGCATACAGCTCTCCCAACAAATAAAAGGTCCTTCATATGAAAGAGAATCAAGTGATCCCTACCATAGATGGTAAATCCGTGGAAGGCACCTATTAGTTTAATGACATGCTACAGGATAAAAGATTGCACAGGCGAAATCTGCAGGCATAGAAAGAACACTTGTCAGTTCATGAATTTCACGTTCTTAGAATACGGAATTCATTGCCTTATTTTACTTTTCAACTTCTCTTTGCACCTAAACATGCTTATAACCTAGAATCCACTACAAAATAGAGCCTTTCGATTTTAGTTTCAATTACTAACTCAGTTCTACTTATTTAATTAGCATCTAGATTTATGGAGAGAGGAAGAGCAGATAACTGCTTTGACAAACCACATCAAAATGTATTTATTTATCTGCTTGTACACCAAAGGAATTCTGTACAAATAAGCAGGTCCTTGCCATTCTATCAATCTACTCGAAATCTCAGTTCGAGCCTGCCGGCCTCCACAGTTTGAAAAAGGTAATAAAAAAACAGCTCACAATTCAGGAGCTTGACCACCAAAACTCAAAACATGTTTGAATCTGGACAACTGCTGATCACATCTGATCGCTCAAGTGTCATGAGGTCTTTCTGTTTCATACAGCAGTTTAGGGCTGTCCATTGTTGCCATCAGTACCTGCTCTGCTTCCCAGCACCACTACATGAAGTTCCATTTTCCCTCTCCGAGAACATTATCTAGAGACCATGAGCATGCATTCAAACACAGTTAGCAGAAACTTACCCTCACTGTTTCGTAAAGTAACGACAGCCACTTCCCGTTCAGGAATCAGTTCCAATTTGAAGTCCTTTTCATCCAAGCCACTGGTGTTTTCTACCAGCATGGTCAACATTTGACGAGTCATGGTTTCTGGGACGTTCTCCAGCACAACAGATGATGATGATGAAGGGGGAGCGGGAGTTGGAGACTGCTCTTTGACAACACTAGGACCTAGAGAAGGCTGCACCTGAAGCGAGGTGTTCTGTACAGTGTGACGAGGACTCGAAACATTTTTGGCATCTGAATGAAGGGCATAAAAAATATGAGATGTCATGTACAGCGCGCACCCTGGATGGAAATTATTGATTCGCAATCAGGTATATTAATGACAGGGTCCAGAGTCTCACAGGGCCTGGAGAAAAATGATAGTCATTTTTATCAAATTTATGGGCTCCATCTTTTCTTTTTTTACAGTCTTCATGGAAAAGGACCCAGTATATGGAGAATATGTTGGTTGCATATAAAAGAAATAGTTTGCAAAACATACACATCAAGTAGATTTTACAATCCAATCGAAAGCTCACACATTTATGCCATCAACTAAAATAAGTAATGATTGTCAAACAACATGGCATCAGAAACTGACTTGACTGTCACCGGTTCCTCAACTGATGGTGTTACTAGCACTGGCACATATTATCAATATATTGTTACCTGGTGGGTAAAATATGTGTACTGTCTAAATCTTTGCATATATGTGTCTGATTATGCAATGATAAGCCCTCCGGATGTTTCTAGTGGTTCAGACAGGCCCTCATCTTCAATCCAAGCAAATAGTTATAAGCTCTCTCACGCCACTTGCACAAATTATGCAACACAGCTTAGTTCCTCGGTGAGGGGGTCGGGACCTCCTGTCTAATTTCATGATTCGAGGGTACGATTTTACCTGCCAACCCTTACGTTCCAAAGTCACAGGAAAAGTATGTAGTAACTCAGTCCACGCTGGCATGATGTAATCCAAGTAGGTTTATTCAGGTAGATAACAAATAGCTTAGATCCTGTACAGCAGTCTATAAGTCCTCATCAGCAGCCCCACCAGGAGCAGCCTGCTAGCTGCTCAGCCCTTCCACCAACTGTCACCACTCATACCCAGTCACTCAAGCATTCCACTCATGGCCCACACACCAACATTCCACACAGAACACTCACTCTGGCTGAGCAGCTAGGAACAAGATAACACAGTACATAATAACACAACATGAGAATGCTACAAAGTATTTTTGGAAACCCTGTACCTGCTCACAATCATGGACACTGAATTCTTAGTGGTCACGTTTCCGAGGTAAACAGCCATTACAACGAGGCTGTTACCCCGCAAGTCATTACATCGCATGCGTTACAACGCATGCGATGTAACAACGCGTAGCCATTACTACGCATACCATTACATCGCATGCGTTGTAGCGCATGCGATGTAATGGCTATCCACACCATTGTGAGGAAACTGAGGCTGTTCTGTTTCCTCACAACAACGTGCATCGCCCCTCAGACGACGCTGGAACCAGGAGAGAGGAACCACGAGGAGAGAGAGGTAAGGGGGATTGCGCTTGGGGTGGGGGTTACTTTTTTAGGGTTTAGGGTAGTGTCGAAGTAATGTTTGTGTAGTGTAGGGTTGTGTTTTAGGATTTAGGGTAGTGTCGGGGGGGTCGTGCAGGGTAGTGTGAGAGTGTAGGGACCGGACTGGGGGTAGGGGGAGGGTCGCGCTGGGGGTAGTGTTTTAGGGTTTAGGGTAGGGTTGTGGTGTTCGTGTAGTGTAGGGTAGTGTTTTAGGGTTTTGGGTAGTGTCGGGGGTCGTGCAGGGTAGTGTTTCAGTGTAGGGACCGGACTGGGGGGCGGGGGTTGGTCGTGCTGGGGGTAGTGTTTTAGGGTTTAGGGTAGTGTTGTGGTGTTTGTGTAGTGTAGGGTAGTGTTTTAGGGTTTAGGGTGGTGTCGGGGTCGTGCAGGGTAGTGTTTGAGTGTAGGGACCATACTGGGAGTAGGGGGAGGGTCGTTCTAGGGGTAGTGGTTTTGGGTAGTGTTGTGTTTGTGTAGTGTAGGGTAGTGTTTTAGGTTTTAGGGTAGTGTCGAGCGTCGTGCAGGGTAATGTAGTGTTATTGTAGGGAGAGTACTGGGGGTCGGGGGAGGGTTGTGCAGTGGTACTACATTAGGGTTTAGGGTAGGGTAGGGTGAAGTCACTTACCTTGCAAACATTTACCATGAGTATACCTTTACCACGCGTGCCTTTGCGTTGTAATGGCATGCATGGTAAAGGCATAGTCGTGGTAAAATTTTGCGTTGTAATGGTATGTCGTTGTAATTGACATTGCGTAGTAATACCCGCGTTTTAATGGCATGCGTGGTATTGCTATGCGATGTAATGAGTCATATTCCGTTTCCGATTCAAAATGTGTGTCCCTTAGTAAATAAAGGGCAGACTTTGGGTTTTACAACACATCACTCAACGGCTGGTCGTGTACATGAGCTCAAAAAGCAAAGTGCACTTGGCTAATAACGGTAAGCCAAGCCCAAGCACTCTGCATCTGATACAACGTGCGCACATTAAATATCAAACGTCCCCACCAATCAGAGCACGCCGAATCTCGTCGTCTTCATACCTATCTAATTATGTTTAATTTGGAAGTAGCGAAAAATTATCACAGTCTTGATCCAATTACTTCATCAGGATTTCCAATTAGATTTTATTTCAAAAGAAACTTGTGACTCGTCCAAGGGGGTTGGTGACGCTGCTCAATTTCATGCACAAAGTTTACTCCTTTATTAAGAACTGCAGACTCCCAGATTAAGGAAGTTAAAAGACACGTTTAATATGCAATCTAATTAAGAGGTAATCAATTTGCAGGCAAGTAACAAAAAGGATTTCCCAGAGCATGCAAATATTTCGAGCGCAGGTTTGTGAGCAGCTGCTCACAAATGGCACCTCAAAATCTTTCCTACAACAACGATTATGAAAAACGCTCTAAGTACTTGATCTATGAAGATCACTATACAGTAAGTGAAATAAAATCAAATAGCATGACATCAAGACTTTGATATGGCAACCGGGAAGATTATGCAGCAGCCATTTTGGGTGTAGCCCACTCATTACCTATATCAAGACCCACTGCTGGTTGTTCTTGTTTTTCAGTGCAAGTATCATAGAATGAGGAGCTCTGGTGAACCATTAAATATTTTCAGGATATCCATATGTGAAAATATATCAACAATTAATTGAAATGGAAATATTTAATACTTATTGTGTCCCTTGAAAGTATGGCATGACTCCAACTCTCAATGACAAACGTTGGACACCCAGGGTCAGGGATCTTCAACATTTTCTGTAATAAGAGCAACTTCTGCTCAAGGAAAGTCCTCCTGAGCTACTAACAAATTTGATCACTGTGAAATAGTGGCGTAGTATTATCACACAACGACCACCCTATGGAGGATTATCAGTAGTGATCACCCAATTATTTCAGGCGAGGTTAACAACAGAAATACCACAAAAAATATATCAATATTAAATGCGTCCACCTGACTAATGTAGCAACATTCAAATCATTACATGCACCGTGGCACAAAGAACATAACCACAGCAAAAGGTTTCCTCAACTCAGCTTCTTTTTTTTAAACATGTGTTTATTGGCATTTATAATAAACAATACATGAATGTGAAGACAGGGCAAGGCAAAAGCATCACCAGGAAGAACAAGGCATGATTTGATTGCATAATTCGACAATAATACAATGGTCAAATATGCACATCCCTTGGTGGTGTCTCTCTAATCGAGACAAGGAGAACAAACAACAGCATAGCAACCCCACAGCATGGGTGAGGTACAACAGAGCGGTCCAACACAAGCGTAATAATCAAATCTCTGTTCTCCACCCCCCTCCCTCAGTGTTCCACCCAAGAACATGTCCCAAACCTCTAATCATGCAATGCCACTGTGAGGGGAACTGCCCCATGCCAAGCCCCCATGTTATTCATATGAGAACTGGAGAGCAAGATAAAGTGGAATCATGGAAGCCAACGTATAAAAATTAGAAAAGGAAGCAACTAAACCATCTCAGGGATCGTCCAAATAAGCTAATACAGAAAAACTAAAGATCTAGAAGGAGAGACGGCAGACAGCAACTCAATGGCCAACGGGGAAACTTCTTGCGGCGAGAACAATAGGTAGGAATCCAGGGAAGGAGGGTGGGGGCAAGCGTCCAGCAAGTCCACAGCCAAGAGAGAGAACATCCCAACCAAAGGGCACATCTCCAAGTCTCTCCTAACGTATACTCCCTTCCTCATCAGTGTCTTCCGAGGAGTCTTCCCCATCTCCCTCAATCAGTCCCATCTACCTCTCAGGGGCCACCTCTGTGCCCCTCTCCCTATGTTCCCAAGACTCCAATACTTGCATCCACAACCCTGGTATCAGTTTTCTTCTCACACCCCAAGTTGTCCTCTGTAAGCAGGGTCCTCTCCTCAGCCCTGGCCCAATCAGTGACATCCCTCACCCATGTTCCCACTACTGGCCCCACCATGGACTTCCAGGCCATTGCTATCCTTTACTTTATACAAAAAAGAGAGAGCATTTCCAAGCACACCCTATTCCAGTTAAGGCCACCCCAAATATTGGTGCAGTGCAGATTCTTTCAAATAACAGCTGGTAAAGATGCCTAAAATTATCAAGTCAACTTGGTCCATATAGTAACACACTATTCCTAATTATACAGAATATACAGAGTCCACAATGTTCGGTTTCTTCAGAAAGTTAGCATTTTTATTCATATTCTTATTTCATCCAGCACGAAAATCAGCCAACACGTGTTTCGTCTTCCCTTAGACTTTTTCAAGGCGATTGACAAGTATGTCGTCCAACGTGTCGCATGTGGACAAGAATTGGAATGTCCCTCATGTGGACAAAGTCTCGCAAACCGATAAATGGTGATGACAGATATGTAGACACTCGAAGGAAATTGTTTCAATCCATCTTCCGCATTTCGCAATAAAATCAATAGTATACCGGAGGACAGCCCTGATAAGTATCACTCCGCAAGTACGTGGAGATGCGTCCTCCACCCCGTCTCGGCTCTTAGGATTGAAACAATTTCCTTCGAGTGTCTACATATCTGTCATCACCATTTATCGGTTTGCGAGACTTTGTCCACATGAGGGACATTCCAATTGTTGTCCACATGCGACACGTTGGACGACATACTTCTTGTCAATCGCCTTGAAAAAGTCTAAGGGAAGACGAAACACGTGTTGGCTGATTTTCGTGCTGGATGAAATAAGAATATGAATAAAAATGCTAACTTTCTGAAGAAACCGAACATTGTGGACTCTGTATATTCTGTATAATTAGGAATAGTGTGTTACTATATGGATCAAGTTGACTTGAGAATTTTAGGCATCTTTACCAGCTGTTATTTGAAAGAATCTGCACTGCACCAATATTTGGGGTGGCCTTAACTGGAATAGGGTGTGCTTGGAAATGCTCTCTCTTTTTTGTATATTGTATACACAGTAGGTTACTTCTGTGATAATAGCATCTTTTGGTAGTAGGTGCTAGTGAGCTAAGTTAGCACCCTGTGTTAGAACAAAACTGGAACATTGATTGTATATTGATTCACACTGCATTACAAGTCTTTAGCTAATACTTACTCTTACTGATTGTACAGTGTTTTCCCGAGCCTGGGAACTGCTACTACCAATATACATTTTTTTGCTATCCTTTACTTGGCCAGCATCAGAGCTGTGAGAAGTTGGCCTGGCATATGCTGTCCACTAATTATAGTGGGCACCTTGCACCAGTCCAAATCGACTCTTATGGTAGATAGGTTTAAGACAACCTTTTAAAGAAAGCTATCCTAGTGGTAGCTGTGGAGAGCAGCCTTCAGGCTAAGTCTCGGAGGAATGTAAAGCAGCTTGTTTTACCATATAATCTCTTGAATCACCAAATGAAAAGACACCACACAGGTATATATATCAAATATATATGTATTTATTTCTAAATAACTCTCTACTAATCTCTTTATGAGATTAGAAGACAAACATATGCACAAATCAACGTTTCTCAATAAGTTAAGCACAAAAATATGGCTGGGGCCCTAGGGGCGTACCAGACCATATACTAAGTAAGAGACTTAGAAACAACGACTTGCAAGGAGACAAGGCCTAGGGCCTTCAGAAGTGCTGGGGCCTCACAAAACCACCCAAGGCAGGTAAGTAAAGGACCCACGGGGGACGCGTGCAGTGTGGATACACAGGCGCGAATCGCCGTTAACTTCAATGGGGCAAGTCGCGGTTGGAAATAAAGAGTTTTAGGATACTTCGGGAGAACCTACAAGCAAGTCACTTACAGGGTAAGTAGTTCTAGGGCCCACACCCACAGGAGCACCGTAGTGCTGGAGTTACCTCACCCAGGGAAGCCGGGTGCACAGGTGTCCTTTGGTGTCGGGTCGCGGCGTCGTTTTCAATGGCGAACAAAGAAGACTTGCTGCTTGCGGGAGCTGGAGAAGTGTCCGGTGGAATCCAAGCCTGGATTCTGAAGAAGGATGACCTGAAAGCAGAGGGGACAGTGTTCAAAGTCACTTGGCAGTGACCCGGGGCAAGGAAGATGGATGCCCACCGTCGTCGGTCGCTTCAGGTCGGTTGCAGGTGCCTTGACTCTTCAGCCACGTGGTCCAGGAGGCGTCGACGATGACCAGGAGCTGGATTCGGTGTGTCCCTCGACGTCTGCAGCTGACTGCGGTGTCGGCAACTCGATCGGAGCCAACAAGCCTTGGCAGCCGCAAGTCTCGGGGAGATGAAGAAAAGTCGATGGCGCAGACCAGCAAGGTCTGTGGAACTCACCCAGCGAGGGTAAGTCAGGGCAGGCCTGGAGCAACCAGGGGAGCCCTTTGGTTTCTTTAGGAAGTCTTCTGGGGACCCACAAGCCAGCGGGCAAGGGATCGCGAAGACACCTCGGGCGGAATCACTCAACAGGGGCCCACGGTCACTCGGGACGGTGTAGGCCTCTGATCTTCGGAGGGATTCCTGCTGGAGGTCGGGACCACACGTGGTCCAAAGCACAAGTTCGTAGAACGTTGTGAAGGGGTTGCACTCGACAATAGTGCACGGTACCCAGGGGTCGCGGTTCCTCGTTACTCGTGGGGTCCACTTGCCTCAGCTTCGCTGGGGACTCACGATGGCCTGGGAGAGGTCAGGAAATCCACTTCTTGGGCTGCAGGGACTTCGGACTCCGGCGGGAGCGGCGTAGTTTGCGACCGTCGTTGTCGTTTTTGGTGCCTGCCAAGCAGGGGAGTCACTCCTTGACTCCAAGGGAGATTCTTCTGTCTTCCAAAGGTAGTGGAACGTCGAAGGGCCAGGATTCTTCTGTAGAGCGTCGTCCAGGGGTTATCTGCTTTGCAATGGCAAGGTTCCCCCTCTTATACTAAAAAGAGGGGATGGACTAGCTCTATGACCCCACCTATGGGAGGGTCAAGGGAGGGGGTGGCTACACCCACTTCCCTTTGTCCAGTTTCGCGCCAGAGCAGGGGCAGGTAGCCCCTGAGCTGGTTTGAACTGGCATATGCACAGAGGAGCCTTCTGCTCCCCCAGTGCAGGACTTCAAAGCACTCTAAGAGTGCACCCACCCAGCCCCAATACACTAAACCCTGTCTGGAAGGTGGTTACACCTCCCTGTGACAGGATGCCTATTGTTGGGCTTCCTCCACTGCGAGTTTCGGTCATCAGCAGGAGGGCAGCCCAGTGTCTGTGACTGGTGGCATCCATTTTGTGATGCCAGGGCTCTTTAGGATTCTACCGCGTTTCCACAGCAGGTACATGTCTTATCCCTCTAGAAGGGTGGAATGCTACCCCCGCCGCCAAGATTGGCGGGGGGTAGTATTCCAAGATGTTTGACACCAAACACGACATGTTTTGATGCAGCCATTCCAAAGTTAGCATTTACCGCGAGGATATAATGCACTTAAATAGTATATGGTTTAACCGCATCCACAAACAGCACCAGAGAATGGACTCTGAGAACTGCAGAAGGGCCCTGCTCATGCAGAGGCACCCCCTCACATAGAAGCCAAGCACCCTGCCCTCAGGATTGATAGGGCCTGCCTTAGGGGTGACTGATAGGTTTATATGTGTGTGCAGGAGAGATATAGGAAACCTATATCTCAGTGAGGGGTGCTAGCACCACCTCACCCAGGCTGCAGTAGCAGGCCTGTGGTGTCAGATTTAGACTGCTTCCCAGGGGTGGCATAACACATGCTGCAGCCCCTGGTAGGCCTGTGAAGTACCTATGCCCTTGGCACCTAAGGTACCATATACTAGGGACTCATAAGGCACCACAGTATCCAATCACTAGTGCACCTAGAGTGCACTCCATGTCGTTTAGAGAGAACAGAGAGGCTGGGGCCCTGATTGGCAGGGACCCAGCCAGACTATAGCCAGAAACCAGTGCTAACATCAGAAAAAAAGTGGGGGCAACATAAGAGGCAGATCCTACTCTCCTACACAACCCCCCCAAACGTAGGGACACTAAACTAACCTTGACCAGTTGAGTCTTCGTGTTCAAAGTGGAAATACCTTGAGAGTCCATCTGCATTGGCATGTTGGGTCCCAGGCCTATGTTCCACTGTATAGTCCATCCCCTGTAGGGAAATGGACCACCTCAAAAGTTTTGGGTTTTCACCTTTCATCTGCTTTAGCCATAGGAGGGGCTTGTGGTCAGTCTGAACTATGAAGTGAGTACCAAACAAGTATGGCCTCAGCTTCTTCAGGGCCCAAACCACAGCAAAGGCCTCCCTCTCTATAGCTGACCAACGTTTCTCTCTAGGGGTCAGCCTTCTGCTAATAAAAGCCACTGGCTGGTCTTGACCTTCATCATTCAGTTGAGACAGTACAGCTCCCACACCCAGCTCAGAAGCATCTGTTTGGACAATGAACTTTTTGGTGTAGTCTGGACTCTGTAAGATGGGGGCAGTGCACATGGCCTGCTTTAGGTCTTCAAATGCCTTTTGACAGCTAGCTGTCCACTGAACCTTTTTTGGCATTTTCTTAGAGGTAAGATCATTCAAGGGGGTCACTATAGATCCATATCCCTTGACAAACCTCCTATAGTACCCAGTCAGGCCTAAGAAGGCTCTCACCTGTGTCTGGGTGGTTGGAGCAACCCATTCCAGTATGGTTTGGATTTTGCTCTGCAAAGGCTGAACCTGGCCTCCACCTACAAGGTGGCCCAGGTACACAACCTGACTCTGCCCTATCTGGCACTTGGTGGCCTTGATAGTGAGGCCTGCCTTCTGCAGGGCCTCCAAAACATTTCTGAGGTGGACCAGGTGATCCTGCCAGGAGGAACTAAAGACAGCAATATCATCTAGATAAGCTGAGCAATAAGTTTCCATCCCTGCCAGAACTTTATTCACCAACCTCTGAAAAGTGGCAGGTGCATTTTTCAATCCAAAGGGCATCACCACAAAGTGGTAGTGCCCACCAGGGGTCGAAAATGCTGTTTTGGCTTTTGCATCATCAGCTAATCTGATTTGCCAGTAGCCAGCTGTTAGGTCAAATGTGCTTAGATACTTGGCTGAGGCCAAAGTATCAATCAGCTCATCTGCCCTTGGTATGGGATAGGCATCAGTCCTAGTGACTGCATTGAGGCCTCTGTAGTCTACACAAAACCTCATTTCTTTCTTACCACCCTGGGTATGAGGTTTGGGTACCAGGACTACTGGGCTAGCCCAAGGGCTATCTGAAGGCTCAATCACGCCTAACTCCAACATTTTCTGGACTTCAGTCCTGATACAGTCCCTGACATGGTCAGGTTGCCTGTAGATTTTATTCTTGACAGGCAGACTGTCCCCAGTGTCCACCTCATGGGTGCACCAGGTAGTCTGACTAGGGGTCAGGCTAAACATATGTCTAAACTGTTGCAGAACTTGTCTGCACTCAGTTTGCTGATGGTCAGTGAGGCTGCTTGCCAAAGCAACACCATCTACTGACCCATCATCAGGGTTCTGAGAGAGCAGGTCAGGGAGAGGGTCACTCTCCTCCTCCTGGTCCTCATCAGTTGCCATGAGCAAGCCCATGTCAGCCCTGTCAACATATGGCTTTAATCTGTTGACATGAAGCACCCTTAGGGGGCTCCTGGGAGTTCCAAGATTCACCAGATAGGTGACTTCTCCCTTCTGTTCAACTATTGTATGGGGGCCACTCCACTTGTCCTGGAGGGCTGCTGGGGCCACAGGCTCCAACACCCACACTTTCTGTCCTGGCTGGTATACAGTCAGCACAGCCTTTGGTCATGCCAAGCTTTTTGTAATTCTTGGCTGGCCTCCAGGTTTTTGGTTGCCTTTTTCATGTACTCTGCCATCCGGGAGCGGAGACCAAGTACATAGTCCATCACATCTTGTTTGGGGGGCTTGAGAGGTAACTCCCAGCCCTCTTTACCAAACATAGTGGACCTCTCACAGGATGCCCAAACAGAAGCTCAAATGGGCTGTAGCCAACCCCCTTCTGTGGAACCTCTCTGTATGCAAACAAAAGGCAAGGAAGAAGAAGGTCCCATTTCCGCCTAAGCTTCTCTGGGAGTCCCTTAATCATTCCTTTCAAGGTCTTGTTGAAGCGTTCAACTAAACCATTGCATTGTGGGTGATAGGGAGTGGTGAACTTGTAAGTTACACCACACTCCTTCCACATTGCTTTCAGATATCCTGACATGAAGTTGGTACCTCTGTCAGAAATGACCTCCTTTGGGAAACCCACCCTGGAGAAAACTCCAATGAGGGCTCTTGCCACCACAGGTGCTGTGGTGGTCCTCAGGGGAATTGCCTCTGGGTACCTGGTGGCATGATCCACTACCACCAGGATAAATCTGTGCCCAGATGCAGTCTGAGGGTCAAGGGGACCAACAATGTCAATCCCTACCCTTTCAAAGGGTACCCCCACCACAGGTAGTGGTATCAGGGGGCCTTTGTTGTGCCACCTGCCTTACCACTGGCTTGGCAAGTGACACAGGAGCGACAAAACTCCTTTGTGTCCTCTGACATATGTGGCCAATGAAAATGTGGAACAAGCCTGTCCCAGGTCTTGTTTTGGCCCAAGTGTCCTGCCAAAGGGATATCATGTGCTAAGGTCAAGAGGAACCCCCTAAACTTCTGAGGTATTACCAACCTCCTGGTGGCTCCAGGGGCTGGGTCTCTACCCTCAGAATATAGGAGTCCCTCATCCCAATAAACTTTATGGGACCCACTAGCACTCCCAGCAGCCTCAGCAGCAGCCTGCTGTCTGAGGGGTTCAAGAGAGGGGCAGCACTGTTGCTCCTTGCTCAGATCTTCCCTGGAAGGGCCCCCTGCCCCCAAGAACTCAACCTGGTCAGGTTCAAGTCCCTCTGGGGCAGTTCCTTCTTCAGGTTCTGCTTCACCTCCCTCTGGAAGTGAATCCTTGATCTGAGACAGAGGGGAAGGCACTGCCTTAACCCTACTGCTCCTTCTCTTGGGAAGCATCTGGTCCATTGTTCCAGGATCCAGAGCTGGTTCAGTGTCATGCATTCTTGCTTGTGACCTGGTCACAGCAAATACCTCTGCAGGGATGCCCAACATCTCAGCATGAGTCCATAACTCTACTTCAGACCAGGCTGAAGTCTCTAGATCATTGCCCAATAGACATTCTACAGGGAGGTCTGCACTAACTACAACCTTCTTGAGGCCAGTTACCCCTCCCCAGGAGAAATTCACAACTGCCAGACTATGGTTGGTCTGGACATTGCTTGCATTGGTCACCTGGTACATTTCACCCAGGATGATCTGTCCAGGGTCCACTAGGTCCTCTGCCACCATGGTGACACTAGCACCTGTGTCCCTAAATGCCAAAGCCTGTTTGCCATTTATCAAAGGCTGCTGTTTGTACTTGCCCAGATTACTGGGGCTTACTAGGAAGGACATATCAATGTTTCCCTCACAAATCAGCATTGCCTGAGTGGTCACTCTGACTAGGTCAGAATCCACTTCAGAACCCAGGGTCAACCCTACTACACCCTTATTCTGAGTACCACCTCCACCAGTAGCTGAGCTAGGGGGCACAGTTGCCTTAGGGGCAGGAGTGGTGGTGGTTTGGTCTTTGGACTTGGTACAATCAGAAGTCCAGTGCCCTTTCTGTTTACAGAATTTGCACCAGGGCTTCTTTTGGCCTTTTCCCTTGTTGGACTGTGACTCCCCACCAGATGCAGATTTTTGGGGCCCTTGTGAAGACTTCTGGTCTTTTGACTTATCCCCACCTTTCTCAGGGCCTTTAGGATCTTGCTTCTTAGTGTCACCCCCTTGGTTCTGGGTTTTCTGCCTCACCCTGGTTCTGACCCATTTGTCTGCCTTCTTTCCCAATTCTTGGGGAGAGGTCAGATCAGAGTCCACCAGGTACTGATGCAACAACTGGTTCTGGCAATTATTTAGGATCTGTTCTCTCATCATCAGATTATACAATCCCTTGAAATCAGTAACCCTACTGCCAACCAGCCAACCCTCTAGAGCCTTGGTTGCACAATCAACAAAGTCAGTCCAGTCCTGAGTCTGTGCCTTCTGGGTATCTCTGAACTTTAACCTGTACTGCTCAGTGGTTAAGCCAAACCCATCTATCAGTGCACTCTTCAGGACCTCATAATCATCAGCATCCTCCTCTCTAACAGTGAGGAGCTTGTCTCTTCCTTTATCTGAAAAGGAGAGCCACAAGATTGCTGCCCACTGCTTTTGGGGGACCTGCTGTACTCTACAGGCCCTCTCCATAGCAGTTATCCACTTGTGGATATCATCCCCACTCTGGTAGGGAGGAACAACCTTGCTCAGGTTCCTATGGTCAGGAATATATTCTCTGCCTCTAGGGACACTGTTGCTGCCACCAGGGGGTTCTAAACCCTCCCTTCTGGAAGCTCTCTGGATCTCCAGGGCTTCTCTATCCAGTGCCAACTGCTTGGTTCTGAGGGCCACTTTGGCTTCCTCATACTGGAGCAGTTTGCACCTTCTCTCAGAGGAGGTCTCTCTTAAGTTAAAGTATGAGCTCCTCTCTTGGACAAATTCTCTGCCAGAGTGATAAGAGTGCTCAGATTCCCTGGAAGGGGATCTGTGCCTCTCATCCACTCTGCCAGTTCTCTTAGGGAGAACTCCTCTGTCCTGTTCAGGCTCCTTGAAGCCTGGCCCTTCAACCACAGAGTCTTGGTCATTCGGATTGTCCTCATCTGACCCAGATACTATGATTGACCCACCCACTGATTCAGACCCCTTAGCTCCTAGAGCCAATCTAAGGTCATCTGCTGTCAGCAGATCTATCAGGTGTAGTGTTGAGGGACTCTGTCCTAGTCTCAGGTGTCTGTCAACACACATGGCTCTCAAGTCAGAGAAAGCCATGTCCTTATACTGAGGCTGAGTGGATCCACTGGGTCCACCCTTTAAGGACATTCTAGTGTTGTGCAGTGTTGTACTACCTACACTAGTTTGTGGCCTACTGATCCTAGCTTGAGCTGTGGAAAGGGTGTGCTATCCCTTGGAACACAGCTCTAAGTTCAGTAGAACTTATTGATACTAAGCTTGACTTTATATGTACCTTGAGTACCTATAATGGTTTTCAGTTAGTAATTCAAATAGAGATTTTCTGGTAAAACAATGGCAAGCTGGAATCCCACACGCTGCCCACCAATGTGAGAAGTTGGCCTGGCATATGCTGTCCACTAATTATAGTGGGCACCTTGCACCAGTCCAAATCGACTCTTATGGTAGATAGGTTTAAGACAACCTTTTAAAGAAAGCTATCCTAGTGGTAGCTGTGGAGAGCAGCCTTCAGGCTAAGTCTCGGAGGAATGTAAAGCAGCTTGTTTTACCATATAATCTCTTGAATCACCAAATGAAAAGACACCACACAGGTATATATATCAAATATATATGTATTTATTTCTAAATAACTCTCTACTAATCTCTTTATGAGATTAGAAGACAAACATATGCACAAATCAACGTTTCTCAATAAGTTAAGCACAAAAATATGGCTGGGGCCCTAGGGGCGTACCAGACCATATACTAAGTAAGAGACTTAGAAACAACGACTTGCAAGGAGACAAGGCCTAGGGCCTTCAGAAGTGCTGGGGCCTCACAAAACCACCCAAGGCAGGTAAGTAAAGGACCCACGGGGGACGCGTGCAGTGTGGATACACAGGCGCGAATCGCCGTTAACTTCAATGGGGCAAGTCGCGGTTGGAAATAAAGAGTTTTAGGATACTTCGGGAGAACCTACAAGCAAGTCACTTACAGGGTAAGTAGTTCTAGGGCCCACACCCACAGGAGCACCGTAGTGCTGGAGTTACCTCACCCAGGGAAGCCGGGTGCACAGGTGTCCTTTGGTGTCGGGTCGCGGCGTCGTTTTCAATGGCGAACAAAGAAGACTTGCTGCTTGCGGGAGCTGGAGAAGTGTCCGGTGGAATCCAAGCCTGGATTCTGAAGAAGGATGACCTGAAAGCAGAGGGGACAGTGTTCAAAGTCACTTGGCAGTGACCCGGGGCAAGGAAGATGGATGCCCACCGTCGTCGGTCGCTTCAGGTCGGTTGCAGGTGCCTTGACTCTTCAGCCACGTGGTCCAGGAGGCGTCGACGACGACCAGGAGCTGGATTCGGTGTGTCCCTCGACGTCTGCAGCTGACTGCGGTGTCGGCAACTCGATCGGAGCCAACAAGCCTTGGCAGCCGCAAGTCTCGGGGAGATGAAGAAAAGTCGATGGCGCAGACCAGCAAGGTCTGTGGAACTCACCCAGCGAGGGTAAGTCAGGGCAGGCCTGGAGCAACCAGGGGAGCCCTTTGGTTTCTTTAGGAAGTCTTCTGGGGACCCACAAGCCAGCGGGCAAGGGATCGCGAAGACACCTCGGGCGGAATCACTCAACAGGGGCCCACGGTCACTCGGGACGGTCAAGGCCTCTGATCTTCGGAGGGATTCCTGCTGGAGGTCGGGACCACACGTGGTCCAAAGCACAAGTTCGTAGACCGTTGTGAAGGGGTTGCACTCGACAATAGTGCACGGTACCCAGGGGTCGCGGTTCCTCGTTACTCGTGGGGTCCACTTGCCTCAGCTTCGCTGGGGACTCACGATGGCCTGGGAGAGGTCAGGAAATCCACTTCTTGGGCTGCAGGGACTTCGGACTCCGGCGGGAGCGGCGTAGTTTGCGACCGTCGTTGTCGTTTTTGGTGCCTGCCAAGCAGGGGAGTCACTCCTTGACTCCAAGGGAGATTCTTCTGTCTTCCAAAGGTAGTGGAACGTCGAAGGGCCAGGATTCTTCTGTAGAGCGTCGTCCAGGGGTTATCTGCTTTGCAATGGCAAGGTTCCCCCTCTTATACTAAAAAGAGGGGATGGACTAGCTCTATGACCCCACCTATGGGAGGGTCAAGGGAGGGGGTGGCTACACCCACTTCCCTTTGTCCAGTTTCGCGCCAGAGCAGGGGCAGGTAGCCCTTGAGCTGGTTTGAACTGGCATATGCACAGAGGAGCCTTCTGCTCCCCCAGTGCAGGACTTCAAAGCACTCTAAGAGTGCACCCACCCAGCCCCAATACACTAAACCCTGTCTGGAAGGTGGTTACACCTCCCTGTGACAGGATGCCTATTGTTGGGCTTCCTCCACTGCGAGTTTCGGTCATCAGCAGGAGGGCAGCCCAGTGTCTGTGACTGGTGGCATCCATTTTGTGATGCCAGGGCTCTTTAGGATTCTACCGCGTTTCCACAGCAGGTACATGTCTTATCCCTCTAGAAGGGTGGAATGCTACCCCCGCCGCCAAGATTGGCGGGGGGTAGTATTCCAAGATGTTTGACACCAAACACGACATGTTTTGATGCAGCCATTCCAAAGTTAGCATTTACCGCGAGGATATAATGCACTTAAATAGTATATGGTTTAACCGCATCCACAAACAGCACCAGAGAATGGACTCTGAGAACTGCAGAAGGGCCCTGCTCATGCAGAGGCACCCCCTCACATAGAAGCCAAGCACCCTGCCCTCAGGATTGATAGGGCCTGCCTTAGGGGTGACTGATAGGTTTATATGTGTGTGCAGGAGAGATATAGGAAACCTATATCTCAGTGAGGGGTGCTAGCACCACCTCACCCAGGCTGCAGTAGCAGGCCTGTGGTGTCAGATTTAGACTGCTTCCCAGGGGTGGCATAACACATGCTGCAGCCCCTGGTAGGCCTGTGAAGTACCTATGCCCTTGGCACCTAAGGTACCATATACTAGGGACTCATAAGGCACCACAGTATCCAATCACTAGTGCACCTAGAGTGCACTCCATGTCGTTTAGAGAGAACAGAGAGGCTGGGGCCCTGATTGGCAGGGACCCAGCCAGACTATAGCCAGAAACCAGTGCTAACATCAGAAAAAAAGTGGGGGCAACATAAGAGGCAGATCCTACTCTCCTACAAGAGCCAAATCAAGGAACATAGAGCCCACCTTCCGTATTCGAGGCCTAGGAAACGACACCAATAAACAGACCTCCATAGTACAAGCAAGGTTGCGGCCCAGTGTGGTACTCAGGTTAGGTATCCGTGTGTCCCAAAATGGTCGTCGATAGGGGCAGCTCCCAGTCATGTGGCTGAAATCTGCATCCAGAAGTGAAATCTAGGGGAGCCACGCGGCTCCCCGCCATAAATGACCTGGAGTTTGTGGGGCGTCAGATAAGTCAGGTGGATATGATTTGAGTATATTTCAACCTCCTATTCCTGGAGACCGTCTTAGGATACGCCAGAACTGTGCACCACTATGAATCTGTAAAGGCAGGGCCCAGTATCCCTTCCCACAGACGTCAAAGTACCAACAGGAGCCTCTGAACCATATCTGTCAGCGACGTATACAACCATTTTACCAGATGGCTCGCGGCACCCATGGACACCAACATTTGCAACACTGCATGGGTCCTCGGTTCCTCACGACCTCCGGACCACAAGCCCTCGAAGGCATGTATCAGTGCCTCATATGTTAGTAAGTGGCCTGAGGTAGCTCGTATTGGGCCATGAAGTCCTCTAGTGCGAGCAGGGTACCCAATTGTTAGCAATCGCCTACCGACACCAGTCCGCTTCCATCCAGGCTGGCAATTGCCTAGCTGTGAAAAAAGAGAGAAGGCCTACATGTGAGAGACCCACCAATGGTAGTGCAGGGGCAAAGAGGGACGTCTCCATGGTCTTCCACACACAGAGTTTCCAACATTTCAAGGCCACCTTTAACAATACCCCAGGCCTGGCAATCACCACCGCCAGACAAAGCAGCTTCACCTGCAGTGCTCCCTGGTGCCGAGACAACCCCACTGATCTCAGATTCTCCTGGTGAGCCCGGTCAAGCAACTGGGTGACCCACTGGAACTGTGCCACTAAAAAAATACAGCTCAAAATCCTGGGGTGCCCAGACCTCCCTCTTCTGGGAAAGGCGGAGGATATCCAGAGATACCCTATGGCGGCCCCCACACCCATATCAGTTACCTAAGAAAAGTGTCCAATTGCCGAAAACGGCAGCCCGACCGGGAGATTAAGAAAAAAATTAAGTAAAGTAATCTCGGTAGCATAACCATTTTGGATACCGATAATCGGGCCACGTTTGGCAGCTCAAGAGATCGCCAAAAGGGGACACAGGTTCTAAGAGATAGAAGGGCAGTCCCCAGATTGCCCTCCAGTAAATAATCCAGGGAGTGGAATACTTGAATACCCAAATACCGAAAGGACTTGGAGGACCAGGCCAGGTGGGATATCTGGCAGCCACTGGACGCCCGGTGACATGGTGAACAAACAAGTCTTAGTTTTATTAACTCGTAGGCCAGAAAGCATCTAAAATTCCCCCTGAAGTTGCATTACAACCGCAGCACCTGCAGGGCCATCAGCCAGGTTAAGCAGCAGATCATCCACGTAGAGAGAGATAATATTCTCCCAGTCCTCGATCACCACACCTGCGCCTGCACTTTCCCACCGAAAGAGCTCCGCCAGAGGCTCAATGGCCAGGGCGAAGAGAAGGGAGGACAAGGTGCATCCCTGTCTGGTGCCTCTATATACATGGTATTGCTTGGAAATGGTAGTGCCAGTTCTAACCCACTTGGTCGTAGCAGAGTAAAGCAGTTTAACCCAACTGATTCAGCGTTCTCCCGGGCCCATATTTCACGTGACTGCCAAGAGAAAATCCCTCTCAATCGAGTCGAAGGCCTTTTCAAGGTCCACCGACATAAGCATGGCCTTCAGTCGAGACAGCACCTCCAATGATAAAGGACATGGTATAATCTACTAAGATTAAGAAAAGTGCTTCAAGCCGGAATAAACTTGTTCTGGTCGCTGTGTTTCAGTGTGGGCAAAGTCCATATTAAGCATGGAAAGGGGACGAAACGCTGAGGTATGGACTCCCAGGGCCTTGCTCTTCAGAAGAGGAATCACAACTGCTTCTCTAGTGGACTCAGGCAGCGTTCCCAGCCTCAGAGAGTCAACATAAAGTGACTCCAGCCTCGGGGCCAGGGTTCCTGAAAAAACCCAAAGCCATTTCCTTAATAGGGAACTGATTCTCCTGGGCCATCACTGGACCTCCCAGGCCATCCCTAGCCTCACGATCAAGCTCCCACAGTGACAGTGGGTCCAAAAAGGCGGCCTGGATTGCCGGGGCAGAATAGGCTCCAGACGCCTATAAAGAGATTCCTAATATTCCTGAAATGAGATATTAATGGCCCTGGGAGAATATAGTGTCACGCCATCCCCCATTAGAATTCGTGATAGGGGCCCTATGGGATTCATGTCTAATAAGCCAGGTCAGGAGCCTACCCGGCCTCCCCTCTTCATCGTATGCCCTAGCAATATAGTTTTTATAATAGTGACATTGCAGTCATTCTCAAGCAGTATTATATTGTTCCCGGGCCTCCTGAAGTCTAGGTAGCACAGCCTCATCAGTACCTAAAGCATTATCCTACTCATGCAACCTGCCTTCCAGTGACCAAAGCTCCCTGTCCAACTCCCTCTGCACTCCAAATGAGTGACCCAGTGACCACGAACCACTACCATAAACACCTCCCACTCGACTAGGCCGGAGGACGAAGAATCTTGATTCAGATCGGAATACCCAGAAATAGCCGGACCCAGAGATTATTGAAAACATCATCTTTCAAGGTTCAGGGGACTAAGCTACTACATGGGATCTCTGGGCGCTCCTCATCCATCTGAAAACCCAACAGCAGCGGGCTGTGATCCAAGAGGGTATGCCCAAGGTACTCCGTATGAGTCATGTACTGGCTAAGCCTGTTGAAGCACGCAAACTTATCTAACCTGGTGTGGAGTTAGTAGATATGAGAGTCATAGGAGTAATCTCTCATCACTCCATGTTGGGTCCTCCAGACATGTGATAGCCCCCACCGTTTCAGCCAGTCCCTAAGGCC
Source organism: Calotriton arnoldi (assembly GCA_963921515.1). Taxonomy (NCBI): domain Eukaryota; kingdom Metazoa; phylum Chordata; class Amphibia; order Caudata; family Salamandridae; genus Calotriton; species Calotriton arnoldi. The sequence continues at coordinate 866,907 of CAWUFW010007730.1, forward strand.
CTCGCCCATCCTGTGTGCTGGTGCTCCGGGCAAGAGGGGGCAAACTAAAATCCCACCCCCCCAATAAAAGGTTGTTGGCTACCAATGGCACAAGAGGAGCCGAGAGGGACTGGAAAAGAGACACCTGGTCCTGGTTCGGAGCATAGACACTCCCTAAGGTGATATCCCTGCCCAGCAATTTGCCCTTAATCAGGACACAGCACCCTACTTTGTCAATGGAAGAGTGAACAAGTTCGAAGGGAACCCCAGCCCTAATCCAATTGAGAGCTCCAAGGGCATAGGCAGAATAGGAGATAGCATACCACTGGCCCCGCCACAGATGCCGTAAACTGTCAACTCCCCCACCAGTAATAAGTTGAGTCTCTTCTAGCATAGCCGCCTGTACCCCCTACCTCCGCAAATGCCTGTGTATGTTATGAGCTTAGAGGCCAAACCCATCCCTGGATATTCCATGTTAGGAAAGTCAGTGTGTGACGTGAATCCTGCATCGGATCAAACAGTGTGTGCACCCCACGCATGCCACCCAGGCTCTCCCCTGTGGCCAAACCTCCCACAACAACATGAAGTGTAATCTATTAGACAAACAGTAATAAACCCAACTACGAATTCCCCATCCCAAGAGCAGCCCACCAACAGCTGGCCACCCAAACTTTAAAAGTGAAAACATTGTCCGTAGAACGTCTCTTCTACTCTCCTGGCAGGGGCCAATCTGGGAGGGGTAGGTTATGGTGAGTAGGCTAGACCAGTCCCACGCCGGCTCTACTCTCATTTACTGTCCAGGTACATGACCCAGCCCACACCCAGCCCCCTGGTCTAGGGCACCAGAACAAACCCCTGTAACTCAGATGTGCAGTCTCCCCTAAGCAGGAGCAACCACAATCCCCCAACCCCCAGCGCAGCAGCACCATCTCCAAACCACAACTATCTGCATGTTCCAGTGATATAGCTCGTCAGAGCAGGTCTTCCACAGACTGCAGTGTCACCACAAGCGGGCCCACGTCATCCACCAAGGAAACCTCTGACTCAGAGGCTAAGGACCCGCGCTCCAAGGGGGTACCAGTCCCTGGGCCAGACCTCTGTGTTAGCGCAATCTTTGATATGGACTGAAGCGCGGCCGCCCTTTCTTGTTCAGTCCGCGACAGGGACAGCTCTATAGGCCTCCAAACATTTACATGCCATACCTGCATCATCATAGAAATGGGTAGTTCCATCCAGTATTATTTGGAGTTTAGCAGGGAACATCAGTGAGTATTGTAAGCCTTCATCAGGGAAGGTCTTCTTGACCTCTAGGAAGGAAACAATCTTGGCTTAGACAGTAGACGTAAAGTCAGGGAACACCAACACTTTACTATTGTCCACTGTGAAAGGGCCTCCATCACGCGTCAGCTGAAGTATGATATCTCTGACCTTATAATGGCACTGTGGGCGCGTTCCAGGGCAAAGAAGGGAGTACAGTGATTCGGGGCAACCTCCATCTGGCGCCAATGTCCAAGATCGCCCACATGTCGCCTCCCTCTGTTCCTTCAGGGAGTCCCACGACTCGGTTAGTGTTCCAGCAGTTACACCCCTCCACATCCTCCGCCTAGTAATCCAGGATGCTTACTTTGTTGGCCAGGGCCGCCTGTGTCTGTTGTTCTGGCTATAGCTCTCCGACTGAGGTCTCCACCTCTTTAACCCGGTCATCCAACTGCGGTGCTCGACTTGCAGAAGGCCCAGGCCCACTGACCCTGCACTAATGACCTGTTGAAGGGTGGTCTTGGTATCCATTATGGCGGCATGTATTTTATCTAATTGGAGGTCTATAGAATTTGCAAGGGGCTCCGGCCTCTCAGTCTCCACAAGTGTAGGGTTGGGAAGGTTCCCGCGAGCCAGGCTGCGTGCCTGCCGGTTTGCCCTTGGCTTCCCGATAGGGTTGATACGTGCAGGCCCCTCAGCAGGGCTTAGGTTCACTAGCTTCAGGCGCTATCTCTGACACCAGGCCCCGATGTGGGCCACGAGCCAGTCCGCACCGCTAAATGCACAGTTTGGCAGCTGGGGCAGCACTCACCACTCCCCAGAATAGAGCTGCAACATACGGCTGTAGTCAGGTGTCCCACAGGAGTCGATATGCACGCCCAATATATTATACCTTGTTCATTTCCAAGTGCTAAAAACAGTATTTTAACAAACATTTTTAACCTTTTCCAACCACAGGAAAATCATACATTTAGACCCATAGACCCATGCAATGTGTAAAGTATTTCCTTTTATAGTATTGTAGTCCAAGTGCCTTTAGCCATCCAATCAGTAAGGGTCCGAGCCTGAAGATCAAGATGAATCAAATCAAACGCTGTTACTGGTAACCATTAGACACACTCCTTAACTTAAAATTAGTTTGCATAGCACAAAAGGCTCTGTACTCAAGACCACCTTTCATGTTAAGGGTAAACCACGCATCGTCGAAGGAGAAAGGTTCACAAGAGGCAAATCTTGGATTCTTCTGGAGAGCCCAAAAATAAAACTGTGAACCAGGTCTCCTCCTTCCAGAATATTTTTCCCTTGGCAACGGTCATATTTGATTTTATAGTATTTTGTCATGTTTCATTATCCAATATAATCTTGTTGCACATATATCTAAGAAAATGTTGATCTGCATGTAGGAAGGCATGCCATACACTTAGGAGGCAGTGACAAATGTCACTGACCATGTCATGAGTGATGTAATATGTGACGTCATCAGCAGTGCATTGCGGGGGCGCGAGTTATAGTTAGCTGAACTAACTATAACGGGGGAATTTCACGGGTTTTGTACGAGTGCAATGTCCAACTAACTATGGTTTTTTCAGTGAATTTCAAAGGTTTTTTAAATGCAAATTTCTAACTATAACGTGTCTGAAACCTATGGTTTTTTCAGTGAATTTCAAAGAGTTTTTAAATGCTAATTTCTAACTATAACGTGCCTGAAACCTATGGTTTTTTCAGTGAATTTCAAAGGTTTTTTAAATGCTAATTTCTAACTATAACGTGTCTGAAACCTATGGTTTTTTCAGTGAATTTCAAAGGTTTTTTAAATGCTAATTTCTAACTATAACGTGCCTGAAACCTATGGTTTTTACAGTGCATAGAATCACCAATGTTATCCTATGGCAGGAAATTCACTTAGCAGGTAAGTAGTGTTATCGTTACTTTTTCTTACTCAGTGGTGGATCCTGGATCCAGCACTGGTGCATCTCCTGTAAACAGTTGAAAGAATGTGTTTAAGTTATACAGGCGATTTTTAAGGAATATTTGTAATTTGTGAAAATCGACACTTTGAAACTTTTCTGCTGAAAACCAGACAATGGATTCCTATGGAAGGAAATACAAGTTACTGGTAAGTACGGTTAGAATTACTTTTCCGGGTCAGTGCTGGGCTAAAAGATGCAGCACTGGGTTCTCTCCTGATAACAGGTGAGTAAATCGGAATTCGTAGTTCGGTTGATTTTAGAGGAATATTATAAAGTTCCAAAACTCCACACTTAGAAGAATTTCCAAGTGAAACCAGTCAATGTTAGCCTATGGAAGGAAATTCAAGTTCCTGGTAAGTACGGTTAAAATTACTTTTCAGGATCAGTACTGGGCTGAAAGATGCAGCACTGAGGTCTCTCCTGATAACAGGTGATTAAATCGGAATTCGTATTTTGGCTGATTTTAGAGGAATATTTGTATGTTTCAAAAATCGACACTTAGAAACTTTTTCAGCAAAAGCAGTCAATGATATCCTATGGAAGGAAATTCAAGTTACTGGTAAGTACGGTTAAAATTACTTTTCAGGATCAGTACTGGGCTGAAAGATGCAGCACTGAGGTCTCTCCTGATAACAGGTGAGTAAATCGGAATTCGTATTTCGGCTGATTTTAGAGGAATATTATAAAGTTCCAAAACTCCACACTTAGAAGAATTTCCAAGTGAAACCAGTCAATGATATCCTATGGAAGGAAATCCAAGTTACTGGTAAGTACGGTTAAAATTACTTTTCAGGATCAGTACTGGGCTGAAAGATGCAGCACTGAGGTCTCTCCTGATAACAGGTGAGTAAATCGGAATTCGTATTTCGGCTGATTTTAGAGGAATATTATAAAGTTCCAAAACTCCACACTTAGAAGAATTTCCAAGTGAAACCAGTCAATGATATCCTATGGAAGGAAATTCAAGTTACTGGTAAGTACGGTTAAAATTACTTTTCAGGATCAGTACTGGGCTGAAAGATGCAGCACTGAGGTCTCTCCTGATAACAGGTGAGTAAATCGGAATTCGTATTTCGGTTGATTTTAGAGGAATATTTGTATGTTTCAAAAATCGACACTTAGAAACTTTTTCAGCAAAAAGCAGACAATGATATCCTATGGAAGGAAATTCAAGTTACTGGTAAGTACGGTTAAAATTACTTTTGAGGATCAGTACTGGGCTGAAAGATGCAGCACTGAGGTCTCTCCTGATAACAGGTGAGTAAATCGGAATTCGTATTTCGGCTGATTTTAGAGGAATATTTTAAAGTTCCAAAACTCCACACTTAGAAGAATTTCCAAGTGAAACCAGTCAATGTTAGCCTATGGAAGGAAATTCAAGTTACTGGTAAGTACGGTTAAAATTACTTTTCAGGACCAGTACTGGGCTGAAAGATACAGCACTGAGGTCTCTCCTGATAACAGGTGAGTAAATCGGAATTCGTATTTCGGCTGATTTTAGAGGAATATTTGTATGTTTCAAAAATCAACACTTAGAAACTTTTTCAGCAAAAAGCAGGCAATGATATCCTATGGAAGGAAATTCAAGTTACTGGTAAGTACGGTTAAAATTACTTTTCAGGATTAGTACTGGGCTGAAAGATGCAGCACTGAGGTCTCTCCTGATAACAGGTGAGTAAATCCGAATTCGTAGTTCGGCAGATTTTAGAGGAATATTTGCACAATGGTGAAGGTAGGGGCGGGGCCTGAGGTGACATCTGTGCAAACGCGCCCCGTGGCGCGTTTTAAGTTGGGGGATTAAGTCCCCTTGAATCATGAGGGTCCCTAGGGGCCAACTAGCCCACCAGGAACCTCCAGTATGCGCCAGGGGCTGCGTTGCAGAGACGTGTAGAGAGGCCACACCCCTTTTACACCTCTCTGCAACGCAGCTCTGTGGCGCTTTCTGGATGTACCTGTTGGGCTAGTTGGCCCCCAGGGACCCTCAGGATTGAAGGGGATTTAATTCCCCATCTTAAAACGCGCCAAGGGGCCTGTTTGCACACATGTCACCTGAAGCCCCGCCCCCTCCCTTCACCACTGTGCAAACGCGCCCGTGGCGCGTTTTAAGTTGGGGGATTAAGTCCCCTTGAATCCTGAGGGTTCCTGGGGGCCAACTAGCCCACCATGTACCTCCAAAAAGCGCCACAGAGCTGCGTTGCAGAGAGGTGTATAACGGGGCGTGGCCTCTGTACACCTCTCTGCAACGCAGCCCCCTGGCGCATACTGGAGGTTCCTGGTGGGCTAGTTGGCCCCCAGGGACCCCCAGTATTCAAAGGGAATTACTTCCCCATCTGCAAACGCGCCCCGAAGGAAGGGGGCGGGGCCTGCGGGCCGATCGTTTTTTTTTTGTTTTGTTTTTTTTCCCTGAAGGGGGGCTGTGTGCCCCCCCTTCCTTTTTCTTATTTTTGGGCCCTGGGGACCCCATCCCCCAGGGCCTTACCCCCTTTTTTTTTTTTTTAATTTTTAAAAAAAAATTATTTCTGGGGAGGGGGGCCGCGTGGCCCCCCTCCCGGGCCACTACTTGCCCCGGGGACCCCATCCCCCGGGGCCTGGCCTCTGGTTGGGGACTGTGGGGGGGTCCCCAAACCCCCCACAGTCCCGCCGGCTCCCCGTGTCCTACGGGAGCCGGCATTGCTTTTACACATGGGGAGCAGCTAACATGCTGCTCCCCGTGTGGAAAAGCAATTGTCTTTGGATATTGGAAGCGAGAGCAGGTTTCCCTGCTCTCTCTTCCAATATCCAAAGCAGTTTGCAATGACAGGACGGGAGCCGCGAGGCTCCCGTCCTGTCATTGCAAACAGCAGTGTCCCGGGGGTAGGCACCCCGGGACACTGCAGGAGCCGGCCCTGGGGGGTGGCGGTCCCCAGGGCCACCACAGGCTCCAGGAGGGGGGCCGCGCGGCCCCCCTCCCCACATCAGCACAGCCCCGGGGAGGTGGTGGTCCTCGGGGCTTCGGGGGTCCAAAACGGACCCCCATTTTAATTTGATAGTGCCCCGGGGAGGTGGCGGTCCCCGGGGCGTGTGGGGGGGCTCGAGCCCCCCCCACACAGGAAAAAAAAAGAAGCCCCGGGGAGGTGGTGGTCCCCGGGGCTGCGGGAGGGCTCAGAGCCCTCCCGCACCATTTTAAAAAGAAAGCCCCGGGGGGTGGCGGTCCCCGGGGCTTGGGGGCCCTTAGAGGCCCCCATACATAAAATAAACACCCCCCAGCATGCCCCCGGGACTTGGCCCACCCGGGGGCAATTAACATCGAAGCGCGGAAGACCGCACTTCGATTTTTATCGGCAGGATCCGCGCACCCTGAGCGCATCCTGCCGATTTAAAAAAAAAAAAATGCTTTTTTGCCCAGGGGTCCTTGTGGGACCCCCTGAGCAGACCTAGGGGGTCAGGGTGTTTCTACCCTGCCCCCTTTGTGCGTTTTGCGCACTTTTTTACTGCTTTCTTGTTCCTCGGTTCTACCGAGGAACAAGATGGCTGCCAACACTTCCTGGTTTGGAGTGTTGACAGCCAATTAGCAGACAGCTCGTGATCGGGAGGGTGCGCGAATCCGACGCGGCCATAGATATATATGTACTTTTACTTTTGATTTTCTCAGCAACTACTGAACGGATTTACACCATTTAACAAAAAGGGTTCTTTCTGAACCAAGAACTACCTCTTTGCCAAATTTGGTGTAATTCCGTTCAGCAGTTCGGGCTGTAGCCGTGTCTAAAGTTTCCTATGGAAAAATGAATGGGGAAAACGTGTTTTGGGACCCCCTTTTTCTCGGCCCCCGCTTGACGAATCACCCCGAGACTTTCAGGGTAGGAGCGGACCGGAGCGCCCCACAAAGTTTGAAAATTTTGCGAAGATACGTCAACCGGCAAGAGAGTTATTTCAAATAGAATGTCGCGGATTTCCTATGGAAAATAGGTTCTAACTATAACTATCTACTGGCGACCGCCAGTAGATAATATATATATATATATATATATATATATATATATATATATTCACTGAAAAAACCATAGGTTTCAGGGGCGTTATAGTTGTTTGGACATTTCACTCGTACAAAACCCGTGAAATTCCCCCGTTATAGTTAGTTCAGCTAACTATAACTCGCGCCCCCGCAATGCACTGCTGATGATGTCACATATTACATCACTCATGACATGGTCAGTGACATCACTGATGACATCACTGATGACATCTCAAATGACATCACTGATGACATCACTGATGACATCATCCAGTGACTGTGTGTTTCTGTAAAGTTTAAATATGTTTAATATATATAGTGAAAGGCGTATTGATGAATGAGTGGGTGTATAAGTGTCTGAATGGTTGATTTAGTAGGTGCGTGACTGACTCTATAAGTGAGTGATTAAACATATCTTTCTGAATGCATGGGTTAGTGAGTAAACTGTGTGAATGTCTGTATCCGTGTCTCTGTTGGTGTGTAAGCGACTGCATGGGTTTGCCAATAGCTACATGAGTGTCTATATGGCTTATTGATTTGTTGTCTGAGTATCTGTATGGGTGCCTGAGTGTTTGTGTGGGTGGGGTGTGTGTGACTCTGTGCATAGATGTGTGAGTGGGTGATTCACTGGGTGCATGGTTTCAAGAGTGCATCTGTGATGGACTGTATGGGTGGGTGAGTGTGTGTATGGGTGTGTTAGTGAGTGAATGTATATCTCAGTGGTACATGTGTGAGTAACTACATATGTGAAAAGTAGTATATATGTGTGTTGGAGTACATAATTGGCTACAAATGAGTGTGTTATTGTGAGAGTGGCTGTATGGATGAGTGTGTGCTTGTATCATTGATTGTATAAGAGCGTAAGAATGTGCTAGTATTTGTATGAGTAATAGAGCTGGTGTGTGTATAACTGTATATCTGAGTAAATGGCAGTGTGATTAATTATTTCCATGACTGACTAGGTGTGTGAGTACCTCTATGGATGAGTGGCGGTGTGCGAGTGTCTATATAGGTGTATGAGTGCATATGATAGTCCTGTACTGAGTGACCGTAAGTATGAGTGACTGTACGGGCGAGTGAGTGGATGTGTGTGTAGACCTAAGAATCAGTGAGTGGGTATGTAGTTATTGGTGTTGGAGTGTCTATGGTTTTGAGAATGGTAGTCTGTAATTTAGAGTGGGTGTATCAAAAGTTATATTAGGGTGTGAGAAGCATGAAATTTTCACATGGATGATGTCATCAGTGATGTCATCAGTGATGTCATTTGAGATGTCATCAGTGATGTCATCAGTGATGTCACTGACCATGTCATGAGTGATGTAATATGTGACGTCATCAGCAGGGCATTGCGGGGGCGCGAGTTATAGTTAGCTGAACTAACTATAACGGGGGAATTTCACGGGTTTTGTACGAGTAAAATGTCCAACCAACTATAACGCCCCTGAAACCTATGGTTTTTTCAGTGAATTTCTAAGGTTTTCTAAATGCTAATTTCTAACTATAACGTGCCTCAAACCTATGGTTTTTTCAGTGAATTTCTAAGGTTTTTTAAATGCTAATTTCTAACTATAACGTGCCTGAAACCTATGGTTTTTTCAGTGAATTTCAAAGGTTTTTTAAATGCTAGTCTTTAAGTATGCCTACAGAGGTAGGACATGTGAAGAAAGAAGAAAAAACGCAGAGAAAAAAGCAAAAGAAATGCAGAAAGAAGCAACAGAAGTCCACAAAGACAAACAAAAGTGCAGGAAGAAGCAAGACATGTGCAGAAAGAACCAACAGAGGAGCAGAAAGAGGCCTTGTTCCAAAATTATCCTGTGCCCACAACTTTTTCAGACGGGTACTGGTGGTAACTGACTCTGACTAACCAGGCCTAGAGCCAGTGCTATGCTAAAAGACACTTAGAATACAGTGAAAACACCTACATACACTAGGGAACAATATGCGTTGGGGTACCCCTGTGATTAGCATGAACTCCTCTGTAAGGCCCTAGTACGTAATAGGGCAGGGGGATTAAAACTACCTCTTAAAACGCGCCACGGGGCGCGTTTGCACAGTGGTGAAGGGGGGGGGCCTGAGGTGACGTGTGCAAACACGCCCCGTGGCGCGTTTTAAGTTGGGGGATTAAGTCTCCTTGAATCCTGAGGGTCCCTGGGGTCCAACTAGCCCACCAGGTACCTCCAGTAAGCGCCACAGAGCTGCGTTGCAGAGAGGTGTAAAAGGGGCGTGGCCTCTGAACACCTCTCTGCAACGCAGCCTCATGGCGCTTACTGGAGGTACCTGGTGGGCTAGTTGGCCCCAGGGACCCCCAGTATTGACGGGGAATTGATTTCCCAACTTAAAACGCGCCACAGGGCGCGTTTGCAGAGTGTTGCGTGTTGCTTGGAGGGGGCGGGCCTATGCACGATCGCGTTTATTTTTTAATTTTTTTAAATTTGTTGGGGGGGCTGTGTGGCCCCCCTTCTTTTTACTTTTTTGGGGCCCTGGGGACCCCATCCCCCAGGGTCTGACCCCCAATTTTTAAAAAAAAGAAAATTTATTAACGTGAAGGGCGCTGCGTGGGCCCCCCCCGTGGCCAATTCCGGGCCCCGGGGACCCCATCCCCCGGGGCCGGCCTTTCCATCTTTTTAAAAAAAAATATATATATATTTTTATAGTGTTGGAGGTGGAGCCGCGTGGCCCCCCTCCGGGGCCACTTCTAGCCCCGGGGACCCCATTCCCCGGGGCTGGCCCTCTCTGTTGGGGACCGTGGGGGGGTCCCCAATACCCCCACGGACCCGCCGGCTCCCCGCGTCCTGCAGGAGCCGGCATTGCTTTTCCACATGGGGAGCTGCTGACATGCAGCTCCCCGTGTGGAAAGCAATCTGCTTGCTTCATTGAAGCGAGAGCAGGTTTCCTGCTCTCGCTTCAATGAAGCAAGCAAGTTTGCAATGACAGGGCGGGAGCCGCGAGGCTCCCGCCCTGTCATTGCAAACAGCAGTGTCCCGGGGGTGGGCACCCCGGGACACTGCAGGAGCCGGCCCTGGGGGGTGGCGGTCCCCAGGGCCATCACGGGCTCCAGGAGGGGGGCCGCGCGGCCCCCCTCCCACCTGTTGCACAGCCCCGGGGAGGTGGTGGTCCCCGGGGCTCGGGGGTCCGTAACGGACCCCCAAATTTACATTTTTAGTGCCCCGGGGAGGTGGCGGTCCCCGGGGCGTGTGGGGGGTCTCGAGCCCCCCACACAGGTATTTTTTTTTTTTTTTAAATGAAGCCCCGGGGGGTGGCGGTCCCCGGGGCTGCGGGGGGGCAGTGTGCCCCCCGCTATTATAATTAATGGAAGCCCCGGGGGTGGCGGTCCCCGGGGCTTGGGGGGCCTTAGAGGCCCCTCTAAACTTTAAAAAAACAAGCCCTGGGGGGTGGTGGTCCCCGGGGCTGCGGGGGGGCTGCGTGCCCCCCGCAACTCATTATTCAAGCCCCGGGGAGGTGGCGGTCCCCGGGGCAGTGTGGGGGGGATTGGGCCCCCCCACACTTTTTTTTTCACTGCCCCCGGGACTTGGCCCACCCGGGGGCTAATTAGTAACGAAGCGCGGGAGACCGCGCTTCGTTTTTTTTTGTTTTGCGGCCGGATCCGGCGCGCATTTTGCCGATTTTTTTTTTTTTTTTTACATGCTTTTTTGGGCCCTGAGCAGGCCTAGGGGGTCAGGGTGTTTCTACCCTGCCCCCTTTCCTTTTTTTTCGCGACTGTTTTTCTCTTTTCTTGTGCCTCGGTTCCACAGTACGTTTTGGGCCCTTCCCTGTCACAGGCAATTGGCCTACCCACACAAGTGAGGTATCATTTTTATCGGAGACCTGGGGTAACTCTGGGTGGTAAGAAATTTGAGCCAGCCCGGTGATCCCACAACTTTCCCACACAGAAATGTGAGGAAATGTGACTTTTTTTGCTAAATTTGAGGTTGGCAAGTGATTCAGGGTAAGAAAAGTTTGGCGGATCCACGCAAGTCACACCCCCCTGGACTCCCCCGGTTGACTAGTTTTCATAAATGTCTGGGTTCGGTAGGATTCCCTAGATGGCCGCCAAGCCCGGGACCAAAAATGCAGGTGCCCCCCTTGAATAAACAGATTGTTTTGTGATGGATAATCTTGATGTCTCCACAATACGTTTTGGGCCCTTCCCTGTCACTTGGCCCACCCATACAAGTGAGGCACCGTTGTTCGATTGAGACTTCGGGGAATGCTGCACGGTAGGAAATTTGTGGCTGCCTGCAGGTTCCGGGACTTTTCTGATAGAAATGCAAGAAAAATGTGTTTTTAGGCAAAGTCTGAGCTTTCCAGTTTATTCTGGGCAAAACAACAAGGTGAGAGCCACGCAAGTCACCCCACCCTGGACCCCCCAGGTGTCTAGTCTTCAAAAATGTGCTGGTTTGGTAGGTTTCCCTAGCTGCCGGTTGAGCTGGGGCCCAAAATCTTGTAAAAAAATATGCATTCTGCTGGGTGAAATATGATGTCTCCTAGGTCATGTTTTGTGTTGCAGGAGCAAGGCCCAGCCATACAAGCGGGGTACCATTTGTATCGGGAGACATGTGGGAACACAGAACAGTAGAACATTTGTTATTACTAGTGAACTATCTCTATGTTTATGCCTTTCAATTACAAGCAAGTGTTTAACACAGAAGACATTTTACAAAATGCCCTCAGAAACACATGCCTGTAAGGGTACCCATAAATTCAGAGATGTACAAGCAACCACCGCTCCTAAACTCAGTATCTGGTGTGCATTTCAGAAATACAGTTTTCTTTCATAGCCTTTTTCCATTCTTTATAATTTACCATATGAATAGCTGTATAGTCAGTACACAAAGAAAAACCATTGTAAGGTGCAGCGTGGTTGTTGGCTCTAGGTAGCTCGGGTTCTTGGAGAACCTACAAGCCCAATATATCCCCGCAACTAGAAGGAACCAGCGGACGCAATGGAATATTGCTTTCGAACATCTTCCATAGTAAGATGAAAACGTAGACACAAATAACTGTTTTTTTCAACTCATTTTCAATGTTTCTTTATTCAACTGTCAGGTTTTTTTTTATAGGAAAACCTTGAAGGATCTACACAAATGACCCTTTGCTGAATTCAGAATTTTGTCTACTTTTCAGAAATGTATAACTTTCTGGGATCAACCATAGATTTCACACCCGTTTCCACAACTAACTGGAAGTAGGGTGAAAGCATAAAAAGACGGAAAAATGGGCTATCTCCCAATAACATGCCAAAACGGTGCTGAAAAATGTGGTTTTAGCACTGCAAACCCTTTGTTGATATCACTGCAGGAAAAAAACAGACGCTTTCTTCTGCAGCACTTTTTTCCCATGGAACCCAACATGTAGCTATATTTTGGCTAAATTCTCAGACGCCTCCTGGGAATCCACAAAACCAAAGTATCTTTAGACTCCTCAGGAAGTTGGAAAAAGGACACAAATTGGGCGCAGATAGTCTATGTGGACAAAAAGTTATGGAGGCCTAAGCGCAAACTACCCCAAATAGCCAGAAAAGGGCTCAGCGCTGGGGGGGGGTAGGAAGGCCCAGCAGCTAAGGGGTTAATGTCGGTGCTGAGTGATGCTTTGGTGGTGCTCAGGTGGTGCTGTGCTGGTGCTCAGGCGGTGCTGAGTGATGCAGAGTTGGTTCTGCGCTGGTGCTGAGGTGATGCTGCACTGGTGCTGTGCTAATGCTGAAGTGGTGCTGAGGTGGTGCTGTGCTGATGCAGTGGTGGGCTGCGCCGGTGCTGAGTTGGTGCTGCGCTGGTGGTGCACTGATGCGGAGGTGGTGCAATGCTGATGCGGTGCTGTGCTAGTGTTGAGTGATGCTGAGGAGATGCTGCAGTGTTGGTGAGTGATGATGTGGTAGCGCTGAGTCATGCTGTGCTGGTGCTGAGTTATGCTGTTGCGGTGCTGAGTCCTGTTGAGGTGCTGGTGCTGTGCTGGTGCTCAGGTGGCGCTGAGCTGATGCTGAAGTGGTGCCGCATTGGTGCTGAGTTGCTGCTGAGGTGGGGCTGTGCTGGAGCGGAGGTGGAACTGTGCTGGTGGTGGCGCACTGATGCGGAAGTGGTGCTGTGCTGAGGTGATGCTGTGCTGATGCTGAGTTATGGGGCTGCGTTGGAGCGGAGGTGGGGGCTGTGCTGGTGCACTGATGTGGAGGTTGTGCTGTGCTGATGCTGAGATGGTGCTGTGCTGATGTTGAGGTGGTGCTGCGCTAGTGCTGAGGTGGTGCTGCACTGATTGTGCTGCACTGATGAGGAGGTTTTGCTGTGCTGATAACCAGATGGTGCTGTGCTGATGCTGAGGTGGTGCTATGCTGAGGTGGTGCTATGCTGAGTGATACTGAGGTGGTGCTGAGTCATGCTGAGGTGGTGGCGCTGCAATTGTGCTTAGGTGGTGCTGAGCTGGTGCTCAGGTGGTACTGAGTGATATTGTGGTGACACGGAGTGATGGTGTAGTGGTGCTGAGTCATGCTGTGATGGTGCTGAGTCATGTTGAGGTGGTGGTGCTGTGCTGGTGCTCAGGTGATGCTGAGTTGGTGCTGCGCTGAGGTGGTGCTGAAGTGGTGCTGCATTGGTGCTGAGTTGCTGTTAAGGTGGGGCTGCGCTGGAGCTGAGGTTGGGGTGCACTGGTGGTGGTGCACTGATGCAGAGGTGGTGCTGTGCTGATGCTGAGATGGTGCTGCACTGGTGCTGAGGTGGTGCTGTGCTGGTGCTGAGGTGGTGCTGCGCCTATTCTGAGGTGGTGCTGCACTGATGAGGAGGTGGTGCTGTGCTGATACTGAGTTGGTGCTGTGCTAATGCTGAGGTGGTGCTCAGGTGATGCTGAGTGATATTGGGGTGGTGCTGAGTGACGCTGAGGTGCTGCTGAGGGATGCTTTGGTGGTGCTGAGGTGGTGCTGTGCTGGTGCTCAGGTAGTGCTGAGTGATGCGGAGTTGGTGCTGTGGTGCTGCGTTGGTGCTGAGTTGCTGCTGAGGTGGTGCTGAGGTAGTGCTGTGCTGATGCTATGGTGGGGCTGTGCTGGTGCTGCGATGGTGCTGAGGTGGTGTTGGGGTGGTGCTGCACTGGTGCTGAGGTGGTGCTGCACTGATTGTGGTTCACTGATGAGGAGGTGGTGCTGTGACCGAGATGGTGTTGTGCAGATGCTGAGGTGGCGCTATGCTTGGGTGGTGCCGAGTGATACTGAGGTGGTGCTCAGTCATGCTGAGGTGGTGGTGCTGCAATGGTGCTCAGCTGGTGCTGAGCTGGTGCTCAGAGATGGTGCTGAGTGATGCTGTGGTCGCACTGAGTGATGCTATGGTGGTGCTGAGTCATGCTGAGGTGGTGGTGCTGTGCTGGTGCTCAGGTCGTACTGAGTGATGCTGAGCGGAGGTGATGCTGCGCTGATGCTGAGGTGGTGCTGCACTGATGCTGAAGTGGTGCTGCGTTGGTGCTAAGTTACTGCTGAGATGGGGCTGTGCTGGTGCTGAGGTGGGGCTGCACTGGTGGTGGTGCACTGATATAGAGATGGTGCTGTGCTGATGTATAGGTGGTTGTGCGCTGGTGCTGAGGTGGTGCTGCACTGATGCTGCACTGGTATTGGTGCACTGATGAGGAGGTGGTCCTGTGAAGATGCTGAAATGGTGGTGTTCTGATGCTAAGGTGGTGCTGTGCTGATGCTGAGGTGGTGCTGAGTGATGCTGAGGTGGTTCTGAGTGATGCTGTGGTGGTGCTGAGTGATGCTGTGGTGGTGTTCAGTAATGCTCTGGTGGTGCTGAGTGATACTGAGGTGGTGTTGAGTGATGCTTTGATGGTGCTCAGGTGGTGCTGTGCTGGTGCTCAGGTGGTGCTGTGTGATGCCGAGTTGGTGCTGCGCTGGTGCTGAGGTGATGCTGCACTGGTGCTGAGGTGGTGCTGCAGGACTGCTGAAGTGGTGCTGCATTGGTGCAGAGCTGCTTCTGAGGTGGTGATGCACTGATGTTGAGGTGGTGCTGCACTGATGCTGTGGTGTGGCTGCACTGGTGCTGTGCTGGTGGCGGTGC
The DNA here is from genome assembly GCA_963921515.1 of Calotriton arnoldi. Lineage (NCBI taxonomy): Eukaryota > Metazoa > Chordata > Amphibia > Caudata > Salamandridae > Calotriton > Calotriton arnoldi. Next base: position 882,131 of record CAWUFW010007730.1, read on the forward strand.
ACTGATGCGGAGGTGGTACTGTGCTGAGGTGGTGCTGTGGGGTGTTGAGTTATGCTGAAGAGATGCTGCGCTGGTGCTGAGTCATGCTGTGCTGGTGCTGAGTCATGCTGTGGTAGTGGTGTTGATGCTGAGTGATACTGAGCTGGTGCTGTGCTGAGGTGATACTGCGCTGATGCTGATGTGGTGCTGCGCTGATGCTGAAGTGGTGCTGCACTGCTGCTGAAGTGGGGCTGCGCTGAAGCTGAAGTGAGGCTGCGCTGGTGGTGGTGCATTGATGCAGAGGTGGTGCTGTGCTGAGATGGTGCTGATGTTGAGGTGGTGTTGAGCTGATGCTGAGGTGGTGCTGCGCTGATGCTGAGTTGGTGCTGCTCTGGTGGTGGTTCACTGATGAGTAGGTGGTGCTGTCTGATGCTGGGATGGTTCTGTGCTGATGTTGAGGTCGTACTGTGGTGGTGCTCAGGTGATGCTGAGTGATACTGAGGTGGTGCTGAGTCATGCTGAGGTGGTGTTGAGTCATGCTGAGGTGTTGGTGCTGCGCTGGTGCTCAGGTGCTGCTGAGCTGGTGCTCAGGTGGGGCTGCGCTGGAGCTGAGGTGGGGCTGCACTGGTGGTCGTGCACTCTTGCAGAGGTGGTGCTGTGCTGATGCTCAGATGGTGCTGATTTTGAGGTGGTGTTGTGCTGGTGCTTAGGTGGTGCTGCGCTGATGCTGATCTGGTGCTGCACTGATGATGGTTCACTGATGAGTAGGTAGGGCTGTGCTGATGCTGAGATGGTGCTGTGCTGATGCAGAGGTGGTACTGTGGTGGTGCTCAGGTGATGCTGAGTGATACTGAGTCATGCTGAGGTGGTGTTGAGTCATGCTGAGGTGTTGGTGCTGCGCTGGTGCTCAGGTGCTGCTGAGCTGGTGCTCAGGTGGGGCTGCGCTGGAGCTGAGGTGGCCTGCACTGGTGGTCGTGCACTCTTGCAGAGGTGGTGCTGTGCTGATGCTCAGATGGTGCTGATGTTGAGGTGGTGTTGAGCTGATGCTGAGGTGGTGCTGCACTGATGCTGAGTTGGTGCTGCTCTGGTGGTGGTTCACTGATGAGTAGGTGGTGCTGTACTGATGCTGGGATGGTTCTGTGCTGATGTTGAGGTCGTACTGTGGTGGTGCTCAGGTGATGCTGAGTGACACTGAGGTGGTGATGAGTCATGCTGAGGTGGTGTTGAGTCATGCTGAGGTGTTGGTGCTGCGCTGGTGCTCAGGTGCTGCTGAGCTGGTGCTCAGGTGGGGCTGCGCTGGAGCTGAGGTGGGGCTGCACTGGTGGTCGTGCACTCTTGCAGAGGTGGTGCTGTGCTGATGCTCAGATGGTGCTGATGTTGAGGTGGTGTTGTGCTGGTGCTTAGGTGGTGCTGCGCTGATGCTGATCTGGTGCTGCACTGATGATGGTTCACTGATGAGTAGGTGGGGCTCTGCTGATGCAGAGATGGTGCTGTGCTGATGCAGAGGTGGTACTGTGGTGGTGCTCAGGTGATGCTGAGTGATACTGCGGTGTGCTGAGTGATGCTGAGGTGGTGCTGAGTCATGCTGAGATGCTGGTGCTGCGCTAGTGTTCAGGTGATGCTGAGTGATGCTGAGTTAGTGCTGTGCTGAGGTGATGCTGGGCTGATGCTGAAGTAGTGCTGCATTGGTGTTGAATTGCTGCTGAGGTGGGATTGTGCTTTTGTTGAGGTGGGGCTGCGCTGGTGCTGGTGCACTGATGCGGAGGTGGTGCTGTGCTGATGTTGAGGTGGTGCTGTGCTGGTGCTGAGGTGGTTCTGCGCTGATGCTGAGTTGGTGCTGCACTGGTGGTAGTGCACTAGTGAGGAGATGGTCTTGCACTGATGCTGAGGTGGTGCTGTGCTGAAGCTGAGGTGGTGCTGAGGTGGTGGTGTGTTGTGCAGAGGTGGTGCTGAGTGATACTGAGGTGATGCTGAGGTGGTGCTGAGTGATGCTGAGGTGATGCTCAGGTGGTGCTGTGCTGGTGCTCAGATGGTGCTGAGAGATGCTAAGTCGGTGCTGCACTGGTACTGAGGTGATGCTGCACTGGTGTTGAGGTGGTGCTATGCTAATGCTGAAGTGGTGCTGCGTTGGTGCTGAGTTGCTGCTGAGGTGGTGCTGCTCTGATGCTGTGGTGGGGTTGCGCTGGTGCTGAGTTGCTGCTGCACTGGTGGTGGTACATTTTTTTTTTTTTTAAATGTATTGAGTTTTTCATAAAACATAACAGAAAAGAAACAAGCAGTGCAAAAAAATTAAGAGCATGCTCCGATAGGAATATTGCTCCCTTACATCCAGCCCACGTCATAATCATTGAAACAATACAAAACAATCACATGTAGGTCTTAGGAGGCATTAAAACATACATTTAGTATAATAGGATGATTAATCTAGGACATTTCCCGATTTCTCAGTGAAAACAGGAGTGTATAAATCCTCACACTTGGCTGTCACGATCCGTACATGGCATAAAGCACAAGTTACTAACTTGTGTAACGATATATCTGTAAGAGACAGTAGTTAGTGACAGATTCCTTACCTTAGAATATCCCCAGGCGTCAGGCTGGATCCAGAAAGTTTTCTGCGTAGCAGTACCCTTGCGCGTCGGTAGGCGGCGTTGTGCGGCTCCGCGTCCGTCGTCGGCATCGTGATCGCCGGGATGACGTCGCGGGCAGTACTTAGACGCCGCCCCTGCGCGCTGACGTCAGTTCTGTACACGACTTTCCGCGCCAGGAACGCAGAGCCATGCAAGAAGCTGACATAGGTGTCTGAAAAATACTAGGGCCCTGAAAGGGATGTCCTTAACCCTAGAAATCAGTTCGCAGAACGGGGAGGATGGGTGGGGCGGTAAGGAATCTGTCACTAACTACTGTCTCTTACAGATATATCGTTACACAAGTTAGTAACTTGTGCATCTGAAAGAGACACGTTAGTGACAGATTCCTTACCTTAGAATAGATACCCCAGCAATACCAACCCCGGTGGTGGGTCTGCGAACAAAGATCAGACAAGGAAGTCTCGGAGAACAGAACGGCCAAAGAAGCCGTCTCTCCGGACCTGACTGTCAAGGCAGTAATGCTTTGTAAACGTGTGCAGCGAGGCCCACGTAGCTGCCTGACAGATATCCTGCAGTGGAACACCGCGGCCTAAAGCCTTGGTAGCAGCCGTTGCCCTGGTGGAATGGGCACGCAGCCCAACAGGAGGCTCCTTTTTAGCCAAAGAATAGCAGGCCTTGATACACAAGGTCACCCAGCGGGAGATGGTTCTCTTGTGTACAGCCAGACCTTTTTTGGCGCCCACGTAGCCAACAAAGAGCTGGTCATCCACCCGGAAGTGTTGTGTGCGGTTAATATAAAAAGCAAGCGCACGTTTTGGGTCCAGACGGTGGAGCCTCTCTTCCTCTCTGGAAGGATGCGGAGGCGGAAAGAAGGTGGGCAAAGTGATGGTCTGCCCAATGTGGAAGGCAGTAACCACCTTTGGCAAGAAGGACGGACGCGTCCTAAGAACAACCTTGTCTGGATGGACAGACAGAAAGGGAGGTTTGCATGAAAGAGCCTGGAGCTCACTCACCCGCCGAGCGGAGGTGATGGCCACCAGAAAGGCTGTCTTCAGAGTCAGAAGACGAAGAGGACAGTTGTGTAGAGGCTCAAAGGGAGCGCACATAAGAAAGGTAAGAACCAAGTTCAAGTCCCACTGAGGCATCACAAATGGAACAGGAGGGAAGAGGTGTGTAATGCCTTTTAGAAACCTGTTAAAACAGGGGACTTGAAAAGGGAGGGCTGATCAGGAAGCCTGAGGAAGGCCGAGATAGCACAAAGATAGCCCTTGATGGTACCCAGGGCAGAACCCTGTTGGGCCAGGGAAAGAAGGAACAGAAGAACCTCAGAAAGAGGGGCAGAAAGGGGATTCACAGCCTTTGCTGTGCACCATGCCACAAACTTGTTCCACCTGCAGGCGTATACCACCTTAGTGGAGGGACGCCTGGCTGCCAGAATTACATCACAAACTTCGGGAGGCAAGTCGAAAGGAATCAACTGCCGCCGCTCAATCTCCACGCAAGCAGGTGGAGGCTGGACAGGTTCGGGTGGAGGACCGTCCCCTGCTGCTGCGACAGAAGATCCTCCCGAAGAGGCAGACGGATCGGGGGATCTACGCTCATACTGAGTAGCTCGGGATACCAAACTCTTCGAGCCCAGTCCGGAGCCACAAGAATGACTTGGGCCCGGTCGTGCCGAATCTTCTTCAACACTCTGGGTAGAAGTGGTATAGGCGGAAAGGCGTACAAAAGACCGCAACTCCACTCGCGACGAAAAGCGTCGCCGAGCGGAGTGCCGCCTTGGAAATTCCAACGCGCAGAATTGATGACATTGCGCGTTCTCTTCGGTGGCGAATAGATCTAACCAAGGCTCTCCCCACTGTAGAAAGAGTCCTTGCGCCACTTCCGAGTGAAGACGCCATTCGTGATCCATCATGCACCTGCGGCTGAGTTCGTCCGCCCTGGCATTTCAGGGAACCTGCCAGGTGTTGAACCATCAGGAACATGCCCTGATGTTCCAGCCATGTCCAGAGACGCAGAGCCTCCTGACAGAGGGTCCACGACCCCACCCCGCCTTGTTTGTTGCAGTACCACATGGCGGTGGTGTTGTCTGTGAACACCTGCACTACCTTCCCTTTGACAAAGGGAAGGAATGCCTTGAGTGCAAGACAGATCGCCCGGAGCTCCAGAAGGTTGATATGGAGCCGGGACTCCGCCAGAGACCAGAGGCCTCTGATCTCCGCCTCTCCCATGTGACCGCCCCATCCCAGAAGGGACGCGTCCGTCACAACTGTGTGCTCTGGCTGGGGAAGGGAGAGGATCTGCCCATGACCCATTGCCGGTTCGAGAGCCACCACTGCAACTGTTTTGCAGTCCCCTCCGAGATCTGGACGTGATCGGACAGGTTGCCCTGGTGCTGCGCCCACTGGAACTTCAGGTCCCACTGCAGAGCCCGCATATGCCATCTGGCATGATCGACTAGCAGGATGCAGGAGGCCATGAGGCCCAGCAGCCTCAGGGTCATCCGTACCGAAACCCAGGATAAAGGCTGAAAGATCGGAATCATAGCCTGAATATCCCGGACTCGCCGTTCGGGAGGATAGGCCCGAAACTGCGTCGTGTCCAGAACTGCTCCGATGAAAAGGAGCTGTGGAGAAGGAATCAGATGCGACTTCGGCACATTGATGGAGAACACCAGCGAGTGCAGGAGTCCGGCCGTAGTCTGGAGGTGGGAGACGACTGCCTGGGACGAGCCCGCCTTCAGCAGCCAGTCGTCGAGGTAGGGGAAGACTGAAACCCCTGCCCGGCGCAGATGAGCTGCGACCACCGCCATCACTTTCGTGAACACCCGAGGGGCACTGGTAAGGCCAAAGGGGAGCACAGTGAACTGAAAATGCTCGAGGCCTACCGTGAACCGTAGGTAACGGCGGTGGGCCGGCAGGACGGGGATGTGGAAATAAGCGTCCTGCAAGTCCAACGCTACCAACCAGTCTCCAGGGTCGAGGGCACCCAAGACCTGAGCTAGGGTGAGCATCTTGAACTTCTCCTTCCGGAGGAAGCGATTGACGTTCCGGAGGTCCAAGATAGGACGCATGTCCTCCTTGTCCTTTTTGGGCACCAGAAAGTAGTGGGAGTAGCAACCACGCCCTACTTCTGGGGTCGGAACATGCTCGATGGCCCTCTTGGCCAAGAGGGCCGTGACTTCCTTCTGCAGAAGCATCAAGTGATCCCCTGACATGCGGTGGAATTGAGGTGACATATCTGCGGGGGTGGTCTCGAAGGGGAGGGAGTAGCCCCTTCGGACAATGTCCAAGACCCACCTGTCCGAGGTGATGGGACGCCAGTGGTGAAGGTGATGGCGGACCCTGCCCCCTACTGGCATGCTGTGCACCTGAAAGGAGGGACTAGGAGGGCTTGGAGGCCGCGGACGGGTTGGAGGTGGTGGCCTGACCCGCACGCTGGTTGCCCGAACCGCCACGGCGGTATCCACGTCCTCGGCCACGCGAAGGCGCTTGCTGCGCGGGCCGGTGGCTGGGCTGTTGACGTGACTGGGCGCCCCTTTCGTGGCCACGAGAGGGGCGAAAAGCAGAGGTTAGCGGAGGGCGCACAACAGAAAGGCCCAGGGACTTGGCAGTAGCCCGTGAGTCCTTAAACGCTCCAGCGCATGGTCTGCTTTGGAACCAAAAGACCGACTCCATCAAAGGGCATGTCCATGAGTGTATTCTGGACATCACCTGAGAAACCAGTGGTCCTCAGCCAGGCGTGGCGACGCAGCGCCACCGTCGTTGCAAGCGATCTGCCCAGCGAGTCGGCGGTATCAAGGCCACAACGTATGGTGTATTTTGCCTCATCCCTACCTTCCGCAATGGCGCGGGTAAGCAGTGTCTGGACCTCCTCAGAACACTGGGGCAAGACTTGCGCCACCGAATCCCACAGGGAGTGGGTATATCGGCCCAAAAGGCAAGCGGTGTTCACCGACCGCAAGCCAGCACTGGAGGAAGAAAAGGCCTTCTTCCCAAATTGGTCCAGGCGTTTGGATTCCCTATCCGGAGGGGCGGTAGGGAAGGCGGTTTGGGAGGCAGAGGCTTGGACAACCAAGCTCTCGGGGGTGGGATGTTGGGAGAGAAACACGGGGTCGCCCGGAGCAGGGCGATGGCGTTGGGCCACGTTCCTATCCACAGGAGCCCCTGTGGTGGGCTTGGACCAGGTGCCCAAAAGAACGTCAATGAGTGCATCATTAAACGGCAGCACAGTCTCCGCAGAGGAGGCCGCCGGCTGAAGCACTTCCGTCAAGAGATTAGTCTTGACAGCCAGAGTAGGCAATTGGAGGTGCAAGGCTCCAGCTGCTCTACGCAACACCGTTGTGAAATTTGCCCCCTCCTCCGTAGCCACGGGAGGAGACAGCATGCCAGTGTCAGGGGAAGTATCTAGACCACTGGCATCCCCAAGTTCCTCTGCCCAGTCCTGATCATACTCACACTGCCGTGTGAGAGGGTCTTCTGACCCCTCCCAGCTCTCCTGGTCCTCCTCTAGTGAAAAATATGGAGGAGGAGGGACATTTGGGACCCAAGGTCTCGTCGGCGCCGGATCCGGCGTCGGGCGACGCCGGTCTGGCTCCATGTCCGGACCCGGAAAGAGCTGGGGACCGACGCCGTCCGGAGCCCCGGACGGCGTCGGGAACGGCACCGGGGACATCGGCGTCGGCGGAGGCGTGGTTAGGTCAACCGGCGTCGATGGGGGTTGCGGCACCACCGGGGCCGGGATCGAGGCCGGGGCCGGAGCCGAGGCCGGGATCAAGGCTGGCGGGACAGGCGACACCGGGACCGGAGTCGTCGGCGACGCCGGAGCAACCCCATCAGGGCCCGCGGGGCCGGAAGGCGCACCGGAGGGACTTTTAGGCGTCAGCGTCAGGGGCGGCGTCTAAGTACTGCCCGCGACGTCATCCCGGCGATCACGACGCCGACGACGGACGCGGAGCCGCACGATGCCGCCTACCGACGCGCAAGGGTACTGCTACGCAGAAAACTTTCCGGATCCAGCCTGACGCCTGGGGATATTCTAAGGTAAGGAATCTGTCACTAACGTGTCTCTTTCAGATCCTTCCATTTAGAAATCTCACTCCTCAGAGCCCGAGCCCTCCCCCGAACGAGCATCACCATTCGCATTGAAGTTATTCAGAACCAACCCCCAGGTCATAATTTCATCTTCGGTTTTCTCATCAGCACGGGTAAGGCGCATATGGGGCTCCTCCGCTGCCCCCCATTCACAGAGATCCCTGAGCCATGAAGCCAACTGCAGCAACTTGTCTCCCATCCATCTAATGGCTATTCTTCGTTTCGCTAAGAGCAAAGCCAGCTGGGTAAACCTGTAAGGGATCTTGCGGCCCTTGGATTTCGCCACCACTCCCAAGGGGCAAGCCAGCGGAATGAGGCGAATCTCCAGGCCTGTTGCTCTCACTATGAATGGCCTCCAAAAATGCTGAATCCAGCGCAGTTCCAACCTAAATGTAGAAAATATGCCCCCAACTCTCCACATCATGCGAATATAGCCCCTCTCAGTGGGTCTATCCTGTTAATTGTCTCGGGGTCTATCCTGTCTAGTGTGTCACATAAGTGTGGTGCAGGAAATTAAAGTGCAGTAATTTGAACCTATGATTACAACACACCGGTCTCACCTGCTCAAACGCAAGTAACCAGTCTACATCAGCGATAGGCTGCCCCAGTTCTCCAGCCCAGGCCCCCGTGCAGCGCACTTCGTATTTTCCATGTCTACCCACATCGCGCCATAATACAGGGTAATGAGATGCCACCTGTCCCCCCACCGGAGCTACCCACCGAGCACCTGAGAGTGTTGTGGCGTTGCCGGGACCCCAGCCTATACCTCCCTTGCTGTGTTCTTCAGTCTGGCATAGTGAAGGAAGTGTCCCGGGCCCACCCCAAATGCCTCCTGAAAGGTGAGGAAAACCTCCCCGGGTATAGATCACCAGCCACCTCACATCCCCCCAACCTCCACTGCCCCATGGACATATCCCTTTCGATGTCATGAAACAGGGCCAGGTCCCAAAGTCTGAGCTCCCTATCAAAGGGGGCCCTGCGTAACACTTTCATAACCATTGCCTCTCACACCATCGCTGTCTGTTGTACCAGGTAAGGGACTGGGCGATTAGAACTTCCCCCTCATCAGTAATAGCACCAGAGTATCCCCCCCCAACATGTCCGCATACAGTCTCATCTCCCAGTTATCGGAGTCAGTCAAACATTTCGCTGCATGTTGCAGTGTGGCGGCGTAATAGTAGGTTCGTAAATCCGGGAGGGCCAGCCCCCTCATCTTCTAAGTCACGTTTAAGGATAGACAGAGCCACCATACTGCATTTCCCCGCCCACACCAGCAAGATAAGCAAACTGTCCAGTGGTAGGAAAAATGCAGGTCGAAGCGGGAACAACGCATTTTGAACCAGGTAGAGACATTGAGGCAAGAAGACCATGTTTGCCACTGCCTCCCTGCCCATCACCGATAGGGGGAGTCTGGACCAAAAAGCTATAGAGCCCCTCAGGCGTTCTAATAGAGTATCCACATTTAGACGCAGCCTCGGAATGGGTGACTCTAATGCTGAGGTATCGGGACCCCTCAGACTCCCATCGGAGGCCCAGCTCCAGCAGGCGAGCCTCCGGCACCCCGATCAAGCTCCCCGAGGGGAACAACAGCGACTTGCAGACATTCACTCTAAGCCCAGACACCTGTCCGAAGGTATTGAGTAAGCCCATCAGAACCGGTACCGAGCAGTCCGGGGAGTGAATGTAAATCAATGTGCCATCCGCATATAGGGAAACGACATGCAACGTGCCCCCTATTCGAATCCCCCGCCATGCCAGCTCCTAGCGCAACCACAAAGCTAGAGGTTCATTCGCGAGCGGGAAGAGCAGGGGTGATGGGTGCAACCCTGCCTAGTCTCCCGCCCCACCATCCAAGAGCCCGAGAGATCACCCCCGACTTGAACACGGACCATACAGCCAGTATGCAGAAGCCGCACCCAGCCGCAGAGCACGGGCTAAAAGCCCATACCCGCCAGCACCTCCTGCAAGTAGGCCCACTCAACTGTATCAAAGACTTTTTCCAGATTAATAGAGACTAGGGCCATCTTCCGATTATCATAGAATGTCTCATGCAGTACATGGGTGAGCCTGCGGAGATTAAATGCTGTGCTGCACGCTGGCATAAAGCTGCATTGATCCTCAGGCACTAACCCTCGAAGTACCCCCACCAATCTGGTTGAGAGCAGTTTACACAGAATCTTAACATTCGAATTATGCATGGTAAGGGGTCTGTAGGATGAAGGGTCCGCAGCGTCCCCCCTGGCTTGGGCATAAAACAGACAATTCCCTCCCTCATGGTGGCCGGAAGAGTACCATTCATCCGTGCCTCCTGGAATACCTCTGGGAGATTGTCTTTAAGTGCAGCGGAATAGGCCTGATAGAACTCCACGGGAAACCCATCCCCTCTGGGCACCTTACCTCTAGTGAGGGCCTTAATGGCCTCGCCCAGTTCCTCCACCATAATCTCCGTCCCCAGCTCTTGTACCAAGTCCAGCGCTAGGGGAAGCAATCCCACTGTGCCCAGGAAATCCTTCCGTCTCCCCTCAGGGCCCACCCCACCTGCCCGATACACCTCTTGAAATGACTAACAAAGACCTTCATTGTGGCCTGACGACTTGTCACCAGGGCACCATCAGTTGAGCGGAGATGAAGCACATGGGGGCTCCTGCTCCCTTCTAAGGATCCAGGCCAGCCACTTGCCAGGTTTGTCCCCCTCCATGTGGAGGCGCTGACAATAGTTGTGCAACGTACACTTATCCAGGATGTCCCACAGACGCAGCACCTCCCTACACAGCCGAAGTTCCGCACTGGTGGTGGGATATTGATGTGGAGGTGGTGCTGTGCTGATGCTGAGGTGGTGCTGTGGTAGTGTTGAGTGATGCTGATGAGATACTGCGCTGGTGCTGAGGTGGTGCTGAGTGATGCTGAGTGATGCTGTGCTGGTGCTGCACTGATGCTGAGGTAGTGCACTAGTGCTGCCCTGGGGCAGAGGTGGTGCTGAGGTGGTGCGCTGGTGCTGAGGTGGTGCTGCGCTAGTGCTGCGCTGGGGTTGAGGTGGTGCAGCGCTTGGGCTGACTGAAGGTGAGGTGGTGCTGTGCTTTTGTTGTTAGAGTGCAGTTGCGTGCAGTGGCTTTGCTAGATGAGTGGCTTGAAGGCATCTCTGCTCATAAAAAACTGTGTAGCTATGCAAAGAATTTCTTTTCTTCTATGATATACCATCACAAAACTCAACAGAAAAGTGAATGTAGTAAAAAAAAAAAAAGGTCTTTACACCATTGCAATGCACCCTGCAAAGCGTTTAATTTTTCAAAGTAAAAAATCAATTTGCCTTTGGAGCACTCCCCACATACTTAAAAATGCATTTTTCTCCCTTTTATAGTTATCTGACATCACAGCTATGCAGCTCCTTTACCTTGCACTATGAAAAGGGAACGTTTGAAACCCAGCAAATGGCAGAGAACACTTCATTTGTTAGAGAAGGGAGATCTTATTAGACATGTCTAACACTGTGTCATTTTATATACACAGATTACCTTTGGTTCATGCATAAAGTATAAGCATTGTGATCTATACTCCAATACGCTTAAGCGCAGTTGGTTCACATCTTTCCATAATTCCGTGGCAAGCCAAAATGAGAAAAGTGTCTGTGAAAAAACATAAATCCACATAGGAGAAAGAAAACAGTGAAAGGGCCATTCGCCATGGGTGGAACTAAAACACCAAAGGCTGGACAATTGGGGCGGTTTCACCACCCAAAAGCCACAGAGTTTAAAAGACATACAAACTAACTTCGCTAAAAGTGGGAAGGGTATGCCTAGACGTGGGTCCCGTTCTTACTGTGCCATTGGATTCAAGCTAGCCTGGCTGTCGAGGTTAGGGGTGATACCCCTGGACCGGTCCTAGGATGCTTGTTTCCAGTCCAGGGAGGACCTAGCCAGACAGTTAGGGCTGGTCTGTTCCCATGAGGAGCAGGGTCAGGACTAATTTGCATATGGCTGTGTCCAAACTGGGGTGGCATAGTGAGCAAAAGAATTATGGATTACACCCAGATTTCTTGACTGGGGGTGAGAGGTTGAAAAGTGTTAGCACGCCACCCATCATCTTGTGTTTGCAGAGGTTATTCTTTGGCCATCAGGTCTGAGGATTGTAAGGCTACTGACCAGAGACAGTGGAAACTCGGCAGGAGAATGGAAGAGCTCCATAAATTGGGGGTTAAGGTGCAACTAAAATTTCCAGCAATTTTGTGCATTATGTGGAATAACCAGATGTATAATTACCGCACTCCAAAAGATGTAGACGCCCTGATTGATTCCATTAAGAAGCACACACATTTCTTAGGTTCTTTCTCTGTCCTCGGGAGATCCCTCGCAGGGTGGGGGGGTGGCATGGTGAGGGGAGTGGGGGACGCACATTGCAGGCTTGCACATATTGTTTTGTATGCATCACTCCCTCTCGGGGACCCCATAGGCATTTAAAATGCCAGTCAGTAGAGGGAGGGTTCATCAAGGGGGAGGTTTGGGAAGGGGTACTGGGTGGGCAGCAGTGCGGGGGGAAACAAAAAATAAGTCCTCAAGATCATCAAACTGCTGTTGTTTTTATTGCTTGCACCTACATAAACTACATTATGGGAAGAAGGGGTGGAGACTCTTAAAAACTAAGTGGGTGTGGGCAAAGAGATATGTTTTAAATGTTAATGGACTTAGGTCAAAGGGGAGGCAAAGATTGGTACTCCGGTATCTTGAAGAGAGCATGTCTCTCATAATAATCTTGTAGGAGATTCACCTAACAGCAATGGAGAGTAGAGCCCTCTACTCTAAACACAGGTGGACCGAGAATTATGTAGTCTTGAATCAGGCAGAGTTTTGTAAAGGGGTCGCTATTCTCTTGAGGCAAGGATCAGGGGTGGAGATTCTGTCTTCCAAAACAGGCAGTACAGGCAGTTGGGTCCTGGCAGGTATGAGATGTTCCAAATATGAATTTATCTGTGCGGGTTTTTATGGCCCAAATGGTGATGACCTCTCCCATCTCTCGAGCTTGGAATGAAACCTGATGGAGTCCCCATCACCAGTGGTCTTGGGGGGGCGACTTTAACACTCTGCTGGATATCACTCTCGATAGATCCACTAGGATATACCCAAGACTAAGCAGGCATTAAGAAGCATGCTACAGGACCTGGGGTTGGTGGATGTGTGGTGCCACCGAATGGACCAGACAAGGGGGTTTTCTTTCCACAGCAAGAAATATGATTATTTCTTTGTAGATAGCACTATATCAGACAAGATCAAAGAGGTTAACCATCTGCCTGGGCATATCTCTGATCCTTCAGCCGTGACTATGCTTTTCCAGTGTTCTGCCTGCAGGCAGAATTCTAGGTGGACAGTTAATCGTGCCCTCCTCCTTGATGCAGAAGTTATTTCGGCCCCAAAAAAAGCCAGTGGTGACTTTTTTACTGATAATGTAGGATCCGCCCTCCCTGCTATAGTCTGGGATACATTTAAAGCTTTTATAAGTGGGGTTCTGCACAGTCAGGCATACACCAAGAATAGATCAGAGAAGGTGGAATGTGTGGCCTTTGAACATGAAATTAGGGCATTGGGGCCACTTTGCAGGCGCAAAATTCTTCCCAGGACAGTGAGGAAGAGGATAGAAGATGCTCAGTTAAACTTTAAACTCAAGCTGGATCAGAAGTATAGGGAAAAATGGAGGCCAAGTGTATGAATCTTTTTGAGTATGGGGAGAGATCAGGAGCACTCCTGGCCTGGAATGCGAGATCAGAGAGTTCCTGAAAAAATATCAAGGAGCTAATTATCAATTTGCAGGGGGGATATCAGAGAGGGGCAAGATGGCGGCCGCAGCGTCGGCCGAGTGAGCTGGCTAAATGATTCCTTCCCCGCTAACCTTTTCCTCCCGTCTGTGACTGCAATCATGTTGCCCGGTAGAGAAATGTGCGCTCTACAATATCGGGGATGATCTGGCATTCATGGCTGTGGGGACTACCTCTCCCTTCAAGATTGGCGTGCACGAGGACTGCTTATTTCACTGGGAGCTTTGCTCAGCTTACCTGCGCGGCTTCACCGATGCCTCCGAAGGCGTCCTCCAGGGGCACTAAGACCCGTGGACTGCCTTCAGGCTCTGGCAGTCCCGGGAAGGTTATTTCGGATGGAGATGGTGGCTCTTCCAGCACTGGGGGACGGCGATCCGGTACGGGGACATTGACCGGTCTACCTGGAATGGGAGAGCAGACGCGAAGTGGCGCCTCTCTACGAGGTCGACAGACGGTCCCGGCACTCTTCAGAGCGCAGAGTGGTAAGAACAAGGTACTGCGCGAATCGGCTATAGAGGCTAAGGCACCCCTTCAAAGCGAGACACCTCAAACATCATCGGTAGAAGGCTTAATTCAAGGTATTGTAATACCCACAGCCGAGACTATAAGTATAGTACCGGTGACAGAATTGCTCAGTCAAGGGAGTAAACAAGCTTTGGAGGGTGCACTGTTGGGAGGAAGTCGTCCTAGTATTGAAGGGCAAGATGATAATTTGAGCTTCTTGATACCCACCGGGAGTCTCTCAGAGGAAGTTAATGGAATGGCGGTTAAACAGCAAGATAGCTGCATTATGGAAGCCGTAGTCCAATCAAATATTTCTCAGGATAAAAATATTAAGGATGCCACAGATCTGAACTACATTAATAAGGTGCCTGACAAATTGATGTTTAGCTCACAGACAGTGCAAGAAGAGGAATTAAGATCCATCAAAGAGGTGGACTCGGGGGATACATTTTATTCTTTGTCAGACCACTCTAATTCCTCAGGGGACGATAGTTTTGGCAAAGACTGGGCCGAGGATGAAAGTGACTGTAGTAGCTTGCGATGGGAGGAAGAAGGAGAAAAAACCCCACATATATCTGGAACGGTCTGCAAGCAGAAAAATCAAGTTACTGTATCTGAAAAGACTCTAGGCCCGGCCTGCTCTATGTTCTGGGACTATTCTTTCTCACCTAAATTAGATGGGGAAACGGTACAGGGTGGAGAAGTACCCCTAGTAAATAATGGAGAAAATGTACCCGAAGCACCTGCAGAAATTACACTTTCTACAATATACCAGAGCATTATGGCTCATCGGGAGGAGACTCGGGCGGAGAGCTCCCGCACTCATGGTGCATGCCGCAAAGTACAAAACTCTATTCGAAGGGTTGCTAAGACATGCTCTGATTTTTCAGTAAGAATCAGTGAGGCGGAAGCTAGGATATCCTTGCTTGAAGACGAGTTGGCTGTGCAAAAGACTATGACTGAGTCGGTGCAGAAGCTGAAAGAGGAAACCCTCTGGAAACTGAATGATCTTGAAAATCGGTCCTGGAGGAATAACCTGCGGATTTTGGGTATTCCCGAGGGCAAGGATGGGGCAGATGTCCGGCAATTCGTGATCGAGCTATTTGAAGAGGCATTTCCTGAACTTAAGCAATGGGATTGGAAAATTGAGCTACAAAGGGCCCACCGATTTCCTTTTTTCCAACGTAAAAAAGGGGGACAAGTGGATAATCGGCCGAGAGCGATTCTTATATGTTTAAATATCTTTTTGGCCCAAGAAGCATTATATAATCTGGCTAGGCCTGATAGGAAAAGGATGGGGAAGGGCTGTGACTTTTTTGTAAGACCAGATTTCTGTCAGGCGACAGTTGAAAAAAGATGGCAATTACGACAGTAATCAGCTTCAGGCAAAAGGCGCTCAGATTTTTTTGCTCAGTCCAGCCAAGCTGAAGGTGGTTTTTCAGGGGCAAACGCATTTTTTCTTCTCTGAAGTTCAGGCAAAAGAATTTATGGCATCAATGTAGTGGTTGGAAGGGTATGGGTGTGGGTGATCTAGATATCCCCCCTTAGAGGGTATGTGTTCTGGGGGTTGCATAATTAACGTATATCTGATCTCTACAGTAACCCTTTTTTTTTCTATTTCTTTCCGTTTCCTTTTTTTTTGTTCTCTTTTTCTGCTTATTCTTACCGGTGGATATTTCTTTTAGGGGAGGGGGAGGCTAGTCTGAGGAAGGAGTGATGGCCTAGCTCAGCATCACCAAGGACCGACGGTCCTTAAGCCTCATGTGGTGAGGGGCGGGGGGGGGTTTTGGGAGGCTCCAGGTTGGAGGGGGGGTGGGGGTAGGGGGGGGAGGTCATGGGGAAGTGGGGGGTGTTTGGGGTGGATCACAATTGTTGTTTAACATGTATTGTCATTGTGATCATCTTCACACCAAAATGAAGACATTTAATAGTGTTTTTTATAAAGTTTATTCAGAATGTTTGTATTATCTTATGAATTCTGTAAAAGAGTCTGTACTCTATAAGGATAATGGATAGAAGGGACAAAATACGTATCTGTTCTCTAAATATCTGTGGTCTTAATGACAGGAAAAAAAGAGGCTTATTGGCTAAACTGATACGGCATATGCAAATAGAGGTGCTGTGCTTGCAAAAAACTCACATACCCTGGAGTACACGGGGCTGGCTTAAAGATTTGGGCTTAGACTTACTGGCTACTACACGTCAAGGTACTACTACACGGGGGGTAGCCATTTTGGCAAAGCCTGGAGCGATAACATGCAAACGTATTAAGGAGGATAAATTGGGTCACTGGGTGATTTTGGAAGCGGTAATCAATGGCACTTCATTTTCAATCTGTTCTCTATATGGCTCTAATCTAGACAACCCTGAAGTGCTGAATTATTTGAGTTTAGAATTGGCCATATGGCCATCCCCGTTAGTCCTCTCCGGCGACTTTAATATTCATTTAGACAGTAGCTTTAATCTTCTTGGTAATCTTCCGTATCAAGGTAGGACCTTTAAAGCGCAGCAGGGGCTAGCCAGGGAACATGGACTTGCAGATGTGTGGCACAGACACAGGCCGGGGGATCCTGGTTTTACTTTCTTTTCGGCCCCCCATAATAAATTAGTCCGTTTGGACTACTTTTTTATCTCATATCAAACAGCTGAAACGGTTAGCATTGAACTCCCCCCGAGAATAATATCTGATCATAATCCGTTAGTAGTGGAGCTCCCGCTAGGTGGCTTTGTCAGACCTCAGTCTACCAGGACCTTTGACAGGAAACTGCTATTGGATCAAGCGTATTGTGAGCATATGGCTAAATGGAATTATGGAATACTAAAAAATTGAATTTTTTAGTATAAATAGAGGCACAGCCCCTGAAGTAATAGTGTGGGATGCGTTCAAAGCTGCCCTTCGGGCGAGACTCTCAGCTTTTCTTTAAACTCTCAGAGGGTGGTGAAGGGCAGAATTAAAGGGTGGATCAAAGATTTACGGCTAGCTGAGATTGAGCTTATGAGTAAAATTAGGGATTCTCAAAAAATAGATGATTGTCAGCAGCTCATCGCGATCATTAAAGCAAAAATACATAAATTTTTTGGGGAAGAGTTAGCCGCTAAATATATACAGCATAGAGCTGATATATATGAACTTGGGGAAAATACGGGGAAGCTATTAGCTAAACGTATACAACAGAGGGGGGTGGCAAATAGAATATGTAGAACTTTAGATCAATTTGATCAGATACAGGATTCTCCGATCAAAATTTTGGATGTATTTCAGAATTTCTACCAACAATTATACACAGTAGAAGATGAGGCGACTTCGGAAAGAATTATAGAATTTTTAAGTGATCAATATACAGCGAAAGTCACACCCGAACAAAATGAAATTCTAGCTGCCCCGATATCATGGGAGGAGATTGAGAATGCAATGGTCTCTTTAGCTGCTGGTAAGGCAGTGGGCCCAGATGGGATTCCCTTAGAATTTTTTAGAACATTCCGGCAAGCACTTCAATTCGAGCTTGTGTCCCTATTTCAGCTCGCTCAATTGGGCCAAACGCCTGAATCATGGCGGAAGACTACTATAGTAGTATTTTTAAAAAAAGATAAATCTGAACTTAACCCTTCATCATATAGACCCATTTCACTTATCAGTGCGGACATTAAGATCTATTCAAAAATAATTGCATCCAGGCTGGGGCAAATTATTGGTATCCATCCGTCAACATGGGTTTATCCCTGGTCGGGATACAACGGATCATGTTAAGCGAGTTATTGCTCTTTTTGATTGGGCGCAGGCCACAAAGGCGCCGCTTGGGATGATCCTGTTAGACGCAGAGAAAGCGTTTGACAGGGTCTCCTGGCGGTTTCTGTGGTCAGTCCTACGATGGAAGGGATTGGCTACCGAATTTTTTCAAGCAGTACAGGCACTTTATATATCACCAGAAGCTTACATCCGCATATCCGGACAAGAATCTAAATCATTCGGTATTAGTAGAGGTACAAGGCAGGGATGCCCCTGCTCTCCATTGTTATTTTCACTGTATATTGATCTTTTTCTTAACAAATTGGAGGCGAATTCGAATATTAAAGCGGTTAAGGTCAGCAATGCTAAATATAAATCACTGGCGTATGCTGACGATATCGCGATTCTTACAAGCAGTCTAAGGTTAGCACTTCCAGAAGTTAAAGATTTGGCGGAACAATTTGGCACTGTGTCAGGATATAAATTAAATATAGATAAGACTCAGTGCTTACATTCGGATACTCTATCTCCGGTAGACATCCCAATCGTGTCAGAAGCCACCTATTTGGGGGTTAAGATTACAGCAGCAGTAGAACGCATACCGGAACTTAATATCTTACCAGTGATCCATACAGTTAATAAGACTTTAGAGAGATTAGATCATTTACATCTGTCACTACATGGACGATGTAATGTTATCAAAATGTCGACTTTTCCAAAATTTTTATATCTATTTCGGACAATACCTCTGGAATTTCCGACATTTTGTATTACAAAAGCTGAAAGGGTCTGCTTCAGATTCTTATGGGGGTACCGCAGGCCCAGAAGGGCAGCCAAGTGGATGATTCTTCCAAGACTTAGGGGTGGATGGGGGGTACCCAGCCTCCTTTTATATCATTGGGCAGCTCTCTTGCAGCATATGGGGATACTTGTGGTAGGAGCTAGGGCGGAAATATCGGTTGCCGTAAGACCAACTATATATGAGATGCTGCTTGGAGAGGAAGCTAGGCAAATTTTGGTTAAAATTCTAGAGCCTAGCTATTACAAGAAGACTAAATTCAAATTAATTCTGTCTTCTTATTTGATCTGGAGGAAGATACGCCGCAGATTTAGGATATCAAATATTAATGCGTATACCCCTTTCGCGGCGGGGGGTTTGTTACCACCAATATTTCAGGATCAAACTACGTTTAGGTGGGGTAAGGCAGGGATTAATGTTTTGAGAGATGTATGCTGCGATGGTCAAATAGATTCATTTATATCTCTGCAAGAAAAGTTTGGCCTTTCCAGGAGAGATTTTTTAAAGTTTTTACAGATTCGGAGCTTCTTAGGCACAACCGCACAAGGGGTGAATGCTGATTTGGGAGAAATCGCTCTGGTTGAAATGATACGGAAACGATCTCGGATCGGGGTATTATATCAGCTACTATTGGATGTTCTTCCCGATGATTTAGCTGTTCAGAACGCTAGATGGGAGAGAAAGCTAGGAAAAGAGGGGATACATTTGGAAGGATCGTTGGAACTAGCCAATCAGGTGTTTATAACTGGCCGCTTGAAGGCCCAGCATTTCATGTCTGTATTTGACCTATACTACACTCCCGCAAAGACAGCCAAATGGGTGAGCTCACGGGGTAGCTCTTGTAGTAGGTGTGGGGCATGGGCTGCAGATACAATACACATGTTTTATGCTTGCCCCAGCCTAGTACACTTTTTAAGGGACATGGAATTTTTCCTGAATTCGATTCTTGATACCCCAGTAACACTTACATCAGATTTAATCATTCTGGGTGTAGAACATGATGGAGCAGACTAAATGAAAACATTTTAACCTCCTAATAATTTTCGTAAAATAATTAATAAACATGTTCGTTTGAGTGAATTAATCAACAATGTATGTTACGTGTGATGGGAAGGGTAACACGCAAATATATGTGCAAATTAATTGATTTACAAATGTCTATGTGTCTAACATAACATAATAATTGCGTACTAATTAAATAATAAATGCATGATCCGTGTGTAAGGGGGTCCCTGATTCGGGGTCTCACGATCAGTAAGGAGGCCAGATAGGAGTATAGTGCAGCAAGTTATTTATTTGATAAGCGCCAATAAGGTACAGTCCTCTGGTAGGGCCGGTGCCCTGGGTTGGGTCTTTTTCTGTAAGTTCCCCCTTGGAGCTCCTGGGTCTGAAACCGGGTCCTGGCGTTGCAGCTGGTCCGCGATCTCGTCAGCGGTAGATGTCCGGGCCCAGGGAAAGAAATGACAAGAACACCACGTCAGGGGGATAACGGGACGCTGTTATAACAGGGGAGCGGGGAGTGAGGGAGGAGTCACCCGTGACCACCGACACCGTGAAGATTCGAGCGTGACCACCCTCGCTTTCACCGCCCTCCCCTACCTGTGCCCTGAAACCCCTGTAGTCTTGCCCGTACCTTTGTAAGCCACCCTCCTCCTGGAGGGTGGCTGGGCGGAAGTCGATACCGTTGGCCTCCTGGCTTGACGTCTTCCGTGGCGTCCGCTGCTTCTGGCTCTGCTTCTCTCTGTTCGATCGATTCCTCCGAGTTCCTCAGCTCCGGCTCTCCTCTCGCCCGGGATTCTCCTTCCGCATACGTGCGGGAGCCGCCTCCTCTTGTTCCGTCCGTTCGGTCTCCGGATTGGACGGCCGAATACAGCGTCAGTGGCCACTCCTCCGAGGTTCCTTCCGAGGCCTCCCTGTTAAAGGGCTCCAGACCCGCCTGTATAGAAGGCAACAGCAGGGCGTTAACCCCTTCCTCTGGCTGGTCCGTACTCCCGATATCCTCGACCCCATGACACATGCCCCCCCTTAAGAGTCCCCGATCGGGGGACTGTGGAAAACGCGACAGGAAGTCGGCATTGCCCTGCTCACTACCCTTACGGTGGAGCACCTGGAAACGGTATGGTTGTAGTGCCAGAAACCACCGAAGGACCCGATCGTTGGAGCCTTTATTCCTCTGCAACCAGGTGAGCGGAGCATGGTCTGTGTACAACAAAAGGAACGCCCTTCCAGGTAGTACTTTAATTTCTCTATGCTCCACCTGATAGCCAAGCACTCCTTCTCAATTATGGGATACGCCATTTCCCTGGGGAAGAGCTTCCTGCTGATGTACAAGACAGGTCTTTCTAGCCCCCCCTCGTCTAGCTGTGAGAGAACAGCCCCTATCCCCATCCCTGAGGCGTCTGTCTGAAGGATGAAAGGTTTCTGGAAGTCAGGTGATAGCAGGAAAGGAGAGGTGGTTAACGTGGTTTTCAGGGACTGGAAAGCCAAAAGCTCTCCGTTGGTGGGTGTTTTAAGACGACTGGGAGCAATGTTTTTCCTAAGCAGATCTGTGAGGGGGGCAGCAGTGTCAGAAAAAAGGGGTATAAAGCGCCTATAATACCCCACCAACCCCAAAAAGGCCCTTAGTTCTTTTCTTGTGGTGGGATATGGGGTGTCTTGGATAGCCCTGACTTTTTCGCTCTGGGGTTCGATCAAGCCTTTTCCTAGCACGTACCCCAGGTACTTCACCTTTGATATGCGAACCTGGATTTTTTGCATTAACATGCAGGTTCGCCAGCCGCAGTTCCGTAAGAACGGCCGACAAATGGGATAGGTGTTCCTCCCAGGTTTTACTGAACACGACAATATCGTCTAGGTATGCTGATGAATACTCGAGATGTTCTTTGAGTAGAGTATCCATCAGCCTTTGGAAGCTGGCTGGGGCGCCATGTAGACCAAACGGAAGGACTGTAAAGTGAAACAAGCCGTCTGGAGTGGAGAAGGCCGTTTTCTCTTGGTCCTTTGGGTGTAGAGGGATCTGCCAATAACCCTTGGTGAGGTCGATGGTGGTGATGTAACGAGCCTCACCAAGACGCTCGATTAATTCGTCGACCCGCGGTAAAGGGTACCCGTCCTGTTTGGATATCCGGTTCACTGCCCTGAAGTCGATGCAGAACCGGATACTACCATCTGGCTTCGGGACCAGAACGATCGGTGAACACCAGTTGCTTTTGGAGGGTACCACCACCCCTAGGGCCAACATATCGGCAACCTCTCTTTTCAGGGCCGCCCTACGTGCCTCAGGAACCCGATAGGGTCTTTGTTTGACAACAGCCCCCTCAATCGTAGGTATGGTATGGGTTGCCAGGGTGGTTCTACCGGGCTGATTCGAGAAAACATCAGAAAATGACTGTAGGAGATCCCCTATTTGTGTAGTCTCCTGAGGTTCTAAATCAGGACTAAGAAGGGTGTCTGTCACTGTGGTCATAGAAGGAGTAGCAAGGGAAACATTACAGGGCTTCTTAGGGACAGGCCCTAACCATTTTTTTAAGAGGTTTACGTGGTACATTTGGCTCTTCCTAGGTGTGAGCTGTAACACGTAAGTAGTGTTTCCGACCCTACGTACCACCTCATAGGGTCCTTGCCATTCCTTCCGGAGTTTGTGAGTGGATGAAGGAAGGAGAAGTAGGGCCCAATCCCCAGGTTTTAGCCCTCTCCACTTCTTTCCCTTATCATATTGTAGTTTTTGTTGGGTCTGAGCCTTTTCTAGGTTCTCATGGGCTAATGTCCTTAATTTGCATAGCCGGGTCTTGAGCTGGTTGGCGTATTCCAACAAGGCTTGGGCCTCGGATACCCCTTGTTCCTCCCAACTCTCCTTTGTGATCTCAAGAAGAGTGCGCGGTTTTCTCCCAAACATAAGTTCAAAGGGGGAAACCCCTAAACTGCTCTGGGTAGAACTACGTATCACAAACAGGGCTAGGGGCAACAACTGATCCCAATTCCTCCCATCCCCACTCAACAGTTTCTTTAAAGTGAGCTTCAGATTACCGTTGTAGCGTTCCACCAGACCGTCGGTCTGGGGGTGGTACACCGAGGTTTTGATATGTTGGATGCCCAGTTGTTTACATACCTCCCTCATTAAACGGGAGACAAAGGGTGTGCCCTGATCGGTTACCAGTTCTCTCGGAAATCCCATTCTTGAAAACACCTCTATCACCCTCTGAGCTATAGTGGTGGTGGTGGCTGTTCGCAGTGGAAGGGCTTCAGGGTAACGAGTGGCATAATCAACCAACACGAGGACGTATTGGTGACCCTTGCTGGATTTAGGGAGAGGCCCAATGAGGCCCATACCTACTCTTTCAAAAGGACGGCCTATAATGGGTAGGGGCTGTAGAGGTATCTTGGGAGGAACATAGGGGTTCCTCCGTTGGCAGATGGTGCATTCCTGGCAATACCTCTTGGTTTGGAGATAAATGCCAGGCCAATAGAAAGAACCCAGGATTGCTTGGCTGGTTTTTTCTGCCCCTACATGACCAGCGAGAAGATGGGAATGTGCGAAGAATAGGATCTGTTCCCTAAACGTGGTGGGGACTATTAGCTGGGGTTCGGCTTCCTTCTTGGCAAGGCGATAAAGGAGACCGTTTTGTTCCAAGAAACAAGGATAAGTGCGTTGGGGTCGATTTCTTGTTTCTTGTGCACCTTGCCATGCGTGTCTAAGGGAGGCGTCATTTAGCTGGGCTGTTCTAAAGTTGTTGTCAATGGCCCAGGGCTCCGAGGTCAAAAGAGTGTTGTGAGGACCTGGGTCGGCTACGCCTACACCTAGCGCATGGAAGAGAAAGATAGCAAAGGAAGGATTGTCGACCCCCAAGATCAGAGCCTCAGGAAGGCGAGCACTCCTACGATGACCGAGGTGCTTTTTCCTGTCCTAGTTTGTATGGACAGCTGTGCTATTGGGTACTCCCTGATGTCTCCGTGTACACAACGAATATTGACTGTCTTCCCTGGTATCATAGCGGCGGCGGGGACTATGTCTTCTCGGGCTAAGGAATGCTTGCACCCTGAATCCAACAGAGCAGTTACCTCCCGGTTGTTTGCTTTCAAACTCACATAGTAGATGTGCCCTGTCTCCTGGGCAAAGAGGACGGAACGCGGAGCGTAACTGACATCCATTGGTTCGTCTTCACCTTTGTCCCTTCTCTTTCTACAGAAGCGGGCTATGTGTCCCCACTCGCCACATTCGAAACATTGAGGACCAGTCGGAGTTGTGCTGTCGGGTCTTACCGCCCGGGTTCTAAACAGGTCCGGGGTTACCTTTATCGGTTTCTTATCATACTTCGGGGCTACGGCCCCCCTCTGGGGCTTCTCTGGCTCCTTTACTAAGGGACGACTTTGTGCCCTGACATAGGAGGTGGCCATTTCGACGGCATGTTCTAAGGTCAGGCCGGCATGTTGCCTAAGCCACCTTTGTGTACCATAGGGTAGGGCCTCGAGGAATTGTTCCAGATAGATCTTGCCCATGACATCTTCCATAGTTGACTCCTGGGGTTTTAGCCATCGGTCCGCAGCGTCTTTGATTTTGTAAAAGAGGGTTTTCAGGGTGTCACCTGTGAGGCCGCGTTCTTGTCTGAAGTGGAGACGGTGGGTTTCGTCATCCACGCCCAGGCGATCCATGATGTACTGTTTCACTGTACCGTATACCGCGGTACCATCTTTATTGACGACCTGGTATGCTGCCTGGGCTTCGGCCGTAAGGAGGGGGGCTAGGTAGAAGGGCCACCGGTCCACCGACCACCCACTAGCCCTAGCGGCCCTTTCAAAGTTCAGGAAGAATGACACTGCATCCTCCCCAGGAACGTACTTCTGTAGGGGAACTACGGTACCCGGCGGAGCGGGACTCCTTCCTTGTCCGGCCCCCATAAGCATATGGTTCTGTCCCTCAGCCAACTTAACCATCTGGTCGGCTTGTTGTTGGATGGCCATCGTGAACGCGGCTCGGTCCATCTCGGCCTGGCTGGTGCTCCTCTCAATGGCCCACTCCAGCTTGGCCTGGCCCTCCTTTAGCTGATGCACAAGGTTCTCCATCGTGTATCGATGAAGATAGGTGCCTGTATTCTCCACCACTTGTAAGGGGGTCCCTGATTCGGGGTCTCACGATCAGTAAGGAGGCCAGATAGGAGTATAGTGCAGCAAGTTATTTATTTGATAAGCGCCAATAAGGTAAAGTCCTCTGGTAGGGCCGGTGCCCTGGGTTGGGTCTTTTTCTGTAAGTTCCCCCTTGGAGCTCCTGGGTCTGAAACCGGGTCCTGGCGTTGCAGCTGGTCCGCGATCTCGTCAGCGGTAGATGTCCGGGCCCAGGGAAAGAAATGACAAGAACACCACGTCAGGGGGATAACGGGACGCTGTTATAACAGGGGAGCGGGGAGTGAGGGAGGAGTCACCCGTGACCACCGACACCGTGAAGATTCGAGCGTGACCACCCTCGCTTTCACCGCCCTCCCCTACCTGTGCCCTGAAACCCCTGTAGACTTGCCCGTACCTTTGTAAGCCACCCTCCTCCTGGAGGGTGGCTGGGCGGAAGTCGATACCGTTGGCCTCCTGGCTTGACGTCTTCCGTGGCGTCCGCTGCTTCTGGCTCTGCTTCTCTCTGTTCGATCGATTCCTCCGAGTTCCTCAGCTCCGGCTCTCCTCTCGCCCGGGATTCTCCTTCCGCATACGTGCGGGAGCCGCCTCCTCTTGTTCCGTCCGTTCGGTCTCCGGATTGGACGGCCGAATACAGCGTCAGTGGCCACTCCTCCGAGGTTCCTTCCGAGGCCTCCCTGTTAAAGGGCTCCAGACCCGCCTGTATAGAAGGCAACAGCAGGGCGTTAACCCCTTCCTCTGGCTGGTCCGGACTCCCGATATCCTCGACCCCATGACACCGTGCTTTTAAAATAAAAACGTGACGTTGCAAAATAATAGTGATGGTAAGTAAGGAACAGCTTTAAATGTTGCTTATTGCTAGGTAATAACTAATTGGGGTACGTAGAAGACGGGAGGGAAACGAAAAGGTTATATTTCTCTATTTTTAATGTTTTGTTTATCTTTGAAAATAGTGCATTTAAGTCTAATCGAGCTGCGATACAAAATGGCTGCCGTTTACTAGAGTGCGCGTGCGCTGAGAAACCATGTGATAGAGGAGAGAAACTGGAGAAAGAATGATCACGTGCTGGTGCTGAAAGGCTAAGATGGAAGAATGGTCAAGGCTAATGTGACCTTTTTGAACTGATATGTGCCAAGATGATCAGCAAGAAGCGTGAGAAACCAAAGTTTAATGAAAGGACAAAAACCCACAAGATTGGAAATGTAACAAGAAGAGATACAATTGAAATGATCGAAACGGATGAAATAATGTCGTGAACTGTGAGAAAGGATGCAAGTATGGACATTCCAAGGAACTAGTTGAAACTGGGGAGACTGATTAAAAAAATTAAATAATGGACTGGATTTGACCAATGAGAAAGAAGCGCGCCACAAAGTTGCAACAATTTTAGTTAGCAAAGCTAGAATTAGGGTATAAGAAGACCTACTCTTGGTGGGAGGGATATAGATGATCGCTTTTTAATTGCTGCAGGAGATGCTGCTGGAGTTAGAATTGCTGAGAGACTGTTAGATGAGAAGAGCTGCGGTTGCCGATGCTGACGAGCTGAAGTTTCTGTTGCTGTTTTTATTTTCCAGTTGAGTATGAGGTGCTGTTTTGAGAATCTTTTATTTTCCAACTTTAATTCTATTTCAGGACCATTAGAGTATTTAGAGAGGTAGTTAGGTTAATTAGAATATTTTTCTCCATGACAAATTCATTTTGCTATTAAAATTGACTTGCATAAATAAAAATTGATCTAAATAAATGTAAGAAACTGAATAATAAAGTCCAAAATTCTTTCCATGCTTTCAAATTATATATAAACTTTTAAGATTCTTAAAGGAAATGACTCAGTGATTTTTTTCTAATCCAATGTTTAAAGTAAATAGTAATACGTTTATTGTGATTTAGCTGGTCTTGATCACTATAACTAACTTACTAGATGGTCCATCGACCAAATGAGCAGGAATACCTTAGAGAGTTAAAAATGAGAAGCGACGTGTTATGATAAAAAGGTATCCCGGCTCCTTCCAGCGGTACAACATTTGTGTTTTTATCCTCCTAGGAGTTTTATTTGTTAGAAAAGGTATAAAAGGGGAAATCCAGGGGTGATAGATGAATAAGTGAGAGTGTTGGCGGTGTTATGGGCCCCACCGTCATTGTGGATGTAATATATGTGTGTGTGAAAAAGTAAGTCGCTCCAGGATGACCAATAAGTGACCTAGGAGAAATTATTTTTATTGTTACCGCTGCATCAGATTTCTTGGTAGCAGAGGATGGTTTCTATAGATTAGTTTGGTGATTATTGATTATTGATTATTGAAAAGTTTATGACTAACACTTTATGTTGAGTCGCGTTATGTTATATGTGAGTCTACACGCTTCTGGGATGTAGGAAGTGGAACACGTGTGGCAAGAGAAGTCACATGGAATGGTACATGGTCTGAATTCATATTGGTAATAACACAGGTTGTGTTATGATAGGGACATTTTCCGTATAAAAGGTGTGTAAGTGAAATAGCAATCAAGTTTTCTTGTGAAACTCTGGCCTTAATTCTCAGGAGCGGTATAGTCTCCACATGTGTTTTATCCCCAGAGAAACGGGTTTACTGTTTGCTTGAAAGAAGGGTAAGGTAGAGGGAAGTGCTACTTTATCGGCGAAAGTTAATAATTCTGTGGTAGGGTAGAGGTAAGCGCTGCCTACTGGAAATACAGGATTCTTGTGTAAATGGACAAAAGCTGTCACTTTGTTTAGCGAATCAGACTATGGAAATGTTTTAAATGTTGTAACTAACGGAAAATTATTGAAAAGAAAATTGCCGATAATTTTTGTAAAGGAGGGGTAAAGAGCAGGAGTGACGTACACAAAAGCCGCGCTAGGATTGGATAGTGCGCTAGTCACGTGAACGCAAAAGCAGGAGTGACGTAGACAAAAAGCCGCGCTGGGATTGGTTGGTGCGCGGAAGGAGGAAATCGTTCTGATTGGTGTGTTGGTGTGAGTCGCGCTGGGATTGGTTGAAATTACGTACACGGAACAGTGTTGAATTGCGGATCGTTTTGAAGAAGAAAACCGATTGAAAACATGTCGTATTATGAGTATGAAAAGGAGAGAACGTCCTGGATGACGAAAATTAAAAATTTCTTTTAAGAAAGACAAAAAGGTAGTGACTAGAGAGGGACAAGTAATTCCTCCGCCGAAATCGCCAGCTTCACATATGATGCTGAAATATGGATATCATACCTGCATATAGTTAGAAAATTGGGCAAAGTATACGAAAAATGATGGAGCATTGGCATTTCCTGAGAATGGTTCATTTAATGTAGCTGTATTACGGAACTTGAGAGAAAAGATGACAATGTTAGAACCTAGACCTAGACCGACACAGTTTGAAGCATTGACGGAATGGGAAGATGAGATGTATGAACGAGAGAGATTTAGAGGGTTGAGAAATCATGAGTTTATGCCTGGAAGAATGTGGGGAATAAATCATGAAGATAGAATAAAGCGATGGAGATGTGCTAACATGACAGGAGGATTGTTTCCAGCTTTTACAGTTGAGGAAGAGGCTAAGAGAAAACGTACTGAGAAAAAGAAACATGTAGAGAGGGAAAGATATATGCATGGTGGGAGTGAAACGGATGATGAATTGCTGGAAGATATTTTAAATAGTAATCCACCTCCATATCAACAGAGTTCTGCGATGGTGACACCTAATGCGCCGCCAATGGAAACTGAGAGGAATAAAAATCCTGATAGAAGAAATGAAATAAATAGGTCACAAAATCAATTAAAAACTTCACAAATTGAAGAAATAGAAAGTGACAATGCAACTGAATTAGCAAAAACGACTAAGGAATTGACTGAGAAAATAAGAGCATTAACGAAAAACATGGAAGCTGTAACTGTACCCGTAACAATAGGTCCAGTAATACCAGTTTTTGAGAATCAGAAAATTGATGAACGCTCTTTAGTGATTCCCATGAATTCACAATTTACGAGGGAAAAAGAAAGGATGGAACTGAATGAATGTACACGCAATTTGGCTAGTACCTATAGACCAAGTCCACCTACTAATTTGACGATAAATGAGAATAATGTTAGGAAAATGCCTATGGTAACAGAGTCTGCATCAGTAACACCAGAAAAAAGTAGCAACTGGATAGAGTTAAATAATACACCTATAAGTCCGACTCCAGATGAGTTAAATGAGTGGATGAAGACATTTAAAATGAAAGAACCAGAAGAAAAACCATTAGATGTAATTAGGTTAAAGATTGACATGGAAGAATTAATTTTGGGAACAATTGGTACAGAAAAACTGAAAAATTACCAGGATGACGAGATTATGTTTTTGTGCAAAAGTATTACATGGAGAGCTAGAAATTTACATGACAAATTGGAGGAGATAGCAAGTGAAATTGGAGTAGATTTTGCGAAAGTGAAAACGTTGCAGAAACCATACAGAGTAGATTTTTGTGAAAAAGATATTGAAAATTTGAACACGGCAGGAAGACTGACTCAGATAAAAGAATTAATTGTTTTATTGAGAAAATGGGGTGATGTGGACAGATGGAGAATTAGGTGGTCGAAAAGGAATGAGAAAACAACAGATAAGGCTTCTTTGGCTTTTGCGGTAACAGAAAAGGAACCAGTTGTAAGAGAGTACCCAATGAGAGAAACTCCAGGTGGTAGTTATGTACATGTTCCCTGGACTAGACAGGATATACTGTCATTTACAAATGACTTCCTGAAACTGAGAGAAAAACCAGTTGAATGGTACCGACAAGTGGAGAGATTTGTGAAAGTTTCAAAGGTGTTGTGGATAGATTTGGATGGATTGTTTGATATAGTGGTGCCAGCTGACTTATGGTCTGAATGTAAGATTACTGTTGATTGGCCAACTGTAGAATATCCAAGAGATCCAAAAACAGGAGCGCCAGGTCCAGAAGTGATGAGAAAATATGATCAAGTGATTACCTTTTTGAAAAATAAGATTCCACCTAAAGAAACAGATTGGGTAAAAATAGACAGAACTACGCAGGAAAGTAAGGAATCAGTACATGCGTACTATGAGAGATTGTTGTTGGTTTTCAAACAGTATAGCGGTTATGAGGAATTGAGTGAAAAGGATATGAGTCATTTTGTATATAGATTTGTGTATGGACTGAAACCAGAGATAAGTGAAATGATTAAACAGCATATGATTTGCTGGCAAAATAGTACTGTCGATGAGGTTTTGAGATATGCTAAGTATTGTAGTGATGATATTGAGAGTAGACAGCGTAAATTGAAAGAAAAAGCAATGTGGGCACAGGTGAAAGTGGCAGAGAAACAGGAAGCTCAATTGAATAACATTGGGAATGAGACAGGACAGAATAAATCTCGACCTAATATAGGTAAAGGGAAAGGACAAATGAGCATAGAAGAAGCAAAGAAAAAATGGCCATGTCATAATTGCGGAAAGATAGGGCATTGGAGAAACGAGTGTAAGTTCCCTCCAAAACCTAATGTAGAAAATCAATCATTAAATCCACAGGTGCAGAATGAGGTAGTTATTCAACAAGATCAGGTGCCACAACCACCACTTCCCAAGAGTGTTAACCAACAGAGATACAGTGCAGAAACAGGATTCTACGGAGGAGAGCAGGTAACACAGTTGCCGCGGGCAGCTAATATCTCTCAGTATTGGTTGCGACAGAGTGAGGATGATTTGGATGAGAACTTATGACGGTGCCTAGGAGAGGGAGAAGAGTGCGTGCTTGGCGCAACTCTAGAGGTAGATCAGTCTGGTCCCTTTGTGGATGGAGAAGTGAATGGTGCAAATGTAACATTCCTTGTCGATACTGGAGCTACCCGTTCTACTGTTAGGTCAGTGGAAATTCCAAACCTTCCTCTCTCAGGTGAACATATCCAAGTAATCGGGGTGTCAAATCAGCAGATCAGAACGCCACTTACTAAACTAGTGGAAGTAAAAATTGGCCCTTTTAGTGAAATGCACAAATTTGTAGTTTGTGACTGTAGTCCTGTAAATCTTTTAGGGCGTGACCTGTTGTGCAAGATGAATTGCACCATTTACTGTACGCCAGATGGAATTGCATTTGAGACCCCAGATGAAGATGTACTGTATAAAATGACAATGATAAATCAGGAACCAGAATTAAATGGCTTGTTTCCTATATTTGATGCAGAAAAGCTTCCAATTGAGTTAAAAGACACAGTGAAAGAAAACGTGTGGGACTTTACAGGAGAAGATGTAGGATTAATGAAAGGAGTAGATCCCGTAAAGATAACAGTAAAAGAAGGAACAACTTACCCAAATACGCCACAGTATAAATTGACTCCAGAAATAATTGAAGGAATAACTCCTGTGATAAATAAGATGATTGAACAAGGAATTTTAAAGGAAATAATGAGCAGTCCATGTAATTCACCTATAATGGGATTGAAAAAGCCAAACGGAACATATAGAATAGTACAGGATTTGAGAAAGTCAAATAAAATAGTTGTGCCTTGTTGTCCAATAGTGCCAAACCCTGCTGTAATTTTATACCAAATTCCACACGAAGCTGAGTGGTATACAGTGATAGATTTGTGTCATGCATTTTTCTCTATTCCTTTACATCCAGATAGCCAGCCATTATTTGCATTTAGGTTTGGAGAGCGTATTTTGGCATGGTGCCAAATTCCTCAGGGGTATACAGAAAGTCCCTTAATCTTTAATCAGATTTTAAAGAAGTCACTAGAAGATTTAAAAATGCCAGAAAAGTCAGTGATGGTGCAATACATCGATGACCTGTTAGTGGCATCGAAAACGAGAGAAGCATGTGTCAGTGATACAATTGCTTTACTGAACCATTTAGAAAAAAGAGGACCTAAAGTGTCCCCTTCAAAATTGCAGTTTTGCCAAAAAGAAGTCCAATATTTAGGGCATAAAATTGAGAAAGGAGTGCGAAGGGTAACGACTGAAAGAATAAAAATGATTCAAGGAATGAGAGCTCCAATGACGCAAAGAGAGGTAAGAATGTTTCTGGGAATGGTTGGATATTGCCGACAATGGATAAGTGGTTTTTCACTGATTGCTAAACCATTGCAAAAACTGACAAAGAAGGATGTTAAAGATCCTTTTGAATTGAATGACGAAGAAATGAAAGCATTCAAAGAGCTGAAAAAGAAATTGTGTGAAGCACCTGCTTTAGGAATGCCTGACTATGAAAAAGATTTTGAGCTGTATTGTAGTGAAAGAGATGGATGTGCATTCTCAGTTCTAGTACAAAAACATGGAACAATGAAGAGACCAATTGCTTATTTGCTGTTTTAGATCCTATAGCAAAAGCGTTGCCTGGATGTTTGAAAGCTGTTGCTGCTACTTGTGTAAGTCTGGAACAAAGTGAAGGTATAGTGATGGGGTATCCATTGAAAGTGTATGTCCCCCATTCTGTGGAAATTCTCTTGACAAGAACAAAAACCCAATATATGACACACAGTCGGCTGACTAAGTATGAAAAGGTAATTTTGAGTGCAGAAAATGTAACCATTGACAGATGTATGAATGTGAATCCTTCGACATCATTACCAGATGAAGAGAGTATAATTGAGCAAGATGAAGTAGATCATGATTGTCTGAATGTGCTTGAATATTGTACAAAACCAAGATCTGACATACGAGATGAGCCCCTAAAAGAGTCAGATTATGTTCTGTTTGTGGATGGCTCATGTTTGAGAACGAGTGAAGGAGTTCTAAGTGCAGCGTATGCAGTGTGCACAGTAGCAACTGTAATGGAAGCGTCTTGTCTGAAAGGAATAAGGTCTGCTCAGGTTGCAGAACTGATAGCTCTGATTCAAGCATGTAAGTTGGGAAGGAATGTGCGAGTTACGATTGTGACAGATAGCCAGTACGGATTTGGAATCGTGCATGACTTTGGTCAGATTTGGTCACAAAGAGGTTTCTTGACGTCTGCAGGAACACCTATCAGAAATGGAGATTTTGTGTAAAAACTGCTTGAGGCGATACAGCTGCCTAGGCAGATAGCTGTAGTGAAGTGTAAAGCCCATAAGAAAAATGAAGATTACGTAACGGTTGGAAATAATTACGCTGATGAAATTGCAAAATATTGTGCAGAGAATATGGTTTCCCTGAATAAGAATCGCGAAAGGGAGCATATTTCTTATCCTTTGCTTTTTACTAACACTGTTGAAACATGGGATGAGGTGAGACAGTTACAGGAAGCTGCAAGTGATGAGGAAAAAGATACATGGATCAAAGCAGGATGTAGAAGACATGAAAACAATGGTGTTTGGGTTTACAGAGATGAAAGACCAGTTATGCCTGATAGCATGATCTCTGACATGGCACGGATGTACCATGGACAAGCTCATATTGGGAGAGATTCAATGATCAGACTTTTTAGACAAACATGGTATAACCCAAAATTCAGAGCAATAGCTGAAAGTCTTTGTCAAAGATGTCTTATTTGTCAGCAGTTTAATCCAGGAAGAAAAACAATAGTGAGTCTAGGAACGATAGGACGAGAAGGAGGTCCGTTCACTAGAATGCAAATGGATTTTATTGAAATGCCCCCTTGCAACAGACTAAGATATGTCCTAGTGGTCGTCTGTTTGTTTTCCCGTTGGGTGGAGGCATACCCAACAAGAAGGAATGATGGAATAACAGTAGCAAAGCTTATGCTGCGAGAATTCATTCCGAGGTATGGTTTTCCAGTCACGATTGAAACAGATAGAGGAACACATTTCCAAAATGAGCTGATTAAATTAATTTGTGAAGGACTTAGCATTAAACAGAAACTGCATTGTGCATACAGACCAGAGGCTTCTGGGATAGTAGAGCAGATAAATGGAACAATTAAAAACAGGTTAGGAAAAATGTGTCAAGCTACAGGACTCAAATGGCCCGATGCTTTGCCTCTTGTCCTGATGACCATCAGAAGTATTCCTGAAAAGAAAACTGGACTCAGTCCTCATGAAATGATCATGGGACGAGCAATGAGACAAGCACAAGTACCTGTCAACAAACTACTGACTATAACTGATGATCTAGTGCTGGATTATTGCAAAGGATTGGCTGATGTGGTACGTTCTGTGTTTCATCAGGTTGGACTGGATGCGACCACTCTCGAAAGAAAACCAGCTCACGACTTGAATCCAGGAGACTGGGTCCGCATAAAAGTCCACAGGAGAAGAAACTGTTTGGTTCCTCGCTGGAACGAACCACGACAGGTAATCCTAGTGACAACAACTGCAGTCAAGTGTGCAGGAGTGAAACACTTTATACATGCCAGTCATACCATTAGAGTTCCAGAACCTGAAGATCGACATGTGAGTTGACATCTGGAAGTGTTGGATGACAGTTCAGCATCTGAAGCAGAAGGAGAAAGAAACAGGGTGCCAGAACTTGAAGATCGACCTGTAAGTCGACATCTGGAAGACCCAATTACAAGTACAACGATAGAAAAAGAAGAAGAAATAGCTGAAATTCCAGAATTTGAAGATCGACCTGTAAGTCGACATCTGGAAATATCAGACACAAGTTCAGAATATGATAACGATCATTCAGACTGTGAAGAATTTCAAAAGAGAAATTGGAAATTTGAAACAATTAGAGAAGAGACTGAGCCAGAAGATGATCTTAATGAGCAACCAAGTACAAGTTGTGGTGAGAATCCTTCAGAAATAATATTAATAGACAATAAAGGGAAGTGTCAAGTAGAAAGCTAGAAAATTCGGAAGAACACCGAGGAGCAATAGGGACAGATAGTCAAACAAGAGAACAGGGAAATTTAGAAGCAGAGAGAGAGACAAACACCAATTCGGAAGAACCTCGAGGAGGGACAGAAATAGGTGAACAAAAGAAGGAAAGAATAGAACCACAAGCGGAAGAAAATGAGATCATAAGTTTCAAAATAAGAGACAATTTCAAGAAATTTGAAACAGAGTCTGAAGAAAGTGGAGAAGAAGGGAACACAAGATCAGAATCAAGAAAAAGAAACTGGAAATCAGAAAGAGGAGAAAAGGAAAGTGAAGCCAAAAGGCCAAGAAGAGGAGACAATTGGCCCAACGAAGTAAGAAAATTGAGATACAGAATAATAAAGACAAGTGGAAAAAGTGCTGAACAAGTGAATGAAATAACAAGTCAGAAAGAGCAAGAAAAACAAAGTGGAAAACGGTTGCAAAAGTCGAAAAGAATAAAGAAGGTAAATTCGAAATACAAGTCACCTGAATGGTTGTATATCGCATTGACTGATTACAAGGAAGAAAAGAACACTTACGAGAACCCAAAGCAAAGAAACCGAATGGGTGAAGGTGAAGTGCAACAAACCTGAAGAGAAGTCTTAAAGATCTTCTACTGGATGTGACAAAAATACTGGATGTGACATTTTACCGGATGTGACAAAGAAAGAATTCTGAAAAGAATTAAAAGAAAGCATCAAGCAAAGACAAAAGATATTGGAGTGCAGAGTGGCATAAGTCATTTTCTGAGGTGTAGTGACACAATTTTCTGAAAATTTAACAAAGCTATAAAAACAAAATGGAGAATACTAGAAATAGAAAAAGTAAATGTGAGTTCTTAAAAAGATGGTGTAAAATGTGCTGCTTTTGTACAGGATTATTAATGACAGTCTGGATAGTTTTGGCAATTACAATTCCAATTAGTTTAGCTGTAGTAGAAACAAAGAATAATACTAAAACAGAGAAAGAAGCTAACACTCAAGAACCAATTATTTTAAGAAGTAGTGCAGAATTACATAAGGATAAGTCAGTAACAGATTTTTCTAAGAATATTTTTACAAAATTATTATATGAGTACGTAGAAACGATGGATGTGAGAGATTGCTATGTTTGTATGCAATTGCCTGCATCTGTAACAGAAGGTGTGACATATCATCACCTACCTTTAACATATGGAATAACATGTAGTGTCCTAGCAAGTTTATTTTATAAAACAGGTAGACTAGAATTTTATTACACTGACATAGTTAAGATTTTTGGAAAAATTCCTGTAGTTCCAGAACTAAACAAAGTAAAACCGGCAAAAACTTTTGGTGAATTTTTTTTAGAACATAAAATTTTAACATTAGAAGAGATAGTTAAAAACAACCTTACCTGTGAGTTAAAGAAAGAAGAAAGGGTATTTTTAGAAATGGTTGAAGAAAGAAGATTGAAATTCCAAAGAGAAGTAATAGAAGAGAAAAGAACACCTTTATGGACGTTTGAGGAAGAGAATCATGACGGGAAAAAGACAAATGCAGCAATGACTCTAGATTGGCCTCAGACAGGAAAGTTGTGTATTAGGAGAAATAAGACAGTCTATGACAATTATTTTGTAGGTTCCAGTATCTGCCATGACAATTATCAAATTTTAGGCGGTTGGGGATTCAAAGGTGGAAGGGATCCAATATTTCCAGGGATCTATTATATTTGTGGGAATAGAGCTTATTACAGGTTACCGGACCATTGGTATGGAACTTGTTATGTAGGCCTGGTCTTTCCAAAAATGTTTCATATGAACAGAGAAGAAAAAGGAACATACAAAATGATTAATAGCTTTACACGTAGAAAGAGGGAAAGTTTTTCAGAAATTGTAGGTGATATTTTTGGAGCATTGATACCAGCAGTGGGAATATCTTTGAACGCATTTAAAATTCAGAAATTATCCACAGTAGATCGTTTGTCTACAGATACTGCGGGAGGGTTCTTGATGGTAAATACCGAAATGGTTGCCATGAGAGCTATGGTGATGCAAAATCGGCTTGCCCTTGACATTCTTTTGGCAAAAGAGGGTGGAGTCTGTGGAATGCTGAAAGTCCAACATTGTTGCACTTACATTCCTGATAAAAGTGAAAATATACAAAAGTATATAACAAATATTACAAATTTGCACAAAGAATTAGTTCCACTGGAGGTTGAAAGTGCCCTTGGAAAACTTGGTAAAGGGTTTTCTTCAATTGCAACTTGGTTAACAAGAATGAGTAGATTAATGATAGGGAAAGTCATAATAATAGCAACTATAGTAATAATATTAGTTATGATGTTGAAAATTGTAATAACCTGTATAAAGAGAAAAAGACAAAATAAGATCAAAAGAAATAACAGAATAATGAAAGAAAGAGAGAGAGAAATGGGTGAAATTGAGTTAGAAGAAATGAAAGAGAGCATGTACAAAGAGACAAGAAGACAAGATGAGATGGACACGGATGTATAACTAACAAAAGCAAAGGGATGAAAGACATATGCTGCCTGAAAAAGAATGTATAACTTGGGTTTATGTGGTGATGTTAAAAATCACCAAAGGGGGGAGTTGATGGAGCAGACTAAATGAAAAAATTTTAACCTCCTAATAATTTTCGTAAAATAATTAATAAACATGTTCGTTTGAGTGAATTAATCAACAATGTATGTTACGTGTGATGGGAAGGGTAACACGCAAATATATGTGCAAATTAATTGATTTACAAATGTCTATGTGTCTAACATAACATAATAATTGCGTACTAATTAAATAATAAATGCATGATCCGTGCTTTTAAAATAAAAACGTGACGTTGCAAAATAATAGTGATGGTAAGTAAGGAACAGCTTTAATTGTTGCTCATTGCTAGGTAATAACTAATTGGGGTACGTAGAAGACGGGAGGGAAACGAAAAGGTTATATTTCTCTATTTTAATAATGTTTTGTTTATCTTTGAAAATAGTGCATTTAAGTCTAATCGAGCTGCGATACAAAATGGCTGCCGTTTACTAGAGTGCGCGTGCGCTGAGAAACCATGTGATAGAGGAGAGAAACTGGAGAAAGAATGATCACGTGCTGGTGCTGAAAGGCTAAATGGAAGAATGGTCAAGGCTAATGTGACCTTTTTGAACTAATATGTGCCAAGATGATCAGCAAGAAGCGTGAGAAACCAAAGTTTAATGAAAGGACAAAAACCCACAAGATTGGAAATGTAACAAGAAGAGATACAATTGAACTGATCGAAACGGATGAAATAATGTCGTGAACTGTAAGAAAGGATGCAAGTATGGACATTCCACAAGGAACTAGTTGAAAGTGTGGAGACTGATTAAAAAATTAAATAATGGACTGGATTTGACCAATGAGAAAGAAGCGCGCCACAAAGTTGCAACAATTTTAGTTAGCAAAGCTAGATTTAGGGTATAAGAAGACCTACTCTTGGTGGGAGGGATATAGATGATCACTTTTTAATTGCTGCAGGAGATGCTGCTGGAGTTAGAATTGCTGAGAGACTGTTAGATGAGAAGAGCTGCGGTTGCCGATGCTGACGAGCTGAAGTTTCTGTTGCTGTTTTTATTTTCCAGTTGAGTATGAGATGCTGTTTTGAGAATCTTTTATTTTCCAACTTTAATTCTATTTCAGGACCATTAGAGTATTTAGAGAGGTAGTTAGGTTAATTAGAATATTTTTCTCCATGACAAATTCATTTTGCTATTAAAATTGACTTGCATAAATAAAAATTGATCTAAATAAGTGTAAGAAACTGAATAATAAAGTCCAAAATTCTTTCCATGCTTTAAAATTATATATAAACTTTTAAGATTCTTAAAGGAAATGACTCAGTGATTTTTTTCTAATCCAATGTTTAAAGTAAATAGTAATAAGTTTATTGTGATTTAGCTGGTCTTGATCACTATAACTAACTTACTAGATGGTCCATCGACCAAATGAGCAGGAATACCTTAGAGAGTTAAAAATGAGAAGCGACGTGTTATGATAAAAAGGTATCCCGGCTCCTTCCAGCGGTACAACATTTGTGTTTTTATCCTCCTAGGAGTTTTATTTGTTAGAAAAGGTATAAAAAGGGGAAATCCAGGGGTGATAGATGAATAAGTGAGAGTGTTGGCGGTGTTATGGGCCCCACCGTCATTGTGGATGTAATATATGTGTGTGTGAAAGAAAGTAAGTCGCTCCAGGATGACCAATAAGTGACCTAGGAGAAATTATTTTTATTGTTACCGCTGCATCAAACACAATGAGGGAGGAAATCCTCGTACAAGGCATGAGATTGGTTTTGTATTTATCGCTATGGCGGTTATAAGATTATGTATCTTCTCAATGGATTAGCTCTGACTCCCCAACGTTCATAAATTGGCGTGCTAGGATATTAGCTTTATATAATATCGAATCTTCTATATATCGGATGAGAGGGCGTAGGAGACGAGAATTGGGTCAAAAAATATGGTCTATTACCAGATGGATAGGGGAAACTGTGTTAACCTGATAAGAGATTTGACTTAAGCTCATTACTTCTCTCCCAGTCTTTCTTATAATATCTCTCTTTTTTGGTCTGTTTTTTTTCTCTCCCCTCCTAGTTTTTTGTTTTTTCTTTTCCTTTCTTCTCTCCATTGACCTTGCGGTTAGTCTTCTGGGATTGTATTTTGTGTTATGTATTGACCTAGTATAAACTAAATCTGTGTTTGGGTTTTTACTTCTTCTGTTTTTCAATAATGCGATGGTAAGATAATATGAAGTTCTAAAAGTATATTTGATATGTGAATTGAAGATGTATTCACCATGACAAACTAAAATAAAGCTTTTTTATTTAAAAAAAAATCAATTTGCAGGGGGACATCTCTAAAAAGGCAGGGGAGATGCAGGAACATCTGGTCTCCCTTTTCTCCGTGCACTATACACAGAGGAGGTCTGTCCGGATCTGGATAGTCTCAGGGGATGGCTGTGGGACAGGGATCTTCCATGGCTCACGGAGATGGGAAAGGGGCACCTTGAAGCACAGATCACGGAGGGTGAAATCTGGGAGCACTTGAATCGTGCCAAGAATGTGAAGGCGGCAGTGCCGGATGCCATCCCCTTGGAGCTTTATAAGATACTAAAAGGAGATGGCAGTACCAATCTGGGGGAAATTGTTCGACTCCATTTATTTGAAGAATGCCCAGATTCCGCAGTCATGCATAGCTGCTAAGGTTTCAGATTGCTATGTGTGACATTTTCATAATTTTAGTATAATTATGAGTGACATTACAACGACTATGGGGCCGATTCCGATCTCGGCCGGTAGTGCTCCACATCGGATTCGGATTTACCGGATCCGATTCAGAGCCCTGTTTCCCTACCGAATCGTACGCGGGTCCGGCCGAGCGAGTACGATGCAGGCACCCGCGAAATCTCCGACCGACTCGAACGCGGCTTCAACACGCTCCGACCGAATCGCATGGACACGACTCGCACCGCGCTATGGAGACGTATCCCGGCCGGGTAAGTACGATGCGCGCCGCGAGCAGTCCGACCGACTCGCGCCGTCCGGCTCGAAAAAGCTGTCGGAGCCGGACTTTGGGGGTCCGCGTCGGACCCCCCTGTACGCGTAGGCGCGCGAGTCGCACACAGGGGGGACCCATGGGTCCCCCCTACCTGTGCATGTACGCCGCAATGCGCATGGACGCGTACACGCTGTAGGGGGCGCCCTTGTCCGCCTCGCACCCATTGAGTCAATGGGAGCCCGCGTACGCGTTGTACGACAGGCTCCCATTGACTTCAATGGGAGTCCGACCGACTCGAGTCCGATGGCATGCGTGCGCATCGTACTCGTTCGGTCGGACTGCCAGAGTCCGATTCGGTCGGAAATCTCTCCGGGTCCGGCTCGGTCAGAGAGATTTCCGTCCGGAATCGGAATCGGCCCCATAGTGTGATGCTTTCTTGCGAGCAAAATCAAGCAATGAAGAGGAGGGAAACACATAAATATGAGAAATTACACCCATTTGAGCAACAGAACTTTGTAGATTTATGTGTGCGGTGTGTTAGAGCTGGGTTTGCAGATTTACGTGTGCAGTGTGTTAGAACAGGCTTGCTGACTGGACTGTGCTGTTTTGGAGCGGAGTGATTTTGCCAGCGCCCCTCGTGATATGGAAGTATTGCCTATCACAACCTCCCCACTTCCTCCGAGATAATCAGCAGCTGGAAGGCCAGCGCTAGGAGCTATGCTGCATCAACATTCCTGGGAGGCTGCATTTCTTTATAGCCAAGGAGGAGGGCAGAACGCAGCAAGAAGAAGCATTGGTTGATTGTGGCTAGATTGAACCTGAGAATCACAATGCATGTTTTTTCAAGGCGGCTGTAAG
The DNA here is from genome assembly GCA_963921515.1 of Calotriton arnoldi. Classification (NCBI taxonomy): domain Eukaryota; kingdom Metazoa; phylum Chordata; class Amphibia; order Caudata; family Salamandridae; genus Calotriton; species Calotriton arnoldi. The sequence continues at coordinate 922,826 of CAWUFW010007730.1, forward strand.
TTAATTAAAGGAGTTTACCATTTAGTTCTGTCTGCAGAGCACTAGGGAAAAATCCAAAGGTGTCTGGGACTGATGATTCCTCGAACTGAGTCTGGTCCGGTCGCAGCAGGGTAGAGGCACAGGCGGCAGTGCGGGCACAGGCGCGGTTCGAGCCTAAACTTGCAAACATAACTTCTGCCCGCTCGCGCCTCCCCCTTAATGAATTACAAGATGTCTTGGGCGGCAAATGGGCCCGGTGTTGCCGTCAATGAGGCCGGAGGGACCGGAACCACCTCCTGGCAGATGAGATGTATTTTAAACAAATAATTCAACACCAGAGCAGAGCAGTGCAGACAGTTGCTCTGCACAGTGTAGTGCAGTCTGTCACACACTGTGGGCTGCTAGAGCAGCGCGCGGTCTGTGCTTTGCTCAATGAGCCCTAATAGCCACGCTCTCGTTCCATTTGTAAGCAACTTCAGGAGGCGCTATAAATGCGTGACTTCGCATTTTGGTGCGGTGATGCGCACCACCACACCAAAATGTGTTATTATCACGCCTGATGCGTGGTACTTGGCAGGGCTGGTCATGGATGGAAGCCACGCTATTGCTGATATTGAAACCCGCTAAAGATCCTAAGAAGGCAGATTCATATCAGCCTATTTCCCTCTAAATTGCTTATTATAAGGACTTTTACAGAATCCTGGCAGGTAGGCTGGCCAAGTTAGCCCCTCAATTAATCCATCCTGACCAGAAGGGGTTTGTCTCTAAGCCGCAGATCCATGAGATTATTCAGCATTTAATGGGCTGCATCGATCTGGCCACTGCTCGTTCGATTCCACTGGCAGTCGCTACAATAGATTCTTCCAAGGCCTTTGACCAGGTTTGCTGGGCGTGCCTATGGGAGGTTTTAGCAGTACCAGGTTTCAGCCCATATTTCATTTCGACACTCCAGAGATTGTATGCAAACTCGTCAGCTCAGATTTTATTTAACAGAGTTCTAATGGAAAGTTTTGGGAGTACTTGGGGCACAAGGCAGGGGTGCCCTCTAAGCCCCCTCCTGTTTGATATTTATATTGAATAGTTTGCTCGGTTACTCAGAAGGGATCATCAGGTAATCCCCTTTTCCTTGCAGCAATTTAGTAACAAGAAAGCACTTTATGCTGACGACCTTATAAAATATACATCTGACCCGGTTCAGACCATACCCAGGGTAGAAAATTTAGAGGAGGAGTTTGGGGCATTGTCAGGATACTCCATGAGCACAGCTAAGTCTGAGATTATGTGTTGTAATATTGCTAACTGGGAAAGGGAGGTGACTGAGTTTAAATATTTGGGTATCTCTATATTTCATTCACTGTGGGTGGTCTCGGCTCATAATTTAGAGAGGGTGGCAAAGGAGATGGATCTGTTCCTCACTAGGTGGAGAAACTTGCCACTGATGATCTATGGCCAGGTGAACCTGATTAAAATGTCGATCCTTCCTAAACTGATGTATATCTTTAACTGTATACCACTCACGTTTCCTAAAAAAGACATAGTAAAAAGACATGGGAAAATAACAAGCTTTATTTGGGCTAGTGGTGGAGCCAGACTTTCCTAGAAAACATTGAGGAGGAGGTTGAAGAAAGGGATATTGGCACTACCGGACCTAAATCTTCATTGTATGTCTTTCCAATATAAGAACTGTAGGATGCTTCTTGGGACACCGGATAGTTCAACTTGGGACCGGATTTTATCAGAAATGACCTCAGGGCTGGGACCAATGGGTTTCTCATACAAATTTGGGGCCCGAAGCTTTTTTTAAAAGTCAGTCTGAAAGTTTTAAAAGCCGCACTCAGCCATTGGTATAGAGTCAGGAAGATTCTGGGTATCAGCCACTACTCCGATTTCTCCCCGGTTTGGGATTCCCGGGTACCCCAGAGAGTTTGTTGGATGGGTTGAGTCACCCCTTGAGGAAGGCTAAGATAACAAGCTGGGGGGATCTCTCTTCAGTGCAAGGGCTTTTACCTTGGGAAGTACTCAAGGTGAAAACTGGGGGTTCCCCATCTAGATTCAAATACCTGCAGCTCTCCTGGTAAACAAGTGCTAACCGGGAGATTGGCGGTGTTTGGGAAGTTGAAGACGTGCGGCCTATCAGCAAGGAGGTATCAGTATGGTATTGGAAGCTCTTGGATGCTGAGAATAAAACCCTGTGGGCACCATATGGACCCTGGGAGGGGTTGATCCCAGAGCCTGCGCTCCCACATTTGTGCCGAGTATCCTTGGAACAGCTGTACTCAACGGTTAAGCCAGCCAATTTTAAAAACAAATCATTTTGTTTACCATCAATAAAATATATTGCTACCTCCACCCCCCCTCCTCCCCCCCCCAAGGGACAGCAGGATTTGTACGGACCCCGACCCCGAGATGCAAACGATGCGGCCATCCCGAAGCAAACGACAAGAATATGTTTGCCACCTGTCCCTTGATCAGCGGGTATTGGGACTTCGTGAGTAATTGTTCGCTGAAAGTCTGAGAGTCAAAATCAAGCCAAGTCCTGTGTTGGTGTTGTCGGGAGTAGATACTGTATCACTCAGCCTCTTGGAAGGTCTCAGTTGTGTCTGCTGTTTTATCTAGTGATTCTTGCCAGTAGGGAGAAATGTAAACGTTTGTTAGATCCAGTAGCTCTCTCCCTGGAGGACTGGCAAAAGGCCTTGCATTGGACTTGCAGGTTGGACCTGGGGCGCATCTCAGGTAGGGCGAAGGTTATATGGGCCAATTTTTTGAGGTGGAGTAGTATGTCGAAATTGGGAAGCTGAGAAGTCCCATGATTTTACCTAAGCACCAAATAGATATTGGTTCTTTAGCCCAGTTTGGTGTGGCTGGGTCACTGCTAGTGCATGAGGTGTGAGGCTCGGTGAAGGCTCAGCAGCTAAGGGGTTAATGTCGCGGCCAGTGCAAAAATAAGCAAACATCACTTAAAGCAGGTATTTTTAGCCCTTATCTGTAACAGCAAGTATAAGTGTAAAACACTTTTAGAAGTGTTCTAGAGCTGAGTTAAAGGACCAATAATTAAAGTAAACAAAAGCAGAAAAGTCATGCTAGGACTGAATATATTCGATTTTGTTTAAAGTCCTTTTTAGTGTTATGTCCGGGCCTTTGGAGATTCTTTAAAACAACAACAAATGGCTGGGATTTTTCTCTTGGGATGTTTGCAACTCTATTGCTTGCTCATCTGAGTCAGTTTGTTGCCCTGCTGTTTGCGGATCTACTGGGTAGCTGTGGAACGCTCCGTTCGCTCTCCGGTGCTCCTGTGTGACTTGCTGGTTCTCCGCTGCTGCCAGGTATTGCGGCACTTACACTCTGGTGGGACTCGGTGTCCCAGAGTGCATCTCTGCTAATTACCCGCAGCTGCTGAGGGCGGAGGCGTTCCCATCGCGCTACAATGCGCTGCCTCGCGCCCCGCAGTGCGGGGGTTGCTTGCTCATCTGAGTCAGTTTGTTGCCCTGCTGTTTGTGGATCTACTGGGGAGCTGTGGAACGCTCCGTTCGCTCTCCGGTGCTCCTGTGTGACTTGCTGGTTCTCCGCTGCTGCCAGGTATTGCGGCACTTACACTCTGGTGGGACTCGGTGTCCCAGAGTGCATCTCTGCTAATTACCCGCAGCTGCTGAGGGCGGAGGCGTTCCCATCGCGCTACAAAGCGCTGCCTCGCACCCCGCTGCGCGGGACGTGCCGGGCGAAGCCCGGGCCAAGGGCGGGCCCGTCTGAGCCCGTCCGAGACTGATCGAGGCTGGGCTGGGCCATCCTCCTTGGCATTTTTATTTTGTTTTCTTTTTCTGCCCATTAGTTCGAATTGAATTAACATCCAAGGGTCAGCCAACTGGGGTACCCCAAAATAGCAAATTTCAAACCCAGTGGAGCCTCTAACGCCCAGTGTGCCCTCCACTATATAAGGTAATTACAATATGAATTACTCCTGAGGTTTGGTGAGCTTTTTATCCTCAAGTAGCCATGGGTAAACGTTCTCCCCTGTCGACAAGGTCAACCACCAGGCAGAAGGCTCCTCTGCCAGTTCATACTGCTCAACCGACCGCAATTGATAAAATGCTTCAGCGGGCCATAGGAGCAGTGTCCTGCGAAATCGAGCGCACTGAGAGACGTCTCTCTTTAACACCGATTCTCCCTCATAGTTCACCACCCACGGAGCTTGAGACTTTAGATCAATCTCACACATCAAATGTGCTCCTAATTCCGGACTCTCTCCCCCTACAAGAACCCATAGCATTTGGTCACATCATTAACTCTAGTGGAGGAGGCGGGGCAAAAAAGAAGGGTGGGAAGAAAAAACTAACAACACACAAGGGAGGAAGACAGAAGAAACAAACTCCCGGGACGGCATCAACTTTGCCTCCAGGGGGACAAGCCACTGATGAGTGCTGGCAGAAAACCTCGGACCCTCCATCGTGGGTAATTCATTTGCTAAAAGAACTTAAAGCACACTTTGTCATATCTATTAAGTCTGAACTTGATGCTGTGATAAGACGAATTGATAATTTATCAACATTGTTGGATTAGTTGGGGAGCAAAGTAGACGCCATCTTTGATGCAATTGAACCTATCAAATCCTTAATCCCTAAGTTAGCTCTGCAATTAAAACGGCCAATTCCATCTGGTCCCAATGCATTACCCCCTCCCGTAGGGCACAATCCAACGGTGCACATAAATACATCTATTGTGTCTAAACTTCCAGCCCCTCAAAAACAGGACCTAGCTAATTTCCAACAAAGGTTCCCTCACCATACTGATATTGCACACAACAGTAGGCATATAGAAACATCAGGACCAACTAAGAAACATCACACCCAAAGTAACAACAAGGTTGAGACTAGGTCCACAGTACCTCCCAAAACAGGGGAAATAAAATCTCCACTCCCCTATCTAGACCTGCCCCCAGCCTCCATTCCATACGTAGTCATTCTAGTAGGTGTACCAGAGATGGATACAGGCCGAGGGGAGACACATTCTGAACTTAAAAACAAAACCATTTTTTGGTTAAATAAATATAGGCCTCTCCCCTATCAGGAACAAAGTGAAATTCTATTGACACGTAGGGTCAGCTGGCTGGGGCGAAGACGTAAGGACATCCCGGGGGATTGTATTGTGATCAATTTTAGAGACACCCGGACGGTCCAACATATCCTGGACTGGGGACACACCAGGGAGATAGGGGGTATCACAACCTTGCCAGTGGGATATTTCTATCCTTCCAGGCCTGGGTATGACAAAGAGGGAATTGTGCACAAGAATTGGGGCTCAAGAGAACAGAACGGTGCTATGTCAAATTTGGACTGGGAACGCCAAAAAATAGCGACGTATAGTATCCCTGTTAATAATAGATTTAGCTCCTTGGACCTGGTAGACTGACTAAATTTTAACAGTAAAAGGTCTATCAATAATAATAAGAATGAGGATAATCGGGGAAATACACAGCAAGCTGAGACCCAAATGAAGGGAGTGTTATTGGAGGGAAATAAAACCCTCAATAAATCTTGTGAGACCCTCACTATAACTAGTATTACCAGCCCCCAGAGTAATACCCATCGGGTCGATAATTGTAGTCCTGGGGAGGGGCGAGGGAACTATGACAAGGAGAGGCAGCAAGCCCCACACCAGGTAAATTGTACCCCCCAGATTTTGCCACCTATAACTGATAAACCACTGAACACGCAGATTCTCTCCTGGAACATAGCAGGTCTCAGTTCAAAACTGGATTTCCCAGATTGGGGTGAATATATAAACATGACCTATGCCTGTTCCAGGAAACATGGTCAAGGGCAGAACTTCATAGAGTGGGCTACGCTACATATAGTATCCCAGCTGTCCAGGGGACCAGGGGGAGACCATCAGGGGGCCTATGTACTTGGGTCGGTGTACACGTGGGATGTACTGTTAAAATGCTAGAGACCTCTTCCCCTGACATCTTGTGCACTCTTCTTACCCTTTACAACTCGTTGAAGATTACTTTAATAAATGTCTATTCTCGACCAGTGAGGCAGGGGCACATTTCCCAAACGCTTGACTGTCTAGCCACATTTCTGTATACACTACCAGTGAGTTGTCAAGTGATTATAGATGGATATCTCAATTGTCAATTTGAGCCTCTCAATGGCATTACTACACCCATTACAAGTGAGGAAGACTCGGTCTGGTCGATTCCAGAAACCAATATCCAGCCAATAAGGGCATGGACCCCTTTGGCCTTGCAGGTGCATTCTGTTATACTTAGCCATTCATTGAGGGCCTGCAATGGCCGATTCCCCTCTGATAGTCCGGGGAACTTTACTTTTAATAAGCCGGGACAGGCATCTATAATCGATTAAATACTGGTCGACGTTCAATTATGGCATAAGATTAGGGGCTTTATGGTTAATTCCCGACACGAAAGCGATCACAACCCGTTGGCCCTGGAAATAGCCCTCCCTTTGCCCAAGGATTTTAAAAATACATCCGTATATCCTGCTTCAAATCTAGTATCGATTGAAGGAGGTAGAAGAGTACACTGGGGGGTTTTCAAACAGACTCCAGAAAATGTGGCAACCCTGTATCAGCAAATTACCCCTCTTCTGGAAACTGCTTTTCAATTGTCTGTAAATAGCTGGGATGTGGCATCGCAATTGGCGATGGAAAAAAACCATCAGGATTTATTATCCACATTGGCACCGTTCTTTTATAACAGTGATAAGATCAGGCAAAACTCCAAACCTAAGCACCCATGGTACAACAAAACATGTAGGAAAGCTAAGCAGCCCTTAGTAACTAGCATCAAAGAGAATGATAAATCACGAATAAAAGAAGCTAGAGCCCAATATAAAAAAATTACAGCTGGTGCAAAAACCAGCTGGGAGATAGATAAATGGGAAGCCATTAAAATAGCTCTTGATAACCACGACATGCGAGGTTTCTGGAATTTAGTCAAGACAGGGAAATCCGAAGGCCAATTGGCCCTCGGACCCAATTTGGGGGAAGATGTTTGGAGATCTTACTTCAAAACCCTATATTCGAGGCCTGTAGTAGGAGCAGAAGACCACAGTGAAGTACTAGCCACTGTAGAAGTAAACCCCCCAAACTTGAATGCCCCTCCCTGTACAATGAAGGAGATTATAGCGGCCTTGAGCAACCTGCTACCAGCCAAGGCACCTGGGCTAGATAGGATACCTGGTGACCTATTCCGCACTGAACCAGCAGTTTGGGCACCATATTTATGTTTACTATTTAATGCCATCCTACAAGGTATGGCGCTGCCCCCGACCTGGGCAGGGGCAGAAATTATCCCTATTCACAAAAAAGGCACACCACTTAACCCAGCTAATTATCGCCCAATAAGCCTTATAGATGTCACCCAAAAAAATCTATGCCCGTGTACTTCTGGGCCGTCTGCTAAGCTGGATAGAAGAAAATAATGTATTAACACCCTTACAAGCTGGATTTAGGGCTAAGACCTCGACTATTGACCAGATCTTTAGATTGCAATTGATCCATTGGAAAATTGTGGTTTTAGAGGGTGGCAGCCTCTATCTCACTTTTGTGGATCTCAAATCCGCATTCGATATGGTGCGGCGAGATCAGCTATGGGACATACTCCATGATATGGGTTTACCAGACTACCTTTGCCACCAGCTGAAACGCCTGCACCAAGATAATTACGCGAGAATAAGATTTGGTAAAAAAGGCGAATTGACAGCTCCCTTTCCCGTAGAGAAAGGGGTGAGACAGGGATGCGTTCCAGCTCCGACCCTGTTCTCCCTCTTTTTAAATGGTTTAATTGAAACTCTACTAGCAGGGAAAGACATAGACGCACCGAGGTTGGCAAATCGTAAAATTCCAGCACTTATGTTTGCAGACGACACGCTGCTACTCTCCAAATCACCTATGGGTATGCAGCGTGTACTCGAGGTATTTAGTGCCTTCTGTAGGAAGAGGGGTTTGGAGATAAATCTTCAGAAAACCAAATATATGGTTTTCCATGCTAACACTATCAATTGCCTACATCCCCAACTGGATGGCAAGGCTTTAGAGAGGGTGCATGTTTTTGATTAATTGGGGCTCACACTCAATGATAAGATGAACTGGGGACCACAAGTAAAGAAAGCTAACCTCAAATTGATTCAGTCTGCAGGGGGTATTCTAAAAATACATAAAAATTGCTCCCAGAAGGTGATAGGTCCACCAGCAGAAATATACAAAATACAGGCTAGGGGAGCCTCACTATACGGGGCAGAACTCTGGGGTTATTGTTCGGCAAATACGCTATCCATGACAGAGAATTTATTTTTAAGGCAATTGCTGAGCCTCCCCAAGAGCACTCCATTAACACCACTTAGGATGACCTGGGGATTGGTCCTATAGCAGATGTTGTCGCCTCTCGACCACTTTTATATTGGCGCCGTCTCTGGAGCATACCAGAGCTGGTCAACTATAGGGAGGAATTGAAGGATGTTATGTCCCTTTTGGGCGCGGGGAACCTACCATGGCTAGCTTATATAAGAAACTCCTGCCAGGTTTTGGGGAGGGCAGACATGTGGTTAACTCCTGAAGAAACTTTCCCTTCCATCCCCAAAAAGGTTCTACTCGCCTCCTACAGAGAACACAAACTGGCCCAACTATACCAGAGCACTAATTCCAGTAGTCCGACCTCAAAATTTTTAGAGGTCAAACAGCAATACAAACTGGAGTTGGTATTGGACAGTATACAACCACTGCTTGCGAAGAAACTGTTCCTACAATTTAGACATGGGGTGCTCCTGCTCCGAGTACTCACTAATAAATGGCAGGGAACGCTTAAACTAGACTGCCCAGGGTGTGATATGGTTGAAGAAACCGATCTTCACGCAATCCTCTTTTGCCCTGCCTATAAAAGGCCAAGGTCCAAATGGGTCCTTCAGCTCTGCAGAAACCTGGGGATTAGACACCATATCGTGGCTTTCAGACTCCTCAAACACGAAGCAGATCCGTTAATCGTGTTCGCTACCTCCAGGTTTCTACTCTCGATGTGGTGCATCCGCAGGGGCATTCTAAAGAAAAAGAATTCAGAAAATCCTTAATAGAATGCGCATTAAATAGGTTGTCATGCCATGTGGGAACATTCCCTAGCCCGAATTCTGCCTTGCAAACCTTTTTCCCTGTCCTGGTTGCTTGTTTATTCACCTTTTTAAAAATGTTTTATATATTTTTAATGTTTTTTAACGTGTTTTTCTAATTACGCCTCTGGGCTATCAGTCAAAGCTAGTTTTTATACATATCAAATTGATAATAGCAATATTGAAATTGTTTGTACCATGATGTAAAATATATATTTATTGTTGGATGACGCTTGTACTATTTTTCTATTAAGTACTGACAAGGGGGTGTACAGTTACTGCGGATTCCTAAACCCCGTACAAGTCACAACTGAATTCTTGGTCCTATGATGATATTTTTAGTATAATATCTGTTATTTTTTGTTTTCCTTCTTGTACATATGCATTTGTAACATTTTATGTGCTTTTATGGCCGTATGGCCGAAATAAAGCTTTCTTGACTGACTGGCAACTCTATTCCCCATGTGGTATGTAATATGAACCAAAAACACACAAGTTTATTTACCTTGTTCTTGGGGTTCATCGGTTAGCACAGGATCCTAGGAAAAGAATGTAAACAACATGGCGGTTAACGCTCCTAACATAAAGAGACGCCATATGCAAATGTATATGGTATGTGTTTTTAATACTTACTGTGTCATGCTCCGGAAGGTCTCTGGTTTGATGGTGCTCTTCGGTTTCTAGCAGCTGGACGTCTAATATCAACTTTCGTTTTTCCGGCAGGTCGAGTATGTGAACTTTGTTAGCTAGAACTCGCTCTCTCACTGCAACACAGCAAAGGAAACAATTTTTTGAAAAGCCAATAGGTCTAGCTTTTGAGACTTTATTAGTGTTTACCCATGCAGCACATTATCCTGGGTGCTGTGCCGCCAAGAATTGAAGAGCTATACAATTACTACACACTGGGTCCTGGGACGTTTTAAGGATTTTGGGTGCCCTGGGCCAAATGTATTTTGGGGGCCCCTGTTCGGAACAGCTTTGATTTTATGATCCAGTTTCACCTCTTTCATGCCCTCTTTGGTCAAATTCTAAATGTTTGTGTATCTGATATTCTGGGACAGTGATGTGTGTTTTCTGTATTGTAACAAGCAGCAGCTCACTAATATTACTGCAAATAATCTCAGGGCCGCCCTCCCATTTCCTCATATACGAGGTACTGTATTGGTCTAAAAGAAACTTTTTATATGGATGTTGCATGAAACAAACACATTTTGTCTGCAAAATGTCTATAATAGACTCTCACACATTAAAAATAAATGATAGAAAAACACTATTTACAACAATCTGTTTAAAAATTATTCAAGGTCAATAGGGCAAGACTCCCTGCAGAACAGAGCTTGCTCTATCTGGGGGCCCCCTGAAAGGCTGGGGCCATGGGCCAGAGCCCACTTTGCCCATGCCTTAAAACGTCTCTGACTGGGTCAGGCAGTCTGAAATAAAACAGACATAGAAACGGGTCTCTTTTTTCTCCTATATTCTAGTCCTTACGTTTACAGGCAAAAACGCTGATTGATTTCTCAAGAATGACTGACTAAAATCCTTTCATGTAATCTATGGCAGCAATGCAGCCTTTTTAACTTTTCACTTCATATTGCATTTCTTTGAAAGTATTTGCCGAAGTATCAAATGTGGTCATACTAACTTCAATATTGCTAGGAATTAATAGAAAATATGGCACTGCTTGACGAGAAATCGACTTAACAAAAAGATGCCACACTGCTCTTCGGTGACTATGACTGTCTCTGCGCTGCACAATTCGACAAACATTTTACGTCATTTGTGGAGACGTCTGCTAGAATGAGGTAGTTAACAGGGCCTTCGTAAGTCTCTTGCCTAAGTGGCAGACAAAATCTGGTGTCTCCTAACACCTGATTTCCAGATCGGAATAGAACTTAAGATTCCTTGGACCAAGCACCAATTTTAGGTGAAATCGGTTTACCAAAATGTGAAAATAATGTTAAGAATTATAGATTCATGAGCGGAATAGGAGGTTTTCATTGAAAATTATTTTACGTTGTGTTAAAAGGCAAGAGAAGATGGTTTGCCACTGGGGAAGTGAAGATTACACAGTTTCATACACTGGTTTATTCTGTTTCTCCCCTTGTATATTTAGTAATATATTAACAATGTGGTTGACTGATTACACATTATAATAACAAAAACATCTTTCGTAGAGAGATGTACATACTATGGGCACTCCCAGCGCATCTCAGAGATTTAGGAAACGTGTTGTCTTAGCCATTAAGTGGTCTAGTTAAAGAAGATGATATTGGGATGTGACCTAGGAAAACTCACTAATCGAAATACGTTTGATCTGCCATGATTTCAGAGCATAAAAGATGACCAATCTTTGTATGATAAATCAGCCCTAAATTGAATCACAAGTATATGAATGAGAGGTTAGTCAATTTAGATGTGTTGAGCATCTCAGGAAAGCACAGAATTGATGCATACTTCTAACTCTTCTTCCCTCCCTCTAAAGAAGAAACAGAAACTGACACTAATGACCTAGCATTTTATACGATTTTGGCGATTCGGAAACACTGAAAACATTTTAGGTGAGATACAAATTGATTCTCCTCTTTCTGATGTAATTTAAAAGACAATCTAACCACGCCAATGGGCTGATTATGAACTGCAATTGGTTCTCTTTTGTTAGCATTTTTTGCATCCTTGGTTTGGCTGAATGGCTGTTGCGTCACACTGATCTTGGAAAGGTACTTAGCAAATGCATGTGGGCTAATATAGATTTATAGATGGGCAATACACTATGATGGAATGAATGTGAATGCATACCCTCAACTTGAGGCGGGATCATGAATCTGTAAACCCATTTTGTGCCCCACTTGGCTTAAACTCTTCACGTTTCACTGGTGATCACATTATAGTGATGGAGTGAAATTTTGTTTGTAAAGAATTGGAATAAGAGTTTGTAAGGTAGTGTGTACTTTCTAGCCCGGAGAACGTCAATGACGAAACAGATATTGGCTAGAAAAAACAAGATACTGATAAATAAAGAAGACTTGTACAACAACATAATTTGGACCTTGTATTTGTGTGACTTGAGAGAGCACTCAAGGGACTTATATGAGGTTGTGGTTCCTCCCATTGGATGAGTGAACTGGTGGCCACCCTCTCTCCCTTTGGAGCATTAACTTTTCAATTAATAAGGACAACGATTAACTATGATAGAGAAGTGTGCACCTGCATTGACCTAGCCACCACCATTGAGTAGCAATCATACCAAGATAGTTGGTATCCAACTTCTAGGCAGGTCTTATCCACCTAAGTGCAGCGGCAAGCCTGCAGTGACATGATTGTAGCACAACTCTAGACTTCATGCATGACACCCTATTGGGGTATGTAAGGTAACACCCTAAACATACCCCAACAATACGCAAGCTGGCTAGCCTATTGCCTGACCTAATACCTGGGTACTACACCAGTGTTATGAAAGGCTACCAATTAGTACAAGCAAAACACAAAGCGTTAATGCCAGAATACCAGCGGTAATTCAGGCATCATACTGGTAGAGGTCTAGCGATCATCATACTGGTAGAGGTCCAGCGATCCTACCAAGCAGTAATGTAAGCCTTGGACACATGAAAGCATTATTTCATACACTGGCAGCGCTGGAACCGACACTAGTAATGCATAGAAGTCATACACATGGGTAAAGTGAGACTCACACAGCAGTAACGTAGGAATCACACAGTGAAAGGTAAAGGAGCACTGCTTGATCTTACCCAAGCAAGCACCGCACGCTAGAGCAGCCACTGTCAGCGCCCCAGCTGATGCCCTGTAGATGCAAGCGGCCCCAGAGATGAGACGTGGGGCTCGTTCCTGCAGACAGCTAGACACCCCGGTGTGGTACACCCCGAGGAAGCCTGCAAAGGAAAGGTTCCATTCGTGCTCCTACGTGAACATGGTCAGTCCGGGCGGATTGACAGCAGCGAAGGCTCACTTGCTCATTATAGCAGAGGGCAGGCAAGCAAGCTGCGCCCTGGAAAATGAATGGACTCTTGAGGAGCCAGCGCATGCTGTCAGCCTGTTTCCTATAGAGCAACCGGCCCTCTCCTACCCTGCTCTCGCCCCACCTCAAACATCCAAGACACACAATGCCTCCACCCTGAATGTTTGTATCAGTCAATCTTGTGCCTCTTTCGAACTAAACACGCCACTTGTTGTCTAAATGACAGTTGTGAGATGACACGCTGTAGTTCAGAAGTTAACCAGAATGGACTGTGGGACTTTGTCACTTAGAGGCAGGATACTTGAAGCAGTAGTGTTGGAACTGCTAGCCCCTCTTCAGTGTCTAAGTCTGGCCAGCCCTTTGCTTACTGGTTCTCGCGCTGCATTTCTATGTACACCAGTGTCTTGTGGATGCACTAACGTTGCAGCATGGAGTTAGTGATGAAACATTAAGATGGCTGCTACATCAGTCCCATCAATGTGGATGTGGAGTAACGGCTAGAGCGGCCGACCTTTAAACTGGGGGACCAGGCTTGAGTTTCTGCGGGATGCTCAACATAGTGTGTGATTGTTAGGAAAAAAATTAAAATACGACGAAGAGTTTGATATGTCAGGAGGGGCAAGCAGTCAAGTGGTGTTGTAGCACAAACAGGCGCCTTCTGGCATTTAATCTCAGTCTTTTAATGCTTAGCAAATGTGACTGAGATAACCACATGATTTACAGCCCTGTTGATAAAAGCAGCATTGGAGGGAAGCTAAGCTCAGAGTGAGAATGCTCTGCAAATGAAAAGGGAAGCTTCCCAAACACCAGCAGGAAACTAAGAAAAAAAAAGTCCCCTGTGAGAAGTTGGCCTGGTATATGCTGTTCACTACTTAAAGTGGACACCTTGCACCAGGGCAAATCGACTCTTATGGTAGATAGGTTTAAGACAACCTTTTAAAGAAAGCTATCCTAGTGGTAGCTGTGGAGAGCAGCCTTCAGGCTAAGTCTCGGAGGAATGTAAAGCAGCTTGTTTTACCATATAATCTCTTGAATCACCAAATGAAAAGACACCACACAGGTATATATATCAAATATATATGTATTTATTTCTAAATAACTCTCTACTAATCTCTTTATGAGATTAGAAGACAAACATATGCACAAATCAACGTTTCTCAATAAGTTAAGCACAAGTAAATCACAATCTTAGGTTCTAGACCTAGGTCTAGGGCATCTAGAATCGAGGGACCCCTAAGAACCACCCCAGGTAGTTGTAGGAGACCCACAGGGGACGGACGCGGTGTCTGGGCACCAAGATGAGTCCTGTACGAGTCTATGCCCTTGGACGCGATAGAGATTTCAATGGAAAAGGCCCCTTGCGTGTTCGAGGCGAACACACCGATCGGACTCGTACGAGTCGAAGGATACGGTTTCAGATAGGATTGCAAGGGAGTTGGACGCGGTGTGTCTGACACCGCCGCGAACCAGGTACGAGTCAGTGTGCGAGCCACACTGGGAAAGTAAGAGTTTAAGGACACTTCTAAGGAAGCTACAGGCAAGTCACTTACAGGGTAAGTAGTTCTAGGGCCCACACCCACAGGAGCACCGTAGTGCGAGAGTTACCTCACCCAGGGAAGCCGGGTGCATAGGTGTTCTCTGGTGTCGGGTCGCGGCGTCGTTTTCAATGGCGAACAAAGAAGACTTGCTGCTTGCGGGAGCTGAAGAAGTGTCCGGTGGAATCCAAGCCTGGATTCTGTAGAAGGATGACCTGAAAGCAGAGGGGACAGTGTTCAAAGTCACTTGGCAGTGACTCGGGCAAGGAAGATGGATGCCCACCGTCGTCGGTCGCTTCAGGTCGGTTGCGGGTGCCTTGACTCTTCTGCCACGAGGTCCAGGAGGCGTCGACGATGACCAGGAGCTGGATTCTGTGTGTCCCACGAAGTCTGCAGCTTACTGCGGTGTCGGCCACTCGATCGGAACCAACAAGCCTTGGTAACAGCAAGTCTCGGGGAGAGGAAGGAAAGTCGATGGCACAGACCAGCAAGGTCTGAGGAACTCACCCAGCAAGGGTAAGTCAGGGCAGGCCTGGAGCAACCAGGGAGCCCTTTGGTTTTGTTAGGAAGTCTTCTGGGGACCCACAAGCCGGCTGGCAAGGGATCGCGAAGACACCTCGGGCGGAATCACTCAACAGGGGCCCACGGTCACTCGGGACGGTGTAGGCCTCTGATCTTCGGAGGGAGTCCTGCTGGAGGTCGGGACCACACGTGGTCCAAAGCACAAGTTTGCAGAACGTTGTGAAGGGGTTGCACTCGACAATAGTGCACGGTACCCAGGGGTCGCGGTTCCTCGTTACTCGTGGGGTCCACTTGCCTCAGCTTCGCTGGGGACTCACGATGGCCTGGGAGAGGTCAGGAAATCCACTTCTTGGGCTGCAGGGACTTCGGACTCCGGCGGGAGCGGCGTAGTTTGCGACCGTCGTTGTCGTTTTTGGTGCCTGCCAAGCAGGGGAGTTACTCCTTGACTCCAAGGGAGATTCTTCTGTCTTCCAAAGGTAGTGGAACGTCGAAGGGCCAGGATTCTTCAGTAGAGCGTCGTCCAGGGGATATCTGTTTTGCAATGGCAAGGTTCCCCCTCTTATACTAAAAAGAGGGGATGGACTAGCCCTATGACCCCACCTATGGGAGGGTCAAGGGAGGGGGTGGCTACACCCACTTCCCTTTGTCCAGGTTCGCGCCAGAGCAGGGGCAGGTAGCCCCTGAGCCGGTTTGAACTGGCATATGCACAGAGGAGCCTTTTGCTCCCCCAGTGCAGGACTTCAAAGCACTCTAAGAGTGCACCCACCCAGCCCCAATACACTAAACCCTGTCTGGGAGGTGGTCACACCTCCCTGTGACAGGATACCTTTTGTTGGGCTTCCTCCACTGTGAGTTTCGGTCATCAGCAGGAGGGCAGCCCAGTGTCTGTGACTGGTGGCATCCATTTTGTGATGCCAGGGCTCTTCAGGATTCTACCGCGTTTCCACAGCAGGTACATGTCTTATCCCTCTAGAAGGGTGGAATGCTACCCCCGCCGCCAGGATTGGCGGGGGGGTAGTATTCCAAGGTGTTTGACACCAAACACGACATGTTTTGATGCAGCCATTCCAAAGTTAGCATTTTACCGCGAGGATATAATGCACTTAAGAGTATATGGTTTAACCGCATCCACAAACAGCACCAGAGAATGGACTCTGACAGCTGCAGAGGGGCCCTGCTCATGCAGAGGCACCCCCTCACATAGAAGCCAAGCACCCTGCCCTCAGGATTGATAGGGCCTGCCTTAGGGGTGACTGATAGGTTTATATGTGTGTGCAGGAGAGATATAGGAAACCTATATCTCAGTGAGGGGTGCTAGCACCACCTCACCCAGGCTGCAGTAGCAGGCCTGTGGTGTCAGATTTAGTCTGCTTCCCAGGGGTGGCATAACACATGCTGCAGCCCCTGGTAGGCCTGTGAAGTACCTATGCCCTTGGTACCTAAGGTACCATATACTAGGGACTCATAAGGCACCACAGTATCCAATCACTAGTGCACCTAGAGTGCACTCCATGTCATTTAGAGAGAACAGAGAGGCTGGGGCCCTGATTGGCAGGGACCCAGCCAGACTATAGTCAGAAACCAGTGCTAACATCAGAAACAAAGTGGGGGCAACATAAGAGGCAGATCCTACTCTCCTACACAACCCCCCCAAACGTAGGGACACTAAACTAACCTTGACCAGTTGAGTCTTCGTGTTCAAAGTGGAAATACCTTGAGAGTCCATCTGCATTGGCATGTTGGGTCCCAGGCCTATGTTCCACTGTATAGTCCATCCCCTGTAGGGAAATGGACCACCTCAAAAGTTTTGGGTTTTCACCTTTCATCTGCTTTAGCCATAGGAGGGGCTTGTGGTCAGTCTGAACTATGAAGTGAGTGCCAAACAAGTATGGCCTCAGCTTCTTCAGGGCCCAAACCACAGCAAAGGCCTCCCTCTCTATAGCTGACCAACGTTTCTCTCTAGGGGTCAGCCTTCTGCTAATAAAAGCTACTGGCTGGTCTTGACCTTCATCATTCAGTTGAGACAGTACAGCTCCCACACCCAGCTCAGAAGCATCTGTTTGGACAATGAACTTTTTGGTGTAGTCTGGACTCTGTAAGATGGGGGCAGTGCACATGGCCTGCTTTAGGTCTTCAAATGCCTTTTGACAGCTAACTGTCCACTGAACCTTTTTTGGCATTTTCTTAGAGGTAAGATCATTCAAGGGGGTCACTATAGATCCATATCCCTTGACAAACCTCCTATAGTACCCAGTCAGGCCTAAGAAGGCTCTCACCTGTGTCTGGGTGGTAGGAGCAACCCATTCCATTATGGTTTGGATTTTGCTCTGTAAAGGCTGAACCTGGCCTCCACCTACAAGGTGGCCCAGGTACACAACCTGACTCTGCCCTATCTGGCACTTAGTGGCCTTGATAGTGAGGCCTGCTTTCTGCAGAGCCTCCAAAACATTCCTGAGGTGGACCAGGTGATCCTGCCAGGAGGAACTAAAGACAGCAATATCATCTAGATAAGCTGAGCAATAAGTTTCCATCCCTGCCAGAACTTTATTCACCAACCTCTGAAAAGTGGCAGGTGCATTTTTCAATCCAAAGGGCATCACCACAAAGTGGTAGTGCCCACCAGGGGTCGAAAATGCTGTTTTGGCTTTTGCATCTTCAGCTAATCTGATTTGCCAGTAGCCAGCTGTTAGGTCAAATGTGCTTAGATACTTGGCTGAGGCCAAAGTATCAATCAGCTCATCTGCCCTTGGTATGGGATAGGCATCAGTCCTAGTGACTGCATTGAGGCCTCTGTAGTCTACACAAAACCTCATTTCTTTCTTACCACCCTGGGTATGAGGCTTGGGTACCAGGACTACTGGGCTAGCCCAAGGGCTATCTGAAGGCTCAATCACGCCTAACTCCAACATTTTCTGGACTTCAGTCCTGATACAGTCCCTGACATGGTCAGGTTGCCTGTAGATTTTATTCTTAACAGGCAGACTGTCTCCAGTGTCCACCTCATGGGTGCACCAGGAAGTCTGACTAGGGGTCAGGCTAAACATATGTCTAAACTGTTGCAGAACTTGTCTGCACTCAGTTTGCTGATGGTCAGTGAGGCTGCTTGCCAAAGCAACACCATCTACTGACCCATCATCAGGGTTCTGAGAGAGCAGGTCAGGGAGAGGGTCACTCTCCTCCTCCTGGTCCTCATCAGTTGCCATGAGCAAGCCCATGTCAGCCCTGTCAACATATGGCTTTAATCTGTTGACATGAAGCACCCTTAGGGGGCTCCTGGGAGTTCCAAGATTCACCAGATAGGTGACTTCTCCCTTCTGTTCAACTATTGTATGGGGGCCACTCCACTTGTCCTGGAGGGCTGCTGGGGCCACAGGCTCCAACACCCACACTTTCTGTCCTGGCTGGTATACAGTCAGCACAGCCTTTGGTCATGCCAAGCTTTTTGCAATTCTTGGCTGGCCTCCAGGTTTTTGGTTGCCTTTTTCATGTACTCTGCCATCCGGGAGCGGAGACCAAGTACATAGTCCATCACATCTTGTTTGGGGGGCTTGAGAGGTAACTCCCAGCCCTCTTTTACCAAACATAGTGGACCTCTCACAGGATGCCCAAACAGAAGTTCAAATGGGCTGTAGCCAACCCCCTTCTGTGGAACCTCTCTGTATGCAAACAAAAGGCAAGGAAGAAGAAGGTCCCATTTCCGCCTAAGCTTCTCTGGGAGTCCCTTAATCATTCCTTTCAAGGTTTTGTTGAAGCGTTCAACTAAACCATTGCATTGTGGGTGATAGGGAGTGGTGAACTTATAAGTTACACCACACTCCTTCCACATTGCTTTCAGATATCCTGACATGAAGTTGGTACCTCTGTCAGAGATGACCTCCTTTGGGAAACCCACTCTGGAGAAAACTCCAATGAGGGCTCTTGCCACCACAGGGGCTGTGGTGGTCCTCAGAGGAATTGCCTCTGGGTACCTGGTGGCATGATCCACTACCACCAGGATAAATCTGTGCCCAGATGCAGTTTGAGGGTCAAGGGGACCAACAATGTCAATCCCTACCCTCTCAAAGGGTACCCCCACCACAGGTAGTGGTATCAGGGGGCCTTTGTTGTGCCACCTGCCTTACCACTGGCTTGGCAAGTGACACAGGAGCGACAAAACTCCTTTGTGTCCTCTGACATATGTGGCCAATGAAAATGTGGAACAAGCCTGTCCCAGGTCTTGTTTTGGCCCAAGTGTCCTGCCAAAGGGATATCATGTGCTAAGGTCAAGAGGAACCCCCTAAACTTCTGAGGTATTACCAACCTCCTGGTGGCTCCAGGGGCTGGGTCTCTACCCTCAGAATATAGGAGTCCCTCATCCCAATAAACTTTATGGGACCCACTAGCACTCCCAGCAGCCTCAGCAGCAGCCTGCTGTCTGAGGGGTTCAAGAGAGGGGCAGCACTGTTGCTCCTTGCTCAGATCTTCCCTGGAAGGGCCCCCTGCCCCCAAGAACTCAACCTGGTCAGGTTCAAGTCCCTCTGGGGCAGTTCCTTCTTCAGGTTCTGCTTCACCTCCCTCTGGAAGTGAATCCTTGATCTGAGACAGAGGGGAAGGCACTGCCTTAACCCTACTGCTCCTCCTCTTGGGAAGCTTCTGGTCCATTGTTCCAGGATCCAGAGCTGGTTCAGTGTCATGCATTTTTGCTTGTGACCTGGTCACAGCAAATACCTCTGCAGGGATGCCCAACATCTCAGCATGAGTCCATAACTCTACTTCAGACCAGGCTGAAGTCTCTAGATCATTGCCCAACAGACATTCTACAGGGAGGTCTGCACTGACTACAACTTTCTTGAGGCCAGTTACCCCTCCCCAGGAGAAATTCACAACTGCCAGACTATGGTTGGTCTGGACATTGCTTGCATTGGTCACCTGGTACATTTCACCCAGGATGATCTGTCCAGGGTCCACTAGGTCCTCTGCCACCATGGTGACACTAGCACCTGTGTCCCTAAATGCCAAAGCCTGTTTGCCATTTATCAAAGGCTGCTGTTTGTACTTGCCCAGATTACTGGGGCTTACTAGGAAGGACATATCAATGTTTCCATCACAAATCAGCATTGCCTGAGTGGTCACTCTGACTAGGTCAGAATCCACTTCAGAACCCAGGGTCAACCCTACTACACCCTTATTCTGAGTACCACCTCCACCAGTAGCTGAGCTAGGGGGAACAGTTGCCTTAGGGGCAGGAGTGGTGGTGGTTTGGTCTTTGGACTTGGTACAATCAGAAGTCCAGTGCCCTTTCTGTTTACAGAATTTGCACCAGGGCTTCTTTTGGCCTTTTCCCTTGTTGGACTGTGACTCCCCACCAGATGCAGATTTTTGGGGCCCTTGTGAAGACTTCTGGTCTTTTGACTTATCCCCACCTTTCTCAGGGCCTTTAGGATCTTGCTTCTTAGTGTCACCCCCTGGTTCTGGGTTTTCTGCCTCACCCTGGTTCTGACCCATTTGTCTGCCTTCTTTCCCAATTCTTGGGGAGAGGTCAGATCAGAGTCCACCAGGTACTGATGCAACAACTGGTTCTGGCAATTATTTAGGATCTGTTCTCTCATCATCAGATTATACAATCCCTTGAAATCAGTAACCCTACTGCCAACCAGCCAACCCTCCAGAGCCTTGGTTGCACAATCAACAAAGTCAGTCCAGTCCTGAGTCTGTGCCTTCTGGGTATCTCTGAACTTCAACCTGTACTGTTCAGTGGTTAAGCCAAACCCATCTATCAGTGCACTCTTCAGGACTTCATAATCATCAGCATCCTCTTCCCTAACAGTGAGGAGCTTGTCTCTACCTTTATCTGAAAAGGAGAGCCACAAGATTGCTGCCCACTGCTTTTGGGGGACCTGCTGTACTCTGCAGGCCCTCTCCGTAGCAGTTATCCATTTGTGGATATCATCCCCACTCTGGTAGGGAGGAACAACCTTGCTCAGGTTCCTATGGTCAGGGACATATTCTCTGCCTCTAGGGACACTGTTGCTGCCACCAGGGGGTTCTAAACCCTCCCTTCTGGAAGCTCTCTGGATCTCCAGGGCTTCTCTATCCAGTGCCAACTGCTTGGTTCTGAGGGCCACTTTGGCTTCCTCATACTGGAGCAGTTTGCACCTTCTCTCAGAGGAGGTCTCTCTTAAGTTAAAGTATGAGCTCCTCTCCTGGACAAATTCTCTGTCAGAGTGATAAGAGTGCTCAGATTCCCTGGAAGGGGATCTGTGCCTCTGATCCATTCTGCCAGTTCTCTTAGGGAGAATTCCTTTGTCCTGTTCAGGCTCCTTGAAGCCTGGCCCTTCAATCACAGAGTCTGGGTCATTCTGATTTTCATCATCTGACCCAGATACTATGACTGACCCACCCACTGATTCAGACCCCTTAGCTCCTAGAGCCAACCTAAGGTCATCTGCTGTCAGCAGATCTATCAGGTGGAGTGTTGAGGGACTCTGTCCTAGCTTCAGGTGTCTTTCAACACACATGGCTCTCAAGTCAGAGAAAGCCATGTCCTTATACTGAGGCTGAGTGGATCCACTGGTTCCACCCCTTAAGGACATTCTAGTGTTGTGCAGTGTTGTACTACCTACACTAGTTTGTGGCCTACTGATCCTAGCTTGAGCTGTGGAAAGGGTGTGCTATCCCTTGGCACACAGCTCTAAGTTCAGTAGAACTTATTGATACTAAGCTTGACTTTATATGTACCTTGAGTACCTATAATGGTTTTCAGTTAGTAATTCAAAATAGAGATTTTCTGGTAAAACAATGGCAAGCTGGAATCCCACACGCTGCCCACCAATGTGAGAAGTTGGCCTGGTATATGCTGTTCACTACTTAAAGTGGACACCTTGCACCAGGGCAAATCGACTCTTATGGTAGATAGGTTTAAGACAACCTTTTAAAGAAAGCTATCCTAGTGGTAGCTGTGGAGAGCAGCCTTCAGGCTAAGTCTCGGAGGAATGTAAAGCAGCTTGTTTTACCATATAATCTCTTGAATCACCAAATGAAAAGACACCACACAGGTATATATATCAAATATATATGTATTTATTTCTAAATAACTCTCTACTAATCTCTTTATGAGATTAGAAGACAAACATATGCACAAATCAACGTTTCTCAATAAGTTAAGCACAAGTAAATCACAATCTTAGGTTCTAGACCTAGGTCTAGGGCATCTAGAATCGAGGGACCCCTAAGAACCACCCCAGGTAGTTGTAGGAGACCCACAGGGGACGGACGCGGTGTCTGGGCACCAAGATGAGTCCTGTACGAGTCTATGCCCTTGGACGCGATAGAGATTTCAATGGAAAAAGGCCCCTTGCGTGTTCGAGGCGAACACACCGATCGGACTCGTACGAGTCGAAGGATACGGTTTCCGATAGGATTGCAAGGGAGTTGGACGCGGTGTGTCTGACACCGCCGCGAACCAGGTACGAGTCAGTGTGCGAGCCACACTGGGAAAGTAAGAGTTTAAGGACACTTCTAAGGAAGCTACAGGCAAGTCACTTACAGGGTAAGTAGTTCTAGGGCCCACACCCACAGGAGCACCGTAGTGCTAGAGTTACCTCACCCAGGGAAGCCGTGTGCATAGGTGTTCTCTGGTGTCGGGTCGCGGCGTCGTTTTCAATGGCGAACAAAGAAGACTTGCTGCTTGCGGGAGCTGAAGAAGTGTCCGGTGGAATCCAAGCCTGGATTCTGTAGAAGGATGACCTGAAAGCAGAGGGGACAGTGTTCAAAGTCACTTGGCAGTGACTCGGGGCAAGGAAGATGGATGCCCACCGTCGTCGGTCGCTTCAGGTCGGTTGCGGGTGCCTTGACTCTTCTGCCACGAGGTCCAGGAGGCGTCGACGACGACCAGGAGCTGGATTCTGTGTGTCCCACGAAGTCTGCAGCTTACTGCGGTGTCGGCCACTCGATCGGAGCCAACAAGCCTTGGTAACAGCAAGTCTCGGGGAGAGGAAGGAAAGTCGATGGCACAGACCAGCAAGGTCTGAGGAACTCACCCAGCAAGGGTAAGTCAGGGCAGGCCTGGAGCAACCAGGGGAGCCCTTTGGTTTTGTTAGGAAGTCTTCTGGGGACCCACAAGCTGGCTGGCAAGGGATCGCGAAGACACCTCGGGCGGAATCACTCAACAGGGCCCACGGTCACTCGGGACGGTGTAGGCCTCTGATCTTCGGAGGGATTCCTGCTGGAGGTCGGGACCACACGGGGTCCAAAGCACAAGTTCGTAGAACGTTGTGAAGGGGTTGCACTCGACAATAGTGCACGGTACCCAGGGGTCGCGGTTCCTCGTTACTCGTGGGGTCCACTTGCCTCAGCTTCGCTGGGGACTCACGATGGCCTGGGAGAGGTCAGGAAATCCACTTCTTGGGCTGCAGGGACTTCGGACTCCGGCGGGAGCGGCGTAGTTTGCGACCGTCGTTGTCGTTTTTGGTGCCTGCCAAGCAGGGGAGTCACTCCTTGACTCCAAGGGAGATTCTTCTGTCTTCCAAAGGTAGTGGAACGTCGAAGGGCCAGGATTCTTCAGTAGAGCGTCGTCCAGGGGTTATCTGTTTTGCAATGGCAAGGTTCCCCCTCTTATACTAAAAAGAGGGGATGGACTAGCCCTATGACCCCACCTATGGGAGGGTCAAGGGAGGGGGTGGCTACACCCACTTCCCTTTGTCCAGGTTCGCGCCAGAGCAGGGGCAGGTAGCCCCTGAGCCGGTTTGAACTGGCATATGCACAGAGGAGCCTTTTGCTCCCCCAGTGCAGGACTTCAAAGCACTCTAAGAGTGCACCCACCCAGCCCCAATACACTAAACCCTGTCTGGGAGGTGGTCACACCTCCCTGTGACAGGATACCTTTTGTTGGGCTTCCTCCACTGTGAGTTTCGGTCATCAGCAGGAGGGCAGCCCAGTGTCTGTGACTGGTGGCATCCATTTTGTGATGCCAGGGCTCTTCAGGATTCTACCGCGTTTCCACAGCAGGTACATGTCTTATCCCTCTAGAAGGGTGGAATGCTACCCCCGCCGCCAGGATTGGCGGGGGGTAGTATTCCAAGGTGTTTGACACCAAACACGACATGTTTTGATGCAGCCATTCCAAAGTTAGCATTTTACCGCGAGGATATAATGCACTTAAGAGTATATGGTTTAACCACATCCACAAACAGCACCAGAGAATAGACTCTGACAGCTGCAGAGGGGCCCTGCTCATGCAGAGGCACCCCCTCACATAGAAGCCAAGCACCCTGCCCTCAGGATTGATAGGGCCTGCCTTAGGGGTGACTGATAGGTTTATATGTGTGTGCAGGAGAGATATAGGAAACCTATATCTCAGTGAGGGGTGCTAGCACCACCTCACCCAGGCTGCAGTAGCAGGCCTGTGGTGTCAGATTTAGTCTGCTTCCCAGGGGTGGCATAACACATGCTGCAGCCCCTGGTAGGCCTGTGAAGTACCTATGCCCTTGGTACCTAAGGTACCATATACTAGGGACTCATAAGGCACCACAGTATCCAATCACTAGTGCACCTAGAGTGCACTCCATGTCATTTAGAGAGAACAGAGAGGCTGGGGCCCTGATTGGCAGGGACCCAGCCAGACTATAGTCAGAAACCAGTGCTAACATCAGAAAAAAAGTGGGGGCAACATAAGAGGCAGATCCTACTCTCCTACATCCCCCAAAGAACAGATAAGCAACCAAAGCGTAATGATTCAGTATTTAGTCCCTGCTCCGGTGGGAGGAAACAAAGACAAAAGGAGGGACAAAGAGACAGGATTGACCACTAGCTAGCAAGGATTTTTAAAGGACACTGAAACAAACGAATAAAAAAGAAGTGGGCAGAGCTTAAGCCCACACAGAATTAAATACACAGAGTGTAGCGGGGGTGTCACTGGTCTGCCCACGATGAGGCCTCGCTTCCTGCAGCGCTGTAATAATGGCACACACAACACACAGTACACAAGTGCAGGTGCCCGGCCCGAGGAGTGACAACAGTGGCAACAATGTAATATAGAGGTAGGGTGGCTCTCTCCATCCCTCCTATTCTTTAGTGAGTTCACCTCAACCGGTCTTTTGTTCGGGGTGCAGGTTGCATACAAAGTCTCTGAGTCTTTGGCTGGGGGCAAGGTTCTGCCGGTGACCATATGTCTGGCTCCGGGAATTGTTGCTGTACCCCTGCCCGGACGGGCCATAGTTTGCGGGGTTCCTTTCAAGAAGCCTGTCACTTTGCAGGCTGCTGTTGCTGCTTTCACATCCTCTGTATGGTGATGGGCATCCCCCGCTTCTCTCTGGAGAAGGGATTTCCACACTGGCATATTCCTCTTCAGTCACCGACTCGGCTTCCCCTTCTACTCCTGGTGCAGAGGCACTCACTCTTTTGACCCACAACACATTCCTAATGACTGTGCGAGGACCGCGTTGGGCAGTGGCCATTGTGCCATTGACAGTCACTACTCTCCACACCTCCGGTTCATAGGGTGTTCTGAATTTCCATCCAGGGTATCTGCTTTGACAACGACACAGCTAGAGGAGCTGTTCTCTCCGGCATGAGCTTGCCTTTCGGTTTGTGGCTTCCTTTTTGGCTTGAGCGGCCTCCCTGTCAAAGTTCACTGGGTGCCACTCGGGGCTAGCGGGAATGCTAGCTTTGTGGGCTTTCTAAACAGCAAGTGCGCCGGTGCGCAGTTTGTAGTGCTGTGTGGGGTCTTTCGGTATGCGTTAGACATTTGTGCAAGCAGCATTCAGCCTCCTCCCTTTGTTCCACTCCTATCCGGACAGCGCGGTTGAGAGTTCACATAAACCGCTCCACTTCCCCATTCGCTTGTGGCCACTGCGGGGTAATCGTTCTGTGTCTGACAGCAAGGGAGGTAAGGTATTCCTGGAATTCATGTCCTTGAAGGGCAGACGATTATCTGACTTGATCTCCTCTGGGAGCCCCAGCATCACGAGCGTCTTATCCAATACCGCCTTGACCTGCTGGAACGCTGTGGATGCCACCACCTCCATGGCTGGAAATTTTGAGTGAGAGTCCATCAACTCTGCAGAACTTCGGCTATCAGGGAAACTCCTAAAGTCGATGCTGGCCTTGGTCCATGCCTGCAGACTTGGTTCCACCATGAGGAGGGGTGCAGGCAGCTGCTCCCTGCCCATTCTGGCGCACAAATGATAGTTGCGCATAGCTTTCATCAACGAGGGCATCCATTCCTGGAAACCACACCTTGCTGGGTAACCAAGCCTTGGTCTTTGCCCCTCCTTGGTGTACCACAAGAGCCAAGCTGATCACTCTGATCCATAGGTCTTTTGGGACTACAATCATTTGGCCCCTGAGCAGTAATCTGTGCTGCCCTTCACTCAGTTTGTGTCGGACCCTCAATAGTTGTTGTCTTGCGAACTGATCACAGTGGTCAGCGACCTGGACCCATCAAGAAAGTTCTGCCATCTCCTCTGGGTCAGTGCTTCTCTGGCCCTTACCAGATTCTCGTCTTTATTGGTTGTTTCGCTGAGCTCTTCCAATTTCAGTGTCTTTGGGCATGCCTCCTGGACGACCATTCGGACAAACACTTCGGTTCGCGCTTCCTCCTGGGCCAACTGCGGCATCCCCTCTGGCAAGGGATGACGAGACAAGTAGTCAGCCGGGTTGTTGCCGCTGGGGCGGTAGACTATATCAAACCGGTATGCCTGTAATATCACAGCCCATCGTTCGATTCTGGGGGGAATTAGACGTGTGGTTCACAAACAGAGGGATAAGAGGCTTGTTGTCAGTAACAACTCTGAATTCATATCCATACAGGTAGAGTTGGAAGTGCTGACAGGTCCACCTTAAGACCAGAGCCTCTCTTTCGATCCGTGCATACAGCATTGCCATCTCCAAGGGTGCTCTACTAATGCATGATATTGGAGCCCTGTCTCTGCTGACTCCTTCTTGCATAAGGAAGGCAGATACATATGCATGTACATGACATTACAAGGCAGAAGCAAAAAGGGGAGACTCCCGGTATTCTTTCAAAAGTGCTCATGGCATCATATATTTAAAATCTCAGTTTATACAAGACAGTTATAACAGCACTGCAAGCATAAATTGCGAAGGCAACCCAAGAGGACTTTGTGCACGTTGTGCTCGTGATGCAATGAGTGACGGCGCAAGTGACAAGTGAGAAACACAGCGGAAGATGCAAGGTGACAAGGTGATGAAAAAATATATGTACACGGATCAATGGTTCAGTAGATTTAGTTCTTCTCAGTAATTTAGACAAGATATATAACTTTTTATGAACCAAAGCTGAGTATGCGCCGTGAGTTGCGCTGTAAGATCGGTTGACGGCGTTTCGATTCTATTTAGTCAGGATCATCTTCAGGACCGGGTTGCCAAAGTTTTTGGGTGCTGTAAAAGGGAGGAAAGGAATAGATCACGGAGGGGAAGGGGAAGTAGCGCAGGGGCAAGGATAGTGGTGGGGTGGGTGGAAAAAAGCCTACCTGTACGATGACAAGGAGAGGCTGACAGGTATGTCCACAGGTTGGTCAATGGACCCGTGTGGAAGGTGGCCCCGTGAAAGGCGTATGCACAACTGCGGTACGCCTTTGTAGTAGTGTGTTAAATTAACTGTTCTTCAATGTCAAATGTTTTCACCTATTACTGTAGTAGCGTGTAGATTAACTGTCCTTCAGTGACAAATGTTTTTGATGTTGTTTTTTGCTACTATACTTGTCCTACGCCTGTACTCTTTATCCATGACTCGTTTGTCCAGGGCCAACCGGTCTGTTGCCCAGTCTGTCCTCTCTTTTCTTTTACCCTTTCCCACCATGCCCGTTTCCTCTTCCAGCGCGTTTCAAACCACGTTCGCGCGTCCCTAACGATGCCCCAACCACCGCCCGTCACTTGACTGGCTCCCGGTCACGTGATACATATAGGCCCCGCCCCCTTGAGCATGGCATTTCCACCGTGACCGGCTCCCATCCCCAACTGATTGACCGGCCAAGACCGCACACGACCGTGGCGGCCAGGACCTAATCACAGCGTCTCTGCGGCCTCAGGATTCATTCCCTGAACTGATTCCTCCTCCTCCAAGGTAAGCTCACGATCGCCCTGATCCTGACGACTGCCGCTTTTGCCGTCACTTCCCGAGCCCCACAGCTCTAACGCATGCATTCCCCCACCTCCAGGTACCCTCTCCGGGACCAGTGCAGTGGATCGGGCTCTCGACCCTGCCAGACACATCCTTTTCCATCAAGGTAAGCTTACTATCGCTTTGATCATGATTACGGCCGCCTAGCCGTCACACCAGGAGCCCACCAGCTCTAACGCGTGCCTTCCCCCACACCCAGGTACCCTCTCCGGGCCCAGCGCAGTGGATCGGGGACCCGACCCTGCCACCAACTTCCTCCCGCTGCATTGCGGAGGACACCACATGAGTTCACTTCTCTCTGGCGCGCATTCAGTCATTTTGCGCTATTTTATTCCACTGACATCCCTCCTTGTCTGCTATCCCCCCCTCCCCCCCCCTTCTCCCTTCCGACTATACGATTCAACATAGCAGACGTGCCTTGACGCCACACCGGACCTGTGATTTCCTCTCTCTCACGCCGGTCGACCCCCCACTCAATGTGAGTTTTTCTCCATCCTTCGCCAGCACTACAGCCCGTTTGTCCCGCTCCTCCCTTCTTGATCATTCGTTTTATTCACAGGATTGGACTCAGCCTCCACTGACCTCGGACACACCGATTTCACTGGGCCACCTTCCACACGGGTCCATTGACCAACCTGTGGACATACCTGTCAGCCTCTCCTTGTCATCATACAGGTAGGCTTTTTTCCACCCACCCCACCACTATCCTTGCCCCTGCGCTACTTCCCCTTCCCCATTCCCTCCGTGATCTATTCCTTTCCTACCTTTTACAGCACCCAAAAACTTTGGCAACCCAGTCCTGAAGATGATCCTGACTAAATAGGATCGAAACGCCGTCGACCGATCTTACAGCGCAACTCACGGCGCATACTCAGCTTTGGTTCATAAAAAGTTATATATCTTGTCTAAATTACTGAGAAGAAATAAATCTACTGAACGATTGATCCTTGTACATATATTTTTTCATCACCTTGTCACCTTGCGTCTTCCGCTGTGTTTCTCACTTGTCACTTGCGCCGTCACTCATTGCATCACGAGCACAATGTGCACAAAGTTCTCTTGGGTTGCCTTCGCAATTTATGCTTGCAGTGCTGTTATAACTGTCTTGTATAAACTGAGATTTTAAATATATGATGCCATGAGCACTTTTGAAAGAATACCGGGAGTCTCCCCTTTTTGCTTCTGCCTTGTAATGTCGTGTACATACTTATGTATCTGCCTTCCTCATTGAATCCAGTTGAGACATTGTTATAAATTACGCTTACTCACCCAGATCTCAACCTGGTCTATAGGTCATACTCCTGTTGCCTTTTACTATATTGTGAGCAGCTGCTGAGCTGCGAGAGTAGATCCCCTTGTGGCCATAACTTTCCAACCAATCTATTTGGTTCATTTGGTCTAGAATATCCCTTCACCAAATATGTCTAGGGAGACTCCCTCCTACACAGACGACTATATTCAACGTATACTTAGTGGTCCCTCCTTGCTTTCGAACCCCGGCCCCTCAATCTCCACTTCTCCAGCCACCAACACTTCCAAGGTTCTCTTAGATAGGCTTCAGAAGCTTAAAAAGAAACAGATTAGAACAACCCTCCACGCACGCATGCTCACGGAATACCTTAAATCAGATATCATCCCTCTAGGCCTACAGATTCGGAACACACCTGCCATCTTTACCCAAGACCCCAAATTCCGGACAGGTTTCAGTCATCTAGCCACCACTTGCTCCCGGCACTGGATGGTGCTAGGCATCGACACTGCTATCGAACACAGCCAGAAAGAATTAGAAGAGATTGCCGAGATCGAGAAACTCATTCTGGAGGACAGCTCAATATCGGATGCCAAAAATCTCTTGGATAAAATCAACACCACCATTGCTACTTTCAATACCTTTGAGTTGAACAAAAAAATCACCAAAATCCAGAAAGACATTAAATACTATAACATTGACAAGACTTATCCTTACCTCCGAGACGAATTTTACAACACCCCGTACAACCCCCCAAGAACCCGCAACTGGGGTAGATATCGCAACAACAAACAAATCACTTTCTCGGACTCCTCCAACACATCCATAGAGGATTCTGATTCCGGAGAGGGACCAAGCACTTCCAGAATCATCAATAGACCGGCTCCCTTACTGCCCCCTGGTTTTTTAGAACAAGGCAGCGGACGCGGCCAGAACCAAACTCAGACCAGGAACAACCACCAATATCAATACTCCGGAGAAAGACAAACCCGGAACAGATTCTACCAATGGGGTCCACAACAATAGCAAACTGTCAGAATACCAACGCCTCGCCCACACTGAATGTCACCAATACCCAGAACAATCAAGACCAACAACTCATCCCAATATTCAACCTTTCCAGCCATATTCTATCTAGTGAAGAAACCCAACTTCTAAGCAGAGGCCTCAGCTTTGTACCAACAGAACGGAGCAACTTCTTCGAACTACAGACACAACTGCTCCAGTTCTTTCGACGGGTTAGACTACGTCAATTCTTCATGGACAAACCCGATTCAAACAACGCTCTTAGACCCCGGTTCCATCTCCCATCTACCTTTAACCCACCCTCATCCACAATGCCCCCGGAGATACTCTCATTTGAACGATTGGTCCTACGTGAGGTATTGGATCTACAGAAACAATTTGAATATGTCCCCTACAACCTTCCCTTGGTGGAGAAACAAGCTCTCCTCAGTCTCAAGGATAGAACTGATGTCATCATAAAACCTGCAGACAAGAGTGGCGGAATTGTAGTAATGGATGTTGACAAATATGATTTTGAAATAAAGAGACAACTATCCAACCCGCTGCATTATCGCAAACTCACTAAAGACCCATTACCTGAGTTGAAAACAAAGATCCAGCAAGTTACCAGCCGAGCTAGATCCGAGGGCATCATCACACAGAAGGAATTTGCCTTTTTAAACAACCCGCACCCCCAAGTGCCAGTGATTTACGTACTCCCTAAGATCCACAAGGACAGCAAAAAACCCCTGGACGCCCCATTGTATCCGGATGTGGATCTATCCTTGAACCACTGGGTAAATACATCAACAGTGTCATTAAAGAATTTGTTCCACTGACAGAAACATTCATTCCTGATAGCATGGATCTCTTCAAAACCATTGAGGACAGGCCCTTCGACATCAACACGGAACTCATGGTGGGACTCGACATAGAGTCTCTTTACACCAACATCCCCCATGAGGAGGGCCTCTTAGTCATCGAAGAAATACTCGAGAGAAGACCCCGACCCACCGTGATCCCTACTAACTTTATCATAGATCTTCTACACATCGCCCTAGAAAATAACTATTTTCTCTACCGGGACACATTTTATTTACAAATCAAAGGTGTCTCCATGGGCACTTGCTTTGCCCCTAATTTTGCTATTGTTTTTGTGTACAATCTTGAAATTACACACATACTTACCCCCATCAATCCATTTCATACACAGATTGGTCTCTGGTGACGCTACATAGATGACATTCTTCTGCTGTGGAAGGGCCAGTCTGACTCTTTGAACTCCTTTGTTGATTGGCTGAACCATTCTCAACCTCACCTCAAATTTACCACGGATTGCAGACCCAATGACCTACCTTTTCTAGATGTTACTATCCACGCAGAAGACGGAAAAAATGGAACCGTCCTATTCCGGAAACCTACAGAACGCAACACGTTATTACACTACTCTAGCTACCACCCACGCGGCCTTAGAGATGGTTTACCTTACGGCCAATTTTTGCGCATCCGCAGAAATTGCAAATGGCGGAAAGACTATTTCAGAGAATCAAACATCCTCCGTGACAAACTTATTTCCAGAGGCTACCCAGCCAGCTTGCTCAAACGTGCCCGAAAAAGGGCATGGTATTGCCACCAAGATGACCTTCTCACACCCCAGCCCAAGAAAACGAATACCCGAATCCCCTTTGTGACTAAATTCAGCCCGAGCAGCAACCAAGTCATAAAAATCATTACACAAAACTGGTCTATTTTGAGAACCCAAAAGATGTTCCAAGAACCTCCTCTCTTCTCCTACCAACGAGGAGACAACCTGGCCAATCACCTTGTTCATGCCATTACTTGGCCGACTAAACCCGTACAACAGAGCTCCAACGCTGCCGCATGGGGTATACCACCTTTAATCGGACATTACAGATGCCAATCCTGTGTCGTGTGTGATCTCACATCAAATACCAAAGAATTCAAGGTCAACAACAAAACCTACCCTCTCAAAACCTTCACCAACTGCAGATCCCAAAATGTGATTTACGCAATCCGGTGCCCTTGCGACCTCATTTACATTGGTAAAACAACCCAAATGGTAAAGCAGAGAATAATACAACATAAAAGCAGAATACACTGCAAAGTACTGACTGCCCCTTTGGTGTCACACTACATTGAAAAAATCATAATGAACTTGAAATCAACTGGCAAGTGATTGATCAACCTTCACTACCCATCAGGGGTGGAAACCTCCAAACCCTACTGAACAGAAGCGAATGTAAATGGATCACGCGCTGTAATTCAGTAGACCAGGGACTTAACACCATTGATGAATGGAACAGTACAGTACAAGTATAACTCTGAACTCCAAACCTCTTGTACGGCCCTCTACATCCACCCGTCCACCAGGTCCACTAGTGATGGCCCCAAGACCAATGATGCGGGACACAGTACAGTACCAATATAACCCTGAACTCCAACCCTTGTGGTTGGTCCTCCATTTCTACTCGACCATCAGCGTCCCTAGGTGATGGGTGGACCCTGTCCCCCTCCAACCTGTCTTTATCCTTTCCCCCACCCCCTCCCCCATCAGATGCCATTACTGACCACCTGTCATCTTATTCCACTACATCATTTATCATATCCCTACCCACTGCATTAAGAGCCTAGCTGTCTTCAGCCATATTCCCCTTTTCATCTTTTATATCCCTGATATACAGACTTGGGTGGCTTCGGACATAATTAACATTATTATGCACAACTGCGGTACGCCTTTGTAGTAGCGTGTTAAATTAACTGTTCTTCAATGTCAAATGTTTTCACCTATTACTGTAGTAGCGTGTAGATTAACTGTCCTTCAATGACAAATGTTTTTGATGTTGTTTTTTGCTACTATACTTGTCATACGCCTGTACTCTTTATCCATGACTCGTTTGTCCAGGGCCAACCGGTCTGTTGCCCAGTCTGTCCTCTCGTTTCTTTTACCCTTTCCCGCCATGCCCGTTTCCTCTTCCAGCGCGTTTCACCCCACGTTCGCGCATCCCTAACGACGCCCCACCCACCGCCTCGTCACTTGACTGGCTGCCGGTCACGTGATACATATAGGCCCGCCCCCTTGAGCATGGCATTTCCACCGTGACCGGCTCCCATCCCCAACTGATTGACTGGCCGAGACCGCACACGACCGTGGCGGCCAGGTCCTAATCACAGCGTCTCTGCGGCCTCAGGATTCATTCCCTGAACTGATTCCTCCTCCTCCTCCAAGGTAAGCTCACGATCGCCCTGATCCTGACGACTGCCGCTTTTGCCGTCATTTCCCGAGCCCCACAGCTCTAATGCATGCATTCCCCCACCTCCAGGTACCCTCTCCGGGACCAGTGCAGTGGATCGGGCTCCCGACCCTGCCAGCCACATCCTTTTCCATCAAGGTAAGCTTACTATCGCTTTGATCATGATTACGGCCACCTAGCCGTCACACCAGGAGCCCACCAGCTCTAACGCATGCCTTCCCCCACGCCCAGGTACCCTCTCCGGGCCCAGCGCAGTGGATCGGGGACCCGACCCTGCCACCAACTTCCTCCCGCTGCATTGCGGAGGACACCACGTGAGTTCACTTCTCTCTGGCGCGCATTCAGTCATTTCGCGCTATTTTATTCCACTGACATCCCTCCCTGTCTGCTATCCACCCCCTTTCCCCCCACCCCCTTCTCCCTTCCCCTTCAGGCTATACGATTCAACATAGCAGACGCGCCTTGATGCCACACCGGACGTGTGATTTCCTCTCTCTCACGCCGGTCGACTCCCCACTCAATGTGAGTTTTTCTCCATCCTTTGCCTGCACTACAGCCCGTTTGTCCTCCTCCTCCCTTCTGAATCATTCGTTTTATTCACAGGATTGGACTCAGTCTCCATTGACCTCGGACACACCGATTTCACGGGGCCACCTTCCACACGGGTCCATTGACCAACCTGTGGACATACCTGTCAGCCTCTCCTTGTCATCGTACAGGTAGGCTTTCTTCCACCCACCCCACCACTATCCTTGCCCCTGCGCTACTTCCCCTTCCCCGTTCCCTCCGTGATCTATTCCTTTCCTCCCTTTTACAGCACCCAAAAACTTTGGCAACCCGGTCCTGAAGATGATCCTGACTAAATAGGATCGAAACGCCGTCGACCCATCTTACAGCGCAACTCACGGCGCATACTCAGCTTTGGTTCATAAAAAGTTATATATCTTGTCTAAATTACTGAGAAGAACTAAATCTACTGAACCATTGATTCTTGTACATATATTTTTTCATCACCTTGTCACCTTGCGTCTTCCGCTGTGTTTCTCACTTGTCACTTGCGCCGTCACTCATTGCATCACAAGCACAACGTGCACAAAGTCCTCTTGGGTTGCCTTCGCAATTTATGTTTGCAGTGCTGTTATAACTGTCTTGTATAAACTGAGATTTTAAATATATGATGCCATGAGCACTTTTGAAAGAATACCGGGAGTCTCCCCTTTTTGCTTCTGCCTTGTAATGTCGTGTACATACTTATGTATCTGCCTTCCTCATTGAATCCAGTTGAGACATTGTTGTAAATTACGCTTACTCACCCAGATCTCAACCTGGTCTATAGGTCATACTCCTGTTGCCTTTTACTATATTGTGAGCAGCTGCTGAGCTGCGAGAGTAGATCCCCTTGTGGCCATAACTTTCCAACCAATCTATTTGGTTCATTTGGTCTAGAATATCCCTTCACCAAATATGTCTAGGGAGACTCCCTCCTACACAGACGACTATATTCAACGTATACTTAGTGGTCCCTCCTTGCTTTCGAACCCCGGCCCTTCAATCTCCACTTCTCCAGCCACCAACACTTCCAAGGTTCTCTTAGATAGGCTTGAGAAGCTTAAAAAGAAACAGATTAGAACAACCCTCCACGCACGCATGCTCACGGAATACCTTAAATGAGATATCATCCCTCTAGGCCTACAGATTCGGAACACACCTGCCATCTTTACCCAAGACCCCAAATTCCGGACAGGTTTCAGTCATCTAGCCACCACTTGCTCCCGGCACTGGATGGTGCTAGGCATCGACACTGCTATCGAACACAGCCAGAAAGAATTAGAAGAGATTGCCGAGATCGAGAAACTCATTCTGGAGGACAGCTCAATATCGGATGCCAAAAATCTCTTGGATAAAATCAACACCACCATTGCTACTTTCAATACCTTTGAGTTGAACAAAAAAATCACCAAAATCCAGAAAGACATTAAATACTATAACATTGACAAGACTTATCCTTACCTCCGAGACGAATTTTACAACACCCCGTACAACCCCCCAAGAACCCGCAACTGGGGTAGATATCGCAACAACAAACAAATCACTTTCTCGGACTCCTCCAACACATCCATAGAGGATTCTGATTCCGGAGAGGGACCAAGCACTTCCAGAATCATCAATAGACCGGCTCCCTTACTGCCCCCTGGTTTTTTAGAACAAGGCCGCGGACGCGGCCAGAACCAAACTCAGACCAGGAACAACCACCAATATCAATACTCCGGAGAAAGACAAACCCGGAACAGATTCTACCAATGGGGTCCACAACAATAGCAAACTGTCGGAATACCAACGCCTCGCCCACACTGAATGTCACCAATACCCAGAACAATCAAGACCAACAACTCATCCCAATATTCAACCTTTCCAGCCATATTCTATCTAGTGAAGAAACCCAACTTCTAAGCAGAGGCCTCAGCTTTGTACCAACAGAACGGAGCAACTTCTTCGAACTACAGACACAACTGCTCCAGTTCTTTCGACGGGTTAGACTACGTCAATTCTTCATGGACAAACCCGATTCAAACAACGCTCTTAGACCCCGGTTCCATCTCCCATCTACCTTTAACCCACCCTCATCCACAATGCCCCCGGAGATACTCTCATTTGAACGATTGGTCCTACGTGAGGTATTGGATCTACAGAAACAATTTGAATATGTCCCCTACAACCTCCCCTTGGTGGAGAAACAAGCTCTCCTCAGTCTCAAGGATAGAACTGATGTCATCATAAAACCTGCAGACAAGGGTGGCGGAATTGTAGTAATGGATGTTGACAAATATGATTTTGAAATAAAGAGACAACTATCCAACCCGCTGCATTATCGCAAACTCACTAAAGACCCATTACCTGAGTTGAAACCAAAGATCCAGCAAGTTACCAGCCGAGCTAGATCCGAGGGCATCATCACACAGAAGGAATTTGCCTTTTTGAACAACCCGCACCCCCAAGTGCCAGTGATTTACGTACTCCCTAAGATCCACAAGGACAGCAAAAAAACCCTGGACGCCCCATTGTATCCGGATGTGGATCTATCCTTGAACCACTGGGTAAATACATCAACAGTGTAATTAAAGAATTTGTTCCACTGACAGAAACATTCATTCCTGATAGCATGGATCTCTTCAAAAAGATTGAGGACAGGCCCTTCGACATCAACACGGAACTCATGGTGGGACTCGACATAGAGTCTCTTTACACCAACATCCCCCATGAGGAGGGCCTCTTAGTCATCGAAGAAATACTCGAGAGAAGACCCCGACCCACCGTGATCCCTACTAACTTTATCATAGATCTCCTACACATCGCCCTAGAAAATAACTATTTTCTCTACCGGGACACATTTTATTTACAAATCAAAGGTGTCTCCATGGGCACTTGCTTTGCCCCTAATTTTGCTATTGTTTTTGTGTACAATCTTGAAATTACACACATACTTACCCCCATCAATCCATTTCATACACAGATTGGTCTCTGGTGACGCTACATAGATGACATTCTTCTGCTGTGGAAGGGCCAGTCTGACTCTTTGAACTCCTTTGTTGATTGGCTGAACCATTCTCAACCTCATCTCAAATTTACCACGGATTTCAGACCCAATGACCTACCTTTTCTAGATGTTACTATCCACGCAGAAGACGGAAAAAATGGAACCGTCCTATTCCGGAAACCTACAGAACGCAACACGTTATTACACTACTCTAGCTACCACCCACGCGGCCTTAGAGATGGTTTACCTTACGGCCAATTTTTGGGCATCCGCAGAAATTGCAAATGGCGGAAAGACTATTTCAGAGAATCAGACATCCTCCGTGACAAACTTATTTCCAGAGGCTACCCAGCCCGCTTGCTCAAACGTGCCCGAAAAAGGGCATGGTATTGCCACCGAGATGACCTTCTCACACCCCAGCCCAAGAAAACGAATACCCGAATCCCCTTTGTGACTAAATTAAGCCCGAGCAGCAACCAAGTCATAAAAATCATTACACAAAACTGGTCTATTTTGAGAACCCAAAAGATGTTCCAAGAACCTCCTCTCTTCTCCTACCAACGAGGAGACAACCTGGCCAATCACCTTGTTCATGCCATTACTTGGCCGACTAAACCCGTACAACAGAGCTCCATCACTGCCGCATGGGGTATACCACCTTTAATCGGACATTACAGATGCCAATCCTGTGTCGTGTGTGATCTCACATCAAATACCAAAGAATTCAAGGTCAACAACAAAACCTACCCTCTCAAAACCTTCACCAACTGCAGATCCCAAAATGTGATTTACGCAATCCGGTGCCCTTGCGACCTCATTTACATTGGTCAAACAACCCAAATGGTAAAGCAGAGAATAATACAACATAAAAGCAGAATCCACTGCAAAGTACTGACTGCCCCTTTGGTGTCACACTACATTGAAAAAATCATAATGAACTGGAAATCAACTGGCAAGTGATTGATCAACCTTCACTACCCATCAGGGGTGGAAACCTCCAAACCCTACTGAACAGAAGCGAATGTAAATGGATCACGTGCTGTAATTCAGTAGACCAGGGACTTAACACCATTGATGAATGGAACAGTACAGTACAAGTATAACTCTGAACTCCAAACCTCTTGTACGGCCCTCTACATCCACCCGTCCACCAGGTCCACTAGTGATGGCCCCAAGACCAATGATGCGGGACACAGTACAGTACCAATATAACCCTGAACTCCAACCCTTGTGGTTGGTCCTCCATTTCTACTCGACCATCAGCGTCCCTAGGTGGTGGGTGGACCCTGTCCCCCTCCAACCTGTCTTTATCCTTTCCCCCACCCCCTCCCCCCATCAGATGCCATTACTGACCACCTGTCATCTTATTCCACTACATCATTTATCATATCCCTACCCACTGCATTAAGAGCCTAGCTGTCTTCAGCCATATTCCCCTTTTCATCTTTTATATCCCTGATATACAGACTTGGGTGGCTTCGGACATAATTGACATTATTATGCACAACTGCGGTACGCCTTTGTAGTAGCGTGTTAAATTAACTGTTCTTCAATGTCAAATGTTTTCACCTATTACTGTAGTAGCGTGTAGATTAACTGTCCTTCAATGACAAATGTTTTTGATGTTGTTTTTTGCTACTATACTTGTCATACGCCTGTACTCTTTATCCATGACTCGTTTGTCCAGGGCCAACCGGTCTGTTGCCCAGTCTGTCCTCTCGTTTCTTTTACCCTTTCCCACCATGCCCGTTTCCTCTTCCAGCGCGTTTCACCCCACTTTCGCACATCCCTAACGACGCCCCACCCACCGCCTCGTCACTTGACTGGCTCCCGGTCACGTGATACATATAGGCCCGCCCCCTTGAGCATGGCATTTCCACCGTGACCGGCTCCCATCCCCAACTGATTGACTGGCCGAGACCGCACACGACCGTGGCGGCCAGGTCCTAATCACAGCGTCTCTGCGGCCTCAGGATTCATTCCCTGAACTGATTCCTCCTCCTCCTCCAAGGTAAGCTCACGATCGCCCTGATCCTGACGACTGCCGCTTTTGCCGTCACTTCCCGAGCCCCACAGCTCTAACGCATGCCTTCCCCGACACCCAGGTACCCTCTCCGGGCCCAGCGCAGTGGATCGGGGACCCGACCCTGCCACCAACTTCCTCCCGCTGCATTGCGGAGGACACCACGTGAGTTCACTTCTCTCTGGCGCGCATTCAGTCATTTCGCGCTATTTTATTCCACTGACATCCCTCCCTGTCTGCTATCCACCCCCTTTCCCCCCCACCCCCTTCTCCCTTCCCCTTCAGGCTATACGATTCAACATAGCAGACGCGCCTTGATGCCACACCGGACGTGTGATTTCCTCTCTCTCACGCCGGTCGACTCCCCACTCAATGTGAGTT
This sequence comes from Calotriton arnoldi, assembly GCA_963921515.1. NCBI lineage: Eukaryota > Metazoa > Chordata > Amphibia > Caudata > Salamandridae > Calotriton > Calotriton arnoldi. The sequence goes on from CAWUFW010007730.1 coordinate 962,536, forward strand.
TTTCTCCATCCTTTGCCAGCACTACAGCCCGTTTGTCCTCCTCCTCCCTTCTTGATCATTCGTTTTATTCACAGGATTGGACTCAGCCTCCATTGACCTCGGACACACCGATTTCACGGGGCCACCTTCCACACGGGTCCATTGACCAACCTGTGGACATACCTGTCAGCCTCTCCTTGTCATCGTACAGGTAGGCTTTCTTCCACCCACCCCACCACTATCCTTGCCCCTGCGCTACTTCCCCTTCCCCGTTCCCTCCGTGATCTATTCCTTTCCTCCCTTTTACAGCACCCAAAAACTTTGGCAACCCGGTCCTGAAGATGATCCTGACTAAATAGGATCGAAACGCCGTCGACCGATCTTACAGCGCAACTCACGGCGCATACTCAGCTTTGGTTCATAAAAAGTTATATATCTTGTCTAAATTACTGAGAAGAACTAAATCTACTGAACCATTGATTCTTGTACATATATTTTTTCATCACCTTGTCACCTTGCGTCTTCCGCTGTGTTTCTCACTTGTCACTTGCGCCGTCACTCATTGCATCACAAGCACAACGTGCACAAAGTCCTCTTGGGTTGCCTTCGCAATTTATGTTTGCAGTGCTGTTATAACTGTCTTGTATAAACTGAGATTTTAAATATATGATGCCATGAGCACTTTTGAAAGAATACCGGGAGTCTCCCCTTTTTGCTTCTGCCTTGTAATGTCGTGTACATACATATGTATCTGCCTTCCTCATTGAATCCGGTTGAGACATTGTTGTAAATTACGCTTACTCACCCAGATCTCAACCTGGTCTATGGGTCATACTCCTGTTGCCTTTTACTACCAATACTCCTTCTTGCATAAGCACAGCCCCTAGGACAACGGGGCTGGCATTGATGATCAACTCCGTTCTTTTCCTCTGGTTGAAATACGCCATGGTTGTTTTGTCCATGAGGGCATCTTGAATCGCCTTAAAAGCCTTCTCTGCATTGTGGTTGCAGCCCCAGGATACTTCAGCACGTGTGAGAGCCCACAGCGGTTCGGACAGGGATGCTAAGTTAGGAATGAAACGTCCACAGTTGGTGGCCATTCCGAGAAAGCTGCATACTTCCATCAGGATCCTGGGAGAGGGTGCTGTTTGGATAGCAGGGGCTTTCTTCAGGTCCACACAAAGCCCTTCTCAGGAGAATATGTACCTGAAAAACTCAATGGAGTCCTGATAGAATGAACACTTGTTCTTGTTAAGGGTTAGGCCACTGTTGGACAGTCGTCTCAGAGCGTCTTGTAAGCAAACGTGATGCTCTTCCAGGCTGTTTGAAAATATGAGGATGTCATCTGTTAGATTTATGACGTGACAATGTCTCCTTGACGGTGTTTTGGAAGACCTCCGCCGTGGAAGAAACGCCGAAACTCAGTCTTCTGTACCTTCTGAGGCCTATGTGCGTGGAGAAGGTTGCGATGTACTTGCTCTCAGGGGCCAACTTCAGTTGGTGATATCCAGAGTTGAGATCGAGTTTAGAGAACCACTTAGCCCCGTTGAGGTCCGCCACGATATCGTCCATCATGGGCGTGATGTGGCGTACCCTCTTGACAGCCTGGTTCAGGAGGCGCATGCCAAGGCAGAGCCTTATTGCTCCTGGTTGCACAGCTTGGGTGCTATGAACAGAGGAGATACCCAGGGGATGGGGCCAGTGACTTTTTCGATGACCCCGAGGTCTTCTAACACTTGTAGTTCTCGCTCAACTTGAGGCCTCAGCTGGAAGGGAACCCTCCTGTGCCTCATGGCTGTGGGCTTGACAGAGGTGTTGATGTGGAGCTTGAACTGCTTATGCTTGAGCTTGCCCACTCCTTTGAAAAGTTGTGGGAACTCTGCTAGGAGGGAGTCAGCGTGGGACACATGGAACTGGTTTGCAAAGAAGACTAGTTCCACATCTTCAGCCGTGTGGCAACTCAGCAGTGTTCCCTTCCTTCCTTCCGTGATGTGGAACTTCGCTTGGGTTGTCTCTTTGTCGCTAGTCAGATCCACTTTGATCACTCCTCGCAGTGGTAAAGACTCTGTGCCCCTTTATGTGTAGATCTTGGCTTTGGTCAGAGCGAGGAGAGGGCACAGTGTAAGAAGCTCATATTGCTCAGAATCCATAACGTTCACCGATGCCCCAGTGTCTATGAGGGCTCTCAAGGTCGAGTTTGTGACCTTTACTGTGCACATGGGGGCGGCCACCGCCTGCGATCAGCGTATCCTGCGAACAATACCACGAAGACATCTTCCTCTTCATCGTCCATAATGAATCCGGACCCATGCTCGCTGGCCCTCTCTGCGTCTAGCGTGTCTTTGAGAGATATGTGCTTAAGTGCTGCTGCTGTTCTTCGCGGCTTGCCAACTGGGGTTCAGAACCTTCCGCTGTGGCACACCTTGACGAAGTGGTTTGACTTTCTGCATTTTGAACCAACTTGTCTCTTGCAAAATATACGCCAGGCGTGCAGTGTTCTAGCCCACAGTTACAACAGGATCCACCGGACTTCTGTGGTGGTGGTAGGCGCGTCAGGCTTGGGCATCTTGGTATGGCATCTACTCTTTCTGCTTTATTGCTACAGGCCTTTGTGGACAGGGCATGGTCGGGTGTTTGTTGAGGGCTGCTTCCATTTCCTCAGCACGCGAGTTCCGTAGTTCATAAGATCATGCGAGGGTGAGGATTTTATCAAGGGATATCCCTGGTTGTCTAAGGATTAGCCGACGGAGCACTGTGGACCGACACCCTTGAATGACTTGTGCTCGCATATGCTCTTTCTGGTCGTGGAAAGTGCAGGTGCTCACCAACTTCCTCAACCGAGCATAGAACATGCTGATGGACTCTGTGTCTGATTGCAAGGCCTGGCGCAGCTTGGAAGTGCTCAAAATCCGGGTTGATTTGAGGATCAAAGTGTTTGTTGGGTGCCCAAAGTCGTCGTCTTCGCCCGTGTCTGGCAGCGCCTAGAAGAGTTCATATAGCTCAGCTCCTCCGTAATGCATGAGCAGGGATCTCTTAACGGCGCCATCTGCCTCCCTTGTGCGACAGAAATAGTGATTTAGGCGTCCTAGCCATGACCGCCACCTGGGGGCGGATGTTGCAGTGTCAGCTAATTCGCTGAAGGGAGGTAGTGGTGTCACTGCTGCGTGGCCATGGTCCTGTGGGGCCTGAGGAGTGGGCCCCTCCTGCTTGCTGCTGGTTGCTCATGCTCGAGTGTAGACTGGTCTTAAGGGAGGAGGACATGACAAGCTTGCGGTGACCCTTTGCCTTTACTGTGTCGGATTTGGCATAACTTTATTTGTCTTCTTCTATTATTTGTTGTGCACCTGGTGTCGAAGAGCGGCGGGCCCAGGGTGACAGACATGTCAGCGCTGGGGTGCGTGGAAGGCGCACCTACCGCCACAACAGACGGCTGTGGGGCCGCCAGTTCGGACACACATGGGAGCGCTCACTACACTGGGGTATATGGCACTATAGGACAGAATTCTTCAATCTGTGGGGCGAGCCCCCCTGGGGGGGCGCAACACCATCTCAGGGGGGGGGGGCACTCCACTCTAATCTTACCTTTGTTCGTCTTCCACTATCCCGCGTCGCAAGTCTTCTGGGGATTTTTTATTGGGGAACTCGGGTATGGTTGGAGGGGGGAGGGAGGGGAAATCGATGGGGCATGATGTGCCCATGCTTTTTGTCATGTTAACCGTCCCAGGAGGGGGTTAATTTGTAGAGATGAAATGCTGAAATGCTTCAGCTGCAGTGAGAGGCAGGAAGTCTCCTCTTCTAAAACCAAAAGCAAACGAACAGACAGTCCTGTTCCTTCGCGTTCGATTTCATAGCAGAGGAGACTCCTTGCCTCCCACTGCAGCTGAAATGACAGTCTGTTCCTTGCTTTCAGTTTTAGCAGAGGAGATGTCCTGCCTCCCACTGCAGCTGAAGCATTTCAGCTCTATGAATTTAACCCCGTCCTTGGAGGGTTAGCTCTTCCCAGAAAGGAGACAAAGTTTCTTTTAAAATTACACAGGCAGGCGCGCAAAATGCCAGCCAGTCATGTGTTGTTTAAACAGCCTGCAAATTGCTTGTCTTGACACTAAATATGGTTATAAATAAAGAAGTATGTATTCATTTGTAATGTGACTTTTCTGTCTTTGTTCCCTTTTATTATCAGTCATGGATCATTCAGGCAGCCCTAGAACACAATTAAAAGTCCTTTCTATTTATAGACAAGTGCTGACAATACAGCTTTAGGTGACTGCTTATTTTTGTACCGCCTGGGACATCAAAATAATGAGCTGGCAACCCTAATCATAAAACTGGAAGTTTGTTGCAAGATCAGCACATTTATTTCCTCCACCCTGATCCCTGGTTAATGCCATAATAGCAATAGTTTAACATATCTGAAACCCTACGCTGCTGTCAATAACATGCTGAGTTACTTCAAGTGTCTGGGAATGCACCTTGCATTCAGACATCGCTCCTCATTCTCACCCTTCACTTTCACGCTCACCATGCACTCACAGTGATCACAATGCCCTCACACTGATCCCGATGCACTCACACCATTCACCGCTTACCCTGCACTCACAGTGATCACTCTGCACTCACAATGCACTTGCGCTGTTCACCCTGTACCTCACCCTGCAGTCACACGAGCACACTACTCAACCTGCACTCATGTGACACTTCACTCACCTGTCCCCCTCACTGCTCAATCTGCAATCTCACTCAAATAAGCCCATCACTAACCATACATTCATTCGTCCCACTCTACACTTACATCCGCACCCAAATTCATATGGTCACCTCACTCACCCTGCAGTCACTCCTCTTACCCTACTCTCACACTGTCGCATGGCTCACCGTGCACTCACATGGGCACTCCTGCCACCCACACAGTGCAGAGGTTTAATGTGCCTGCTACAAAGAACATGTACCAAGCAGATCACTGAACTGAGTGTGAGTAAACAATGAGTAGTGCTATAAAAAAATGAAATGTTTGCCAGAAAGGTGCCATAGAGAGATGAGGTGCATCGTTGGTGAGTAGTAGTGAGAAAATTCATGGAGAAGGAGGAAATGGGAGAGGGGCGCCAAAAAGACTGTTGCACTGTGTGCGACTAGTGCTAGGGCCAGCCATGGCTGGGAGTGTTAGCCCCCACCCGAAGTTCGGGTCTAGTTGCGCCCCTGTACACAAGTATGGGCATGTCATGCCTCATCAAGGTTTTTGTCCTAAATTACAAAAGGACACATTTACATGCACTGCAATCCAGCCTTTCAGGGGCCCCTTGATAGAGAAAGCTCTGTTTTTGCCCTGATGGCCTGGAATCATTCCTAAACAGATTCTTGTAAATACCGTTTTGTTTCATTTCTTTTTAATGTGATTGAAGTGAGGGAGTCTATTACTATTTGCAGAGAAATGTGTTTGTTTCATGCAACAACCATAAAAAAGTTTATTTTAGATCCAAGCGGGTCCTCACATATGAGAAATTGGAGGATATCACAGATATTATTCGCTGTAAAATTAGTGGGCTGCTGCTTTGTTACAACAGTGAACACACATCACTATTTCTGAATATTAGATGTAAACGCTTTTAGAATTTCGACCTAGTGCCTGTGCACCGTTAGTAGCCTGGCTAAAGAGGGTATGGCAGAGCTGAAAGTAAATCATTTAAACTCAAAGCTGTACTGAACAGGGGCCCCCAAAATAGTTTTGGCCCAGGGCACCCAAAACCTTAACATGTACCTGCCACCACAAAGTCTGTCAGACAACATTGCTCTGAAGTAAAATAGACATCATTAATTTATTATTAGTTCTATTATTTTTAAACATAAGCCCGACGTATCCTAAACCCCCACTGCTTCAGGCAAGCAACTTATCGTACCACTAAGGAATTCTCAATTAGGTGTTCGTTCAGCGCCCTCTCTGTGGACTTTCAACTTTGTCTTCGGATCCATAACTGGTTGGTGGGTAATTATCCCATTATAATACTGCCTAAAACGTTTGTTAATGATTTCTAGAGAAGAATTGTTTCTCGTGTACCAGCTCTGAGCTAGGGAGTGCTCGAAACATCTGACAACACTGTCTCCCTTACAGTCCCTGTTTTGTCTGAAAATGTCTGCAGAATATTCAGGTTTGAGAGAAACTGCTATCAAAATTCTCTTGCCTTTCAGCTCGTCCTATTTATGTGAGATTGGGTTCTCAGCACTTGCGGTATTAAAGACTAAGTACCGTTCAAGACTGGATGTGGAGCACAACCTGAGGATGGCAGTAGCAAAAATCCATCCACAGATTGACCAACTCTGTGGCGAAAAACAGGCACAACCGTCACATTTATGTTGGTGGCGTTATTATCAATCTATGTCATGTGTAAAACAAAGCATCCTAGTAAAAACAATTTGCGCGCATTTTATCTTGGAAAATGGTGTTTTGAGCTGTGTAATAAGCCTCTGTCATTTCACCACACCCACTCACAGACCTGCAGTTCACTAAACACTCTTATTGTGTTGAACATTATTTGCTGGATATGGCCCGGGATATGCGTATGGTGGTCGATTATGTAGTGTACCAGAGTCAGGTGGTGGGGGGGCCCAACATCTAAAAAAATTCAGCTGGGGGGGGCTCAACCTAGAAAAGTTTGAAGACCTCTGCTATAGGAGATAAATAAATAATAGACTAGCCAGAGAGAAAGCTCGGTGAGTTAAGCAATCGTTGATGAGATCCACGTGCGCCCCGCAGTTACACATTCCAATCCCAACCTGGCTGATTTAAGGCTTCGTTCAAAGTCATTAAACTGAGCACAGTAAGGTTTGATTAATAGTGACGCGTGTTATTTGCAGGACTACGGCACGGAAACATTAAGTGCTGAGTGCTTTACTAAAAGCAAGATTTTATTATAAACTCCACTATCAAATGGCAGAAGTTCTACATAGCAATAAACGATCACCATTCAAGAGCGATCTCCTCTTTGAACTGCTTCGAAGACTCACTTCATAATGCAGATTTATAATTACTATGTCCACTTTATTCAGGCCCACGGACCTCTTTTTTGGTTACTATTTTACCCAGCGCTAACCTTAGACAATATAATGCTGGCATGGTGTATCTGCAGCAACTTCGCACAGTAGATATTTGCTATGCTGTTACAAATACTGCAAGGGTGGCACTGGTAATCAGAAAACGCTATGGAGATATAGGTATTTCATTCTCGGCTGATATTTTGCACTGAACCTGATGACATTTATGCTCTTTGTTTACTGATTTGAACTAATTTTAATTGCCCAATGCTCATATTTTATGTATTGCATATACTGTGCTTTTACTTTTGTGGCATATGACGAATACAAATTATTGACGGACTGATTGCTATTTATTATATACATTTGCACGTAAATACGACTCCCTGAGGAATGCCACGGCCAGTAAACGGATGCAATTGCCTCATCAAACCGATAAGGACCACCATCAGGCAGAGATTACATCAGCATCTGATGTAAATTCGGCGCTCAAAAGCGAATCTGAGTCGGAGGCAACTGGGAAAAGATCTGACCAAAGCACCATCAGACTGACCTTAGGGGAGGTGCTGGATTTTTTAAGGAGAAGCACAAGGTTAACACTGCGCCCAAGAAACAGCAGGCCTGGAAAAAGCGAAATAACCAGAGAAGAAGGGAAAGAACGAAGGCCTGCAGAGAGCGCAGGCAAAAGAAGCCAGCACGCGGGCGGGGGCAATGAAAACGCAAGTAGGGGAGGCACAACAGCTCCCAACACCCCCTACCGGCGCATATACAATCATCAATCTAGCCCACATAGCAGCCGAACAACAACTGCTCTCCTTGGGGCTATCTTATTGCCCAGAGAGCAAGTTCAACTACACACAGACTCGAACAGACATATATAAATTCATAAGAAAACTCAAATTGAAAAAATACCATCAGCTCCAAACCCATTCAAAACATATGGAAAATGAATACCCCGATTGCTTCTAATCTGATAGTTGCAGATTATGACCTGCTTCGGGATCTTTATGATTTGGAAAATGATAATGGGGCCTCAGAGAGAAGTGACATTGGGCAAACAAATCAAGTCCGAGGTCATGGTGCTGAGTCACCAACACAAGAAACCAGTGCCAAACCGGACACCCCATTCAAAATCAAATCGAAATTTATCCCGATAATGCCTCGCGACTCCATAGATGTGTTTAACGAGCAGGTGGTGGCGCAGGTTAAAAAATTGAACATTGGCATCAATAAAACAAAGAAGAAACTCACTTATCAGGAAAGAAAATATTATCAACTCATCAACAAATTAAACAAGCATTTGCAATGCATTATGTCTCGCATTTGCGAGAGTTAGAGCTATTGGCATTCTAAATGAAAATGTCTTTTATTTATGTGTTTTGGTTGGAGTGTAGTGGATGTGTGAGGAGTTGAACTATGTGGGTTGTATTGGAAACGTTAGCTGTGCAATTGTGTGGAGTGTAATTGTGTAGTGGATGTGTGTGGTATAGTGAATAGATAGGTGTGAGAGCTACATAGAATAGATAGAAAGCAAGATGGAGAGGGATAGGTAGTTTGTGTAGGAAGTGGTGAATGACTTCGGCATCTATGTGAATGCGGCGCGGAAGTGAAGATAGAATGTCCAAGTGCTTAATTTGTAAAATATGAAGTCCAGGTGCTCAAATGTTTGTCGGAGGCCACACCCACTTTCCCCCGGCTCCACCCATATCCTCCACTGTCTCCACCCACTTCCTCTACTGGCTCCACCCACTACCTCTATTGGCTCCGCCCACATCCTCAACTGGCACTGCTGAAAGCCAGATGTAATATCCAATCTGAATTTCAGCAAGGGTATGTGCGAAAGTGCTTTGTTTTGTCATTTTCAGCAGAGTCTAATTGTGTGTCATGAGCTCAAAGATACAACTTTTACATACTTGCTAATATATCAGAGAGGAATCTTCAGAAGCACTAAGCTGCAGTAGGAAATTGTTCCTGTAGCAAGTGGCCTACATCCCCCACTCATATTGTCCCCTGTGATGTTAAATACACCATCCCCACACCAGACCCAATCACTGATACCCTACCATAGCTGTACATCTGCAACTATTTTCAAGTTACAGGGTATTCCGTTCGTCTCTACCTTTGCAAGACTCATCAGGAAAATTTCACATCAGTGCCTGACTTTATCCAATGTCGCAGATCAGGGTGAAAGCTTTACACATCATGACTCCTAGTGTACCCTATAAACAAATGCTGGCCACTCAGTCAATTCTACACAGCACATGTTCACCATCTGTGAGTTTGCACAAGAACCAGACTGCCAGACCTACCCAAGCCTCACACCTTTGCATCTCAAGGTATTTCTGCTGTTAGATCAGTGGTACAGAAATAAAGTGTTTAAGGTAATATCTGAGAAACATCTAGAATTCTCTAAGCTCATTGTGCACATGTGAGAATCTGTTGAAGATTACTGATTATTCAGGTATTCTCTGTGGCCAGGGAACAAATAGAAGTGAGTGCAACATTAAGACCTTATGGCCATTCAATATAGTCAAACTGGTCTGCGCCTCTAGAGTGGACTGCAATCAAGGGGTTGCAGTGTGTCAACCACTTCTAGGAAAGGGTATGGAAGCACAAACAGAAGCCTCTACAGCATGTCATTGTAATTATTTAACAGGTATTACAACCAGAAATAAGTGTGTTGACAACTTTAAACTGGATACACCTGGCACTGCAAGGATCTTACCTCCCTGCTGACAAAAAAACAAGTCCAACTTTCTACATGCCTCATGCCAATTCAGACTGACACATGCAGTATTGGCCACAAGATTGGTCACTTTGCAAATCATCAATGGAAGATCCTAATTGCCAAATTGTTGTCTGATTAATTTGTTAGGCCTGTCTTGAACCCAGGAACATTTATTAGCAGACACGCCATGATAGGTGGCTTTGGCAGGAGGGTGCAAAATATTTCAAGGAACGATTGGCCTCACAGAGCTTGACATTGTGCTTTTAGTTCTGGTTAAAACAAATAAAGTCAAAGCCAATAGTCTGGCTTTCATAGAGTAGAGCGAACACAGGCATGTCCAAATGCTACAGTGGTGGTACTGATCACAATAGTAATAGTAATGATAAGTGTGGTAGGGAGGTTAGTGGTGATGGTGGTAATGGTGGTAATGGAGGAGGCGTGGTGATGATGTTCGTAGTGGTGGTGGTAGCGAAGGTGGTAGTGACTATGGCTCACTGAAATTCTGACAAAATCATTTAAAAAGCCTACTGCAATAAAAAAAAAATACTGAAAGTAATTCCTTCCTCTATAGACTGCATGTGTGAGCT